>JAWLRI010000551.1:1490532-1511452 GCA_034781795.1 Crypturellus tataupa
CCCTGCATGTGCAGGGGGGTTGGACTAGATGACCTCCAGAGGTCCCTTCCAACCTTAGGCATTCTATGATTCTATGATTCTATTCTATGATTTTCTATGCCTGTATTTTTATTTAGAGCCACAGCAACGTGTTTTCTGTACCTTCTGCAGTAATGTGCAGGGTAGATATATCCTGGACCTGTGATACGGAGACCACAGGAGTTGGCTGTCTCCAAACTCTTGCCAGGATTCTTGGAAGTCTGGTTGCACAATAAAAGTTATTGGTTGTGTTGTGCTTGCTCCCCTCCTGCTGAGGGTGGTGATTGACCTGCTAACCACTGTCTTGGTAATCTACAACTGGCAAGGAAGAAACTGTCTTGTTTTATCACTAATGAGCAATAAACTATTAACCTGTAGTAATAAAATCACTTCTGTATGTAGAGCTTTATTCATTTTTTTGAACATTGTATTTTTTAACATATATTTTTAATATATGCATGCTTAAGCATAAAGCTTAAGCTTTATTTGTAAAGCAGGACCCGTTCTTCTCATTTTTAATATATAAGAATTGATACGTTTTCAATATTAAATATAAAGAAAAAAAATGACAGAGCTTTTTGTACAATGTGGGACAAATCAGAAAATCCCTAATAGAACCTTGTATGGTATTCAGTCAGGCACTCCTGGTAGCGTTGAGACTGGGTGTTTACAACACTAAACTGTTTCACATCAATTGTTTTTCTCCACAAATTCCCTCTCTGAGAATCAGCAGACAGAAAATGACATTTAGGCTGACCTTCCAAGAAAACAAATTTTGTTTTTATTATTTTAACAAAGGCTACAGATGTTTATCTAAGCATCTGTTGAACTTAACTAAAATTCCCTGAGTTTGACATTTGATATGTCAAATGAATGCTAAGTACATTACTATGAATTATTATTATGTTTTTAAAAATAAAAAGGAAGTTTTGACCCATCCTGGATGAGTGAAGGCAGTAAAACCCTAGCCAAAGTTTGATTACAGTGTGAATCCAAGAAAATATTATTGCAATGTTAATGGCCCCAGTTTAGTTTGAAGTTGTTTAGTTTGAAGTCTCTGTAGTTTGGGGTAGATTGGTTACATGTTTCATATTGGTGTAAAATTTGCAAAATATTGCACCTTTTAAAAGCTGCATAAAAGCCAGTCAGTGGCCTGTAAAATCACACACAACCTCTAAGACTGAGTCATCCTGGTTCAAAGTAGTAGCTGAGGATATGAATTAATGAATGAAGAAAGGTGGTTACAAAACGTGTCTGTTTAGAAGGAAGAAGCTCTTCTGATTGCAATCACCGTGTTCCAATCGCCTTTAAAACAAAGTTGAAATCTCAATCCAAAATTGCATTAAAATGCTGTAAAACTTCACACATTTTGTATAAAGCCTAGTTAGCTAGATACTGTGAAACCCTGAGAATTGTTTTACTCAGAGAAATGTACTAATAAAATCCAAGTGTCTCAGACATTTTTATGTGTGGGTTTCCTTAGCTGGGAATAAAACTACTGAAAATCACCTAGGTCCTGAAGGGAGGGAGGGAGGATGGCAAAGCTTCAGACGATGATGAAGTCACCATCGCCAACCGTCTGCCAGTCCCTGCTGAAAGGAGGACGAGGTTGTGATAGATTAACTCTTGCTTGATCATTTACTACATTAAAGGTGAGTTGACTTCCATAACACATGAGCCTTGTTAACAAGGCAAATGGCCTTGTTATTCATCCTTCTTCATAACTGAGGCTGTAACTTTGCTGATCTCATAGCTGTTGTAGATACTGGTGCTTAATCTAGCCAATCTGGAGCTGTGATTCAAATTCGGACACTTCCCCAATCTCTTTCAAAAATGTGACTCATCGCAAACTGAATACTAAAAGCTCGGTGGGCTTGGGGGATGGATTTGGGCTTTGATTTACCAGTAGGAGTTTAAAGAGTATATAAAGAGAAAAACAAAAGAAAAAAAAAAGAAACAAATGCATTGAAAATCTATAGATTACACATAAATGAGCTGACATTCAAGCTTGCAGTCAGTGGTGCTATGTAGTTTATTCAGCAAGGCTAGAATCCCTCTCTGCTTCTGGTTTTCCCCAGTTCAGAGTAGGGACTTTATAGCAGCCCTCAAGTGGCCAAGCACAGTCTGGGTTGCAGTGGATGCACGGTGTGGAAAGCTAATATACCTGTTGCACCAAAAACAAGGCAGATGATAGATATCTCCTTATGTTCACTGAAAGGCAGCTGGTCAGCTTCCAACGGACCTCAACAGTTGCATACACACATATATATATATATTTGTTGTCGAAGATGAAGTTACAGTATTCTTAATATGTGTATGTTAACAGGAAAAAAATGTGTTTTTTGTTTGAGTGTTTGTTTAAAAAAAAAGCAATCCTGGAATATATTTGATAGCTTCTCCCCTACAAAGGGTTTATGATGGATTTAATGAGATGAATGTCTTGATTTATCTTTTGGAGTTCATTAAACTTAATTTCCAACACGGGCTTCAAGATGACAGGCCAGATCTCTGAAGGACATGTGCCTTCTGTTCCTTCAGTTAGTGCGAATGCATCCTAGCTGACAATTTGGTTATACCTGCTAGATTCCCTATTTTAAGGTGAAGCACAGATTTGCCGTGCTGTCTGGCAGGACCTCCTAACTTATCAAGCTGATGTGTCTATTCTGGAGACAGAGTCTGGTTTTTGCTTCACGGTACCTAGTGGCTGAACCTTAAAAATAAGGATAAGGCTAGTAAAAATAGAAGATTACTCAATTATTATATAACAAATATGAGAAGTTCCAATTTCAGAGGATTCCAAAAAAGGGTGGGAACAAATCGAAGGAAAATAAATAATTTAGAGGAAATAGAGTTTTGTTCTTAACAATTTTCTTTATAAAGCAAGGAAAACAAAGGAACAACTTTTAATTTTTATATATTAGGGAATAGCCAGTCATAACAATAGAGAGCCCAAGGAAGGGATTTGTGTGTCAATATGTCTGTGCATTGTAGACTTAGTAATCTGAAAAATTAATAGAAGTTAGTCTGAATTTCAAGGAACAAGTAAGTTTGGATGAGATAGAATTTTTACCCTTTGAAGGCAATATTTTGTTTTATTCATGTTAGAGAAGAACATGAAAATGCCTTTAACTGAAACACCCACTGAAGTATTTTTTCTTCTACTTCCTTTTTGGGTCAGTTTAAAAAGTTAACAACATCCAGTTTTCAGTGAAGTATCTAACTAAATACACAATTTCCAACTTTTGAACTTATTTTCTCATTTTCCCACTAGGCAGAAAGGGGTATGGAGGCTTAACAAGAAAGAGATGGAAGATCATTTTTAATTTTTGTAATGAAGTGGCAATTTTTCTCTTCTTATCATTTTTTCTTCTCTCCTTTGTTGGAAAAGAAGGAGTCACTGTGGGAAAAATAGGACAGTGACTGGATAGAAAACCACCAGGTAGAATTTTTTTTGCAAAAGACAGTAGATTTTATTCCACATTTTATTTATTTTTCCCCAACAATTCTCATTGGAATAATATAAAGGGCAAAATGTGAACATGTGTCTCTGAAACTTGCCACTGGATTCCTTCCTTCACCTCTTCCCTCAATCAAATCTAATTAATGTGCAAAATTCCTTGATGCTTCCTGTAGCACAATCGTGAGGGAATGATCTAAATATTTATTAGAAATTCTCGATTTTGATTTCTATTTTCCTGTCCAACTACAATAGCCTTACTTCTCAGCTCCATGCCTTTCTAAAAAGAGATTTGAATACAGTTTGTGAAGGAAAACAAGAGAAAAGGTTTCCAGAGCCATGGTGTGCTAAGCATACTCGTGATTGGTTTTTAAAACTCTACTTGAAAACTTTTTCTTGACCTCTTTAAGACCTCATAACTTTTGAAGGTTCTCCATTTTTCTTCTGGAAATGGTCCATGTTTACTGACTGGCCTTTCTTTTTATCCGAAAACCAAGTAGTGTTGACTTGGACCCTTACAGAGGGCTGTGTGCGTAGGGCTGACGCTCACGAGTGTGACTAGCAGCCACTCCAATTGAAGTCCTATTTTGTACACCACTGCCACCCCTGCTGTTCCATGTGTGCTGCCCCCATGAAACAGTGCATGGGGTTAGATTTTTCGTCCCATATTTTAGCGAGCGCAGTGAGTTTTCAGTTCAGGCAGAGAAACCCTTGTGCTTAGGGGAGATGGGAGGTGGGAACCAGCTATCTCCTATGTGTAATGTAACCCTAACCTTACAAATTAGCATATTCAAACAGTCAGTGACTTAAAAATAAAAAAGGTGGGAAAAAATAAATGGAAATGGTATTGGAAAGCAAGCAATAGGAACAGAGCTGTGTACAGCAAGTCTGAATGCTAAAGCAACAATAACAAATCTCTTCGTTCTTTTTCTGCAGCCTTCTCTCGGTTTCTCAAATGTTAATTAAGACTTCAACACTCTTGCCAGATATCCGAGGCATGAGAATATGAAGAATTTTGCCCTAGGTTATACAGCAAGCAACTGGTGGCTTCCCAGGAGCCCCTGCCTTCCTCTCACTTCACTGCTGGGGTTGCAGAAAGCAATAGAGCTGCTTAATTGAGTTGGCATTCGGTGTCCTGCCCTGTTCCCTGTACATTACAGCATCAGTAAAGGAAAAATACTCATGCTGGCTGAGCGAGGATTTGATTTGAAGCAGATGCCCTCTTTGGTCCTCCCCAATGAAGCCTCGTTTCAATTGAGAGTAATTCCTTCACTTATCAAAACATCTTTTGCAGGAATAGCTACTGGACTTGATATGCTTGAAGAAGATATTTGAAGAAGAAGCAAAAGAGAGAAAGATATAGGTAAAGCTTCAAGGACAGCCAAACTGTCTTGGAAAGCTTTTCTACCCTGCAGTCAAAGCCTCCATGATCTGAAATTTGGCATCCAGGGATGCTGCTGTTGTTTTTTTCTTTATTTACATTTGATTGCTATTTTATGTTTCAAGTTGTAGAAACGGGGAGGAATTTGCAGATTAGTCATGACAAATTTTGTTTTTCCCAGGTCCAAAAAGCAAGTTGTTATTTTGTCTTTGTCTATTTTTTTTAAGTATGAGTGTTAGCTGTGGTTGATCTTTCACCGGCGCCCTCTCAGTCTCCAGTGTACTCTCCAGCCTGCAGTTAGTTAACTGTGAATATATTTAATTAAAACTATGTCTCACAGCAGGGAAAGTATTAGCAGTCTGTATATCATTAGACTTTTTGTTTTTATTATTCTTAGAGTGTTTTAGGACTCTCACTATGAAAATATCATGACATTCCCATCTGCTTTCCTTTGACAGAAGCTGTAGTCAGTAACAAAATCTAGATTTGAGTAGAGTGAGCTGAGAGCAAATTGTTCCTCATCAACCCTGTCTTAATTGTTAAGCACTGTGACTGCAATAATATTTTAGATTCATATCACTGGAATTGGTTCCTCATTTAAAATATTTTAGTGGTAAAAGTTATAGTAACACCTGCCAATAATTTGTGCCAGGGCAGTCAGCAGAAAGTGGGAAAGAAAAATCAAAAAAGAGAGAAAAAGATATTTAGAGATTTAAATATCAATGATACAATACAGGTTAATAAGAGAAAGATGTATTTTTCTTAGGGATGTAATTACCTGCTAGGATTTCATTTGCTTCCCCCTCTCTTTTAAACACACATAGAGTTGCAAATAACATTCTCTGGCTAGGAACACAAGATGTAGCTCTTTGCTCATATTCTTCTACCTGAAAATTCCAGAAACCTTAAAAACCCAAATATGTATCCTTTATCATCATAATCTCTTGCTGCATTTTCAATGAACTGGAAAACATTGTCCTGATATTTTCACCTTGTGCTACTTTGATGAGATTCTCTTGGTGGTAAGAACTTAAGCCAGCCCCTATATTTAATGAGAATTTAGAAATGACATCAGATGTGCTTGAACCTAAAAAAGAGAAAGTGGCAGAAGTTTGAGGTGACTGTTGAGGTTGCTATAAATTTTGATGTTTTAGAACTATAGATTTTGATGTATTAGAACTATTTTAGTTTATCTATATGCACTGCTATACAGTCTATGTACCCCACAGAAGATCACTATTAATGGAGCAAGACCAGTTGCACTACCAAGAGTGTACTCTTGCACTGGTACTGAAAGGAAAATCTAGGGAATCAGCATGGAGAATAGTCAAATTAGTGCAAAAATGAAGTAACCTGTCATGAATCACACCGTTGTTTTATTTTGCAGGGCAGTCATAATCTACTTTAATTAAAACTCTTGCCCAAGGTTGCAGGTTTGCAAACATGATTATGTACATTATTGACACTATGAAATAGCATTTGTTTTGGTAATTCTACAGCTTCTGCTTTAAGAAATGCACCCTTACCTTTCTCTAGAGAGTGAAATAAACCCTTGTCATCCTAGAATATCATCAGGTGGGGATATTTCTGACAAGAAAGGAGAGAAATGTTTGGTCTTCCCAACAGGCTCTCAGAGACAGCACTGATAATCGACTGTTAGGAAGTTTGGAACATCTGGTGGCCACGGGGAGATAGAATGAGAGAACAGAGCAAAGAGGGAAACAGTCCTCTCTAGAGATGTGGTCCTAGACTCTTTAGTGAATTCTACACCCTGTACACTAGACTCTACCAAGAATTGGGTGGCTGCTAAAATAGCAGAAGTCTCAAACAGTGACTTGAAATCCTGATGCAGTATTCACTTTTTTCTTTCTTTTTTTTTTTTTTTTTGCTTCCTCTGGCAGAATTAACAGGGCTGTTAGGGTGACATGGACCATTATTATTTTAATTAAATATCTGTTTCATTGTATCATTTTATGTTTTAGAATCTTGGGATCTTTATGACCATGGAAAAGATTTCATGAGCAGATAAAGAGAATAGAAAAGGGGTTCTTCTCTCTGCTGGATGCCTACAGAAGTGAGTGACCATGAGGGGGACAGAGTTGTGGAATTATTCATATAGATATGGACCTTCTTGGACCTGTGTTGTAGCTTTCTCTCCAATCTTGTCTCAGGTTGATCTCCTGCTGTTCCTGGCTGGAGCACTTGAATGGATGCTGGATTTGACTCATCATTTCTTTACTTTGTGACTGCTGATGGAGACTGGAATCACAGAATGGTTAAGGTTGGAAGGGACCTCTAGAGTCCTGAAGTGAATGGCTCTCCCAGATGTAAATTTAGGCCTGATACCTTCTCGTGATAGACAGGCAGAGAAGTGCAAATGATCCCATGTTCAGCCTTCTTGCAGCTTTGCAAAGAGGGTAACAGGGTAGGGTAGCATCTCTGTGAAGCAAGGGCTGCTTATAATGCAGAAGTGCCTGCAGCGATTTGTCAAGGTGCCTGTCATCCTGCTGCTCCTGAGTTTATTAGGAAGCAACCATCTTCCTTCCATTATACAATTAACTAATTATGTCTCTCATTGGAATTAATGATATAGAAAATTGCATTCATTCATATTCATAATCCTCGTGCCTCTATATGATAGCTGTGCTTTTCATCTATTGCAGTGTGAATTATAGCAGCCCTAATCTGCCCATTTTTCCTCTTCTGAGCACTTTTCAACCTTTCATGTCTTTGCAAGCTAAAGTACAAAGGCAATGCAACGTTTTCCATCCTTCTGTGACTGCTCAAAACTATTTTATTGCCCCATTGAGAAAAAATATTATAACAGGGCTGCAGATTACGTATAAAATGTTCTCTTTCTTCTCTGGAACAAACCATTATGCTTTCTGTTTTATGATCCTGAAGGTGATTCACTGCTATTATTGAACAAATATAGCCTAGAAAGCTTGTGTGCAATGTAAATCTTTTCCATTAAATGTAGCACCTGATTGATGGACTGAAAACTGATTTTCACTATTTAGGGATAAGAAAGTGCTGAATGAGGTATGTTGAGGTGCACCCGTTCAAATGTTGTCAGTTAGTAATCAAGAGACACTGAGAATTTGGTGCACAAAAAATTCATAAGGATAGGTAGTCTTTCTGCCTGTATCTAAGCTACTGTCATCTGTGGACATAATCCTGTTTTGCAAGGGATACCAGTGGATATTTGCTTGCACAAGTGTGTGTGTACAGATTCGTTCTGCAAGCATAGTGTCTGCATTTGAAGTCAAACTGAAGTTTGTTTGCAGACTTACGTGACTGAGTTCAGTGCAATTGTTTCAGATTGGACATGAAGAAATGGCAAAAGAATTTAGCTCCAAGTTAACTAACATATTCTTACAATTCTAAAATATTTTTTACTTTAAAAAAGCTGCCAAAAGGAAATCAATTTTAGACCATAGAATGTTTTCTTCATTTGAAAAAAAATGTGACAGAAAAAGTGAATTACAAACCTGAAATAGCTGGGGGAAATATGTTTTGCTAGTATTTTCTGACAAAATATTCGAATTAAGTTATCTATATGTGTACCTATGTCACATCATAAAAAGCAAAGAAACATGAATTCCTATTGCAGTAAATCAGTAAATCTTCCCTTATTCCAAGGGAAGATCATATGGAAGAGCATTTCCAGCAAGGGCAAAAATAGCTTTGTGCAGGAGTAATGCACAAGGAGGATGCAGAGAAGATACATGACAAAGGCACCTGTGGATTTGCATAACTGCAACCCAGAGCTCTATTTTAGATAGTGCATCATATTTTTTTGCTAATAGATTAGCCCAAGTTAATCTGACAGGAGAGGGAATAGTGCATTTACTGAAACTGGAACATAGCTGTGAGGAAAATAAACTGAGACGTAAGATAGAGCTTGGATCAGAGTGGCAAGATAAACTCGGTAAAGAGAGATAATTGATAAAGAGACTGAATGCTACATGGGGCTTGTGAGGTTTATCTCAGTATGCTGGAGGACACAAAACAAAGAGTATGAACAGCATAAGATGAGCTTGCAAATATAGCCCTGCTATGAAAATGAACTTTCCTTCTTTTTTTTTTTTTTTTATTAAAACAAAACTTAAGAGTGGTATCACTGTTAATAGCTATCTTAAGAAAATTAAAACCATTCAGGATTGAATTTGTTTAGATTTGTTCATACTGCTCCTTCTGCAAAATAAATATCCTAGATAAGCTCTCTTACTGTGCACTGTGACATATTCCTTTATGCTGTGGTTAATGTTCCTACTTAGCTCATACTAGACTTACAGAATTTCCACAGCGTTAAGCAGGAGGAAGAGGAATCACATGGCCCTTGCTAACGGTGAACTTGCATTCTCCAGACAATTGCTGGAGCAGGTTCGTGACCAGCTCACTTCTTAGAACCACCCGACTCATGCAAAAATAGGATGAAGTCATCCTTTTCCAGCGTCTGAACATTTTATGCCGTGCTACTGTTTCAAGCACATCTTCTTTTCCCTTAGGTACGTGCACATCCCTCTCCAGACAGAATTCAACAACTTAGTCTAGAAAAATAAAAAGAGAGATTCTTGCCAGGAAAAAGAAATTATGACTTGGTTATTCAGCCTCTGTTTATCTCTGTTTGGGTAACTGATGGCTGTTTTTCTTCTGTTCTTTGCAGCTTCCTGTTCTCCAACTAGAATTTAAAAACTTCATAACAATATTTAAACTTCAAGTAATAGTAATATGTAAACATCCTAAATTTTGAAGTGTCTCTACTAAAGATACTTAACTTTGTCCTCAGAATTCCTCGGTGTGCAGCTCTTGGTAGGACTATCCTTAGGAAGGCATTGATATTTGTTGTGCTTAATGCATTGATAAATTTTCGTTGCTTAAGGACTAACTAAGAAACTATGCTCAGGTGAGCGTGAGGCATACATTAAATATTAGCAATATAACTGATATTTTCTTAAAAGCAAACAGCAAACATTTTTTCCTCTTGATGACCTTGGCCCTGTGCTTTTGAGCTGGTTATTAATGTTTTTAAAGAAAACTTTTAGAAAATGAACACACATGCAGTTTTCAAATAACATGCAAATTGGACGACAGGGCAGTTATACAAACATGCCTTTAAAGCTTGATAGGGAGCATTTGTATAAATAATTTGCTTCTTAACAAAGCCAAACAGAATGCCAAGGAAGAAGGGTGTACAAAGATGCTGAGGAACTGGGACCTGTACCCTGAAAACAAGTGTCTCTGAAAGAAGCCAGGACATGACCCATAGCAAATCAAGTGAGTTTTGTGTTGTAGCTGATATGAAAGTAGCTGGATCTATCTTCAAAGGACTTTTAACTAGAATAACGATGTGTTGTAATTATGTACAATAGGGGAAAGTATTTTGTCTAGATCTGGTTTGCTCTTCAAAGCATTTAACAATTCCTATGAATTCAGAAAATAACTGAGACATTTGCAGCTTGATTTCAGTTTAGACAACCTATTTAGTTTGTTAAAATGAATATTACAAAATTGATGAAGGTACCTTTTAGGTACACCAAGAGAAGAAGAGAAATCTGGCAGTTTATGCTTTTTGATTTGCAAGAAAAGCAAATGCCTGAGACCCAGTGTGTAGAAATGGATGATATATCTGTTCAGATTCTATGATTAAGAATGCAGCAAAACATTTTAACATATGTTGACATTAATAAACATTGAAAAATGGCTATGGAAAATATTTAATAGCTTGAATTTTTAAATGAGGTATCTTCCAATGGTATCTTCATTTGGAAACTATGAGTTAAAACTTAAGCTTCTTCTCCTTTCAATAAAAAGAAAGGAAAAAAGAATGGAACTCTCTTTGGAAATATTTGGAAAAGATTTTTAAACCGAAGTCTTTGAAGAATGAAAATATATAAATAAAGTCTGAAGAGGTGGTTTCTCAGAAGCACATTGTTCAACAACAACAACAAAAAGATACTTAATATAGAAGTCCCAACTGACTCTGACCATTCTGATACTGAGCCAGTATCTTTGCTTAGGAAGCTATTTTGAGTTCAAGGTGCTTTGGAACATCTTCAGGTCAGTGCTATAAACAGAGCAAAGGATGATCCTTTCATGGGGTGCGAAGAAGGTAACTACGTGCTTTCTTCTCCCTCCTTGTTCTGCTCTACTGCATAGGTTTGGGGAAAGTTGCTTCTTGCCTTCTGCCATGCCTGAATCTATCCCTGTCACTGCAGTAAAAAAAGCAAGAGCAAAGACATCTTTACAGGCCAAAATAACCTAAATTCATTTTCAGCAAACTCAAATTGCAAACCATGCTTGCTTTGTGGCAAGGCATGGTATTGAATGTTTTACAGTTGGACTCGATGATCGTGAAGGTCTTTTCCAACCATGATGATTCTATGATTCCAAGACAATCAGTGAAGCTGGAAACAGCTACAAAAGAAAATCTTAGAAATAAGAAGGCATCAACTGCAGAAAAACCTGTTGTGGGTTTCTTGTCCTAGTAGATACTTGTGGGTTTTGTTAGTCTTCTCTCTGCTCCAGGAGGCTTGGACTCCCCTTTCCACTTGCACAGATTGGAGCTATAAGATGCCACTTAATGCAAATGATTGTTTAAAGTAGTTTCTAGGAAATCTTGAGTTCTCCTTCCTTAACAGTAATTGAGATTTATTATGTGATCACTTTTATTAACTTTGTTCTTTATGAGGACAAAAATATTCTTTAAGGTTTTGTCTGGATCTGAACTGCATTTGAAACGTTCTGAGGCTTGGTCATGTTGCTTTCTACCTCAGGATGACCTTCCTGTTTTTAAGCCAATTGCACTGCACTGTGAAACTTTGTGGGACTTCAGAACCCATTATAACACAAATATTTATCTGCAGTCTCTGATAGTCTTACAATCCTTGACATTTCTCTGACTTTGCAAGAAGAACTCTCATTCCAGTTTACTAATTCAGAAGTCCAAGTCGGTATTGGGTGGCTTGGCTAAAACATTTTAAATCTTTCTCCTCCTGCATACAGCCTTTGGTCAAATTTAGGGGACAGGCTTGATGACTAACTCTATGAACACTTCTGTAGCAGCCTGATGCTTGTTTTTACACTTTCTGTGGATTGTTTGTTATGTTTGAATGTTTTACAGAGCTAAACTCGACCAATTCGCTTTTAGTAAGGACAAGGACTGGGAGTTCTTTCTCTCCTTATTCCCATCTCTCCTTTTAAAAAACTTTGTTTGCCATTGGCCTTTCATTCCTAGCATCCCACATTCTTTCAGATGACCTTTTTGTATTTGTCTTCAGATGTGGCTAAAACCAGATCTGTTGAGATCATTAAATCATAATCGTCAACCCTGGTCCCAGTTTGCTTTAGTTAACTTTTTTCTGTGCAACTCCTGTGACTGGAGGCGGCCTTTCCCAAGCTGGCAGTAACTTTTCTTTCCCAACTATCTTCTCACAAATTAGTTCTTAATACTCTTTAAGTGGATCCTCGATGAGCCATCCTTCTATAATAATGCCTTTTTTTTTGTAGTTTGTTTCCACTTTCAGATACTCATTGACACTGCTCATTATTTCTAAGTCTTGATTTTCTTCACTTTTAGTTAACAAGTAGGATTCTTGACTAGATTTAGTAGGAAGATAATGGCTGAACACCCTCCAATATCCATAAATTAGAGAATTTAGGTCACTCTATTTTATAATAATTCTGAATCAGCTTTGTTCTATCACCTGCAGCTCCCTGATGTTACTAACATATCTGTGAATAATCCTTATAGCTTAGTCAGCATTTTTGAAATGCGAAACCTTTCTTTTTTTTTCCTTTCAGTTGCTAATTTTAGTATTTCATAAATCCGAGCTAATGTAATATTTTTCTTCCATGTTTTATGCTAAGAATTTTTCTCTGTATACTCAGTGCAATCTTTACACACTGTATTTTCTTATTACTTTTCTCTGTCATGCAGTTAATTATGAAGACTCAAGAAGAAAGGACTTTATCTTTTTTATTGATCATTATCATTTCATTGATAGGTGGAAGGGAAAACATTAGTTTCCTATTCTGATCAAACCTGATGATCATCTCAGTTGATTACACAACTCTCCAACTTATTTCTAAAACTCTCAAACTGTATTATGTAAATTTTTGTGTTCCTTACACGTTTGGATTGCAGTGCTCAGAAGCAATGTCACAGCTCCACTGAATCAGGTGCTACAGTGTCCATCCTTTCCCAGACACAGTACAAATGGGAGAGCAACAAAGAAGGCAACCAAGGTGATTGATTAAAGTTGAAGACATAATTAATATGATAATCTGATTTCTTTTTAACCTAGTGAAAAAAAGATTGGGGAAGGAAAATGGCTATGGTATAGATTAAACTAGTATGGCTGATTATTTCCCAAATCATCTAAATCTATAAGTAGGAGATGTCACATGAAACTCATAGGTGAACAAAAAAAAAATATTTCTTCATCCAGAGTTCAGCTGCAGGACTGCTTACCAATGGAGGCTGTAGATACTGAAAGCCCATGTGTATTCTAAAGATGACGGACAATAATGGAAGGATAAACATCGAAAGGGTTAAATAAAACACTGTCTCTCAGGAGCTTCCTGGACGACCAATAGTCAGATTGAAGATTATAGTGCAGAGCTGTCCTTAAGGATCTTGATGTATTCTTCTATTCTGTAATAGGCAGGTGATTCTGGCTCTTCCTGGAGGCAGGGGAACTAGCAGCCATTTGTTTGACTTGGAACCGGTGTTATCTATTAGAGCATGTTTTCTAGCCATTACACTCTGGAATTGAATATTTGGAATGCAGAAAATATTAAAAATATAAATTATATTTTGTCTTTCTGTATTTTGGGTCACATTATAATGAATAAATATTGGAGCTTCCAGGACAGTCAATACTGATATCTTGACTGACTTTGCAGTGCTAGAGGATATAGGCATTCTGTTTAATGTACTGAAATATACATATCTGGGGGTAGAACTGTATATAGTGCCTAAAAGAATTACCGTGTGAATGTGCCCTTGTAGCCAAGAAGGCCAAAGATAAACTGGGGTGCATTAGGAAGAGTGTTGCCAGCAGATCAAGGGATGTGATCCTCTACTCAGCCCAGGTGAGACCATATCTGGAGCACCATGTCCAGATCTGGGCTTCCAAGTACAAGAAAGACGTGGAGCTACTAAAGAGGGTCCCACAGAGGTCTACAAAAACTGGAGCATCTCTCCTATGAGGAGAGGCTGAGAGAGCTGGGGCTGTTTAATCTAGAGAAGAGAAGAGTAAAAGGGGATCATATCAATGTGTACAAGTGTTTGAAGGCAGGATGTCAAGAGGATGGGGCCAGACTCTTTTCAGTGGTAGCCAGTGATAGGACAAGAGGGAGAGGGGGCAAACTGAAACACAAGAAGCTCTGTCTGAATACAAGGAAAAAATTCTTGCCTGTGAGGGTGACAGAGCGCTGGAGCAGGATGTCCAGAGAGGCTGTGGAGTCTCCTTCTCTGGAGATATTAAAACCCGCTGAGATGAAAGATTGTGCAACCTGCTCCAGGTGACTCTTCCTGAGCAGGGGGATTGGACTAGATCTCCTGAGGCCCTTCCCAACCTCAACCATCCTGTATTCTATGAACTGAATCTAGACCTAGCCTGCAGCCAGATCTAGCCTGCATATTACATAGCCGGGATTGGGGAGCGATTTTGAAAAAAAAATAGGGGAAAAAAAGGGGAACTGAAATTTCAAACTGTCTCTCTTCTCCAAATTATTGTTTAACTTATATTTGACATGTGCCTGGAAAGATGGCTAGAACAGCAAATTCCTTCTCAATCTATGTGGAAAAATCCTCTTCTGCCATCCTCTTTTGTTTACTTAGTAAGGTACAGAGATAACGATGGCCATGAATCTTGTAAAGTTTGTACTGTAACAAATGGAAAGCCAATCTAGTTGGATGGCAATAATTAAAGCACCTAAGGACTGAAGGGCCTCCCCTACCCAAGATCAGTGAGTGTTTTAGTGGCAAATCTCTCTGCCTTAGTGTCTTATCTTTAAAATAAGACATATGACAAAGGTAACTGCATGCAAATTTGTAGAAGTTTGAGATGCTTATTTTCTAGGATAATGCACACAATAAGTAAATAAATAAAAAAAAAAGCTTCTGAGGAAGTGGAATATTCTGTATGCAGTGCAGAAAAGTGTGAAGCTACATACTGGATGAAGAGGATAAAAAAGATCTGAACAGCCAGATGCTTCATTTGCTGAGCACTCTCCATCAAATGATCTATTTAAAAAAATATATTAAGAGTAGAGAGAGCCTCTTTTGAAGACAAAAGGAACAGCTTGATTAACACATCTTGTCCAACAGGGAGTCTGGGTTAATGTGAAAGAAAAGGCTTATCAGAGAGATGAGGATTTTTCTTCTTTTTAGCTGTCTCAACTAATCAGCCTGCTGTCATATTCTCCTGAATATCTAGTCACTGTCCTTCATGGCCCTGTGTGGGTTTTTAAGTCTTTCTTGACCTCATCACACAAACGTTTGTTCCCTGCAATTCTCTCCCCAAACACTCATTTTGTTGGTATTGGTATGGATGTCCAAGGTATTTGTATGGCCCTAATTAGCACGGTTCCTGACTATCCTTCCCTGTAAGAAGATTTTACCCTTTCTCAGTCACTGCTTCATGCTCTCAGGTGCATTATTTTAACACTGGAAAGTTTCAAGCATCTGAAAAGGTTTTACTTCTAGTCAGACCTAGGCATTTCTAGTTCCTAGCAGTTATCAGTCTTTATTAATTGATTAACTGATTCTACCCAAGTCCTATTATCTCTGGAAAATTTTAAAGTTGGACTATACCTGGTAGAATTTCTCAAAACTCTTAGCAAAATGTTAAATTTGTTAAGCGTTATCACAGATTTTTTCTTTCTTTCAAATCCAGAATAAGATGATATCTATTTTATTTTGTAGCTTGATAGTGGGAACACATAGGCAAAGATATATGAAAATCATTGTACTCATCTTCAGGGAATTAAACTCAGAATACGTGTTTTCAGGAAGATGCACTAACTAGCAGGCTGTCAGGTAGCCTGGGCTGGAGGCAGTATCTTCCTTCTAGTGAATTTATGACACACAGCATTTCTACACAGAGATTCGGTTTTGCTTTCTGAAAGATAGAGGACAAGTCTATAAACAGAGTTGGGAAATTCAGCAACCCAGTTTCCAGTCTCTTCTCCAAGGTCTTTGATGTCTAGTTACTTTAAAAACAAAAATAGTTTAATTGGTTTTAATAAATTGTGTATCATAATTCAGTTGTGCATTTTTAAACTGTTTTTGCCGCTAAATTATTGAGATAGAGAGTTATGGGCATTAGTCCCTCGGGGTAGGGGGGAGTCTGTTTTTTGTCTGTTTTTCTAGGTTTCTATTGCTTTAATCTGTTTAGAATTACTACTAACAGTTATACTTTCCTGGTTTACCCGAACACAGAAACATTAGGGATATTTTAACAGAATCCAGAGACTCTTCTCTGCCAGCAGTACTGAAGATTTTAACACTGATTTGTGAATTAACCATCTTCAGATGAAAAAATCCTCTTTATTTTTATAAATCATTGGTCAACTGCTTCTTTTCACAGATACATCAAATACAAAATACTCATGCTATATAGTTATGGGGCGGTTATTACCTCTCATTTGCTATCATATCAGTTTCCAGCCTTATTTACCCAGTAGTGTTGACCTTTCCAATCCACTTCTTACTAAATTTGTCAAGAAATATAATCTGTGCTTTCTTCTACTTTGCCTTTCATGTTAAAAGGAGCTTGAAGCAAAAATCTACCTCTAAAACCAAAACTATCCTTCCCTGAATCTTTCTTGAAAATCTTCAGTATCATTGTTCTTACAAAATCTTGGCAGTGCTGCTTGGCAGCAACCTCCCCGATAATATTCTTAATATTATTATTTCATTTTCTATGGTTTTCAGTTTATTTTTTGCATCTTTCCTAATTTTAGAGCCACAGTCAAGGATTACGCTGACCCATGGTGATATTAACATGAATAGCTACTAAGACAGTTTATTGCAGGAGTGTTTTTCCTTTTTTTTTAATATAAAAAACCATACACATATGAATCTTAGTGCAAACTAGTGCTGACTTTTTAGATACAATAATGCCAGATCTTTTCAATATTATGCAAGCTTTACTGTCTTTGGAATGAAACCCATGCACCAGCAAACTTTCGACCCCAAGGAACTGACATTTCCAGGAAGTTTGTTATACTGTTTAGAGTTAATTCATTGTAGTTTATGGAAATAACTGAAGGAAAAATCTTAATGCAATACACAGGGTAAATAAAAAACAATTTATGAAGGTTATGTTAATAGAGTGGTTTTGGTTTCTATTTTTTTTAGTATGGAAGTACTCATTATATATCAGTTTATGACTCAGTTATGGGTTTTTTTTTGTCTATATTTGATAATCAAAGCTTGAGAAATGTCCAGCTGAATTAGAATTGCATTGATTGCACTTTAGTCCTTTGAAATATTGTGGACAAGACTACCTTAAAATAAAGCAAGTGATGAAAAGACAACAATTGTGATGTTACATAACACTAATACTTCAACAATTATTCTTGCTATTAGAAAGATGGTGTGATATGGCTTGTGTAAATTAATGAGGAACAGTGTTGCAAATTATTTTTAAGTAACTCCGCGCACTTCAATCATTCTTGCTAACTTTGTTCTTGCAGAAGGAATGTTTTGTGAGCAAGTGCTGTTCCTCAGAATGGTAAATGGCTCTTTACTTTCTCTGAACAATGAGGATTCAAACTACCAATTCTTTATTCCTATAACAAAGATAAAGAATAAAGCTGAATAGGAAACCTAAAGTCAAATGCTGTCTAGACATTCAACAGACAATTATGAATTCTGTCATTTAAAAATGATATGGTACAAGAGGTAAACAATCAAAACATTCCTCTGAGAGAATGACAGTTTCTCTGTTACACTACAGAAATCTTTGTTTAATGAGAACAATTTTATACCCAAACACTGGGAGTTCTGTACTTAAAAAGATAAGACTATAGAGTTACAATGATCATAAAAAAAGGGGAAATGTATGTTTAAAAAAAGAGTTCCCATTAGATATTTAAAATTGAAAATAATGACACTTGCAAATCCTTGGGGACACTAAATGAACAGATAAATATTAAAAAAAAGTGTTACTAGGATCTTTAACATAAATTCTGAATGAAGTGGCTTTAGATTTATAATCATAATGATTTGGTTATGTCATGGCTATAACAAAGAAATGCAATTTTTTTTATATGTATATACCTGTACGTACAATTTTTTTTTTTTTTGTTAAAAGTATTGAAGATCTAGATTGCAGCTGTACAAACAGAAGTTGTAAGATGCCCCTAGGTTTGCCTGGAAGCTGGGGAGAAGTTGTGAAAGAGCTGCTGCTGTTAGCACAGCATGGAGTGATGTCCTGGGGGATGCAGTGGTCACCCAGGTGCTCCATGACCCCATGTAGGCTGGCTTGTTGTATGTTTATTAACTAATCATGGTAAAGCTCTTAGAGACAGATCAGTAGTTTTGAACTGTCTGAGCAGAAAACAGGATGGAAGTAATGATTCTGTAATAGACTTAAACCATGATTATGGTGGTGCAGCACCCAGTGCTATTAAAGTATTATTGTTTTGTGCTAGAGGTGCTAAAAGAATGCAATGCCTCTCCTACAGAAAATTGCTATTCTGAGACCATTCTGAGTCAGTGAAAACTGTCTCTCAAATTTTCTAAAACACAAAAATTAAAGAAAACTTGTTTTGAAAAACACAAGTGTATTTTAGTTTTTAATTTTTATAATTGCGCTTTGTAGTGCCCTAGTTAGCATTTCTCACATCTTCTTGAGACATATCACATGAAGTCAGCATGCAGTTTCAAATTACAGCAGTCATTAAATTCAAATAGAAATATCCGATTTTCTGAATCCACCTGCTTAATAAATAATAAAGCAGTGTGACACATCGAACAAAGGAAGAAGATAAGCACCTGGTAAGCAATCTAAGGAGCAGCTGCTTTCAGCACGTTGTGTTAAGATGTTAATGTGCACAGTGACAGTGCTAAGAGCTGGTACTGGACCTGGGGATTTACACTTTCTATTTGCACTTCCTCACAAGTGGTAGAGTCAAGCTCTGCCCTGTGCTTGTCCTCCCTCTCGCTGCTGATTCTTGCACCCTTTGCTGCAATGGATCAAAGCTTCAGTGGCATTTCCACATTCCTGCCTACCCTGCATCCAGGTGATAGTATAATAAAGGTTTACATCTCTTTGGACTAAGGACAAAAAAATTAGATTCAACATCAGATACCACCCAAGAATTTTCTCAAGTTTCAGTGGTCATCCTCAGTGATCCTGGATTTGATTCTGTTCTTTTCTCATCTGCTTCTAGCATCCTCTATCACCGCAGGTTATATTTAGGTTTTTAAGAGTAAAGTGATCATCCGTATCCAAAGAAACTCTTATCAAGTACCTATGTTCAAAGAAGAGTCAAACTTTACGGAGATAAGCTGCTATAAAGTGACCAACCTGCCACATGTCTGGAAATTTCAAATTAACTGTTAAAGTTCTTAAATTCCCTCAAGACAGCATGTCTTGGCAGAAAGTGATATATGCAGGGAGTCTGGTTGATGGGTGCTCTTACTTTCAGACAAACCTACTGTTTCAGGTGTGAAACTGTTTCTGTGATTTCCTTTATCAGTGTGTGGTAAAGCATGGAAAGGAAAGAAATGTCGGGGAGAAAAAGAATGAGAACAGCAATCTGTTATTATACATACATACATATGTATGTAAATGTATATAAATTGGTATACTATATATGTGTGTATGTGTATGCATGTGTGTGTGTATACATATATATATGTATATCCACTGAACTTTCTCTTCCAAATCACAGAATCCCAGAATGGTTGAGGCTGGAAGGGACCTCTAGAGATCACCTAGTCCAACCCCCTGCTCCAGCAGGGACACCCAGAGCACGGGGCACAGGGTGGCATCCAGGCAGGTTTGGAAGATCTCCAGAGAAGGAGACTCCACAGCCTCTCTGGGCAGCCCGTGCCAGGGCTCTGGCACCGTCACAGGAAAGAAGTTCTTCCTCACATGGAGATGGAACTGCCTGTGTTTCAACTTGCACCTGTTACCCTCATCCTGTCACCAGTCACCACGGAGAAGAGCCTGGTCCCATCCTCCCTACAGTCACCCCTCAGATACTTGAACGTGTTAGTCAAATATCCTCTCAGCCTTCTCTTTTCCAGATTAAACAGGTCCAGTTTGCTTAGTCTTTCGTCATGTGACAAACACTTCAATTCCTTAATCATCTTTGTGGCTCTCCACTGGACGCTCTCTAGAAGCTCCATGTCCTTCCTGTTCTGGGGAGCCCAGAACTGCACCCAATACTCCAGGTGCCACCTCACCAGAACTGAGTAGAGGGGCAGGATCCCCTCCCTCCACCTGCTGGCAACGCTCCTCCTGATGCAGCCAGGATCCCACTGGCCTTCTTGCCCTCAAAGGCACATTGCTGCCTCATGGTTAACCTGTTGTCAAGCAGTGTTGTAGTATTGTTGGTATTGGTTCTGGTCAAATGTGTAGGTGGGGCTAGGTGGATGAGGGGAGAGCAATGTATGAAGGCAGAGTGGTGGATAGCTTCTATCTCAACTTTAGCGAGGCTTTTGACAGCATTCCTCACAACATCCTCTTGGACAAGCTCTGAAAGTGTGGGTTAGATCAGTGGACAGTGAGGTGGATTGAAAACTGGTTGGATGGTAGAGCTCAGAGGGTGGTGATCAGTGGCGCAGGTGTTGGAGACCTACAGGTAGCAGTGTCCCCTAGGGATCAGTCAGTCCTCGGTCCAGTCCTTTTCAATTTATTCATCAATGACCTGGATGAAAGCACACAGTGCCCCCTCAACAAGTTTGCTGATGATACAAAACTGGGAGGAGTTTTGTACCTGGCAACCCCAGAGGGCTGTGCTGCCATCCAGAGGGACCTGGACAGACTGGACAACTGGGCAGTGAGAAACCTCATGAAATTCAACAAGGCCAAGTG
>JAWLRI010000551.1:1520945-1538996 GCA_034781795.1 Crypturellus tataupa
GTGGGGAAGGGGAGGACCGGGCCGGCCCCGCTGAAAAGGAGCGGTCTGTCCGCGGGCCCCCCCCGCCAAAGCGCCGCTCGCGGGGCGGGGGCGGCCGCAGAGCCCCCCGCGTCCCGCGCCATGGCCCTGTCCTGGAGGAGCTGGCTGGGCAACGAGGGCAGCAAGCACCTCTTCCTGGTAGGATGCTGCCCCCGGGCTCCCTCCGCCGCGTCGCTCCCCAGCCGGCGCGGTGGCCCCGAGGGCGCACGTGTGTGCGGCGCCGCGGGCAGCTCCGCGCTAGCCGCCTTCCCCAAAGCTGCTTCGGGAGCGGGGACAGGACAGCCCTTCCTGGGGCCGTGTCCTTCCTGCCTCTGCTCGCTTTGTCTCGCTCGTTTCTCCGCGCCGGGTCTCTCGTCGCAACGCGCAGCTGGGGGCTTGGGGGAGCTGTGTAGGCATCAGGCTTTGTGAGCCCCGCCAGTCCCCACGCAAAGGTGGAGCTTGGGGGAGGTCACTGGAAGCCAGAACCTCTCACCTAGGGGCTGTTACTTCTGGTGCTTTCAAATATGTTTCCTAAGTGTTTGCTTTCCCATTGCATTTCAAAATCTTTATGGAACTACGTGCATTTTACGATGGAAATTAATTTTGAAAAGTTTGCACTTGTAACTTGCACTTACTGCCTCTTGTTTCTTGTCTTTTCAACTTCAGTTTTTCTGGCTCTCCCTCAATGTCTGGTTCTTCTGGAAAACCTTCCTGCTCTATTACCGTGGGCAGCAGTACTACTATTTGCACCAGATGTTAGGGGTGAGTGACCCAGATGTTACTTTTTGGTGGGGGAAGAAGGGAAGACATAAATTGTAATTGCTCATGAAAGATGACCCAGACTCTCTGTTAACTCTGCAACGTGGGGAAAAATCAAGTAGCAAATGACTGATCTGTGGGTGACAGTTATTTAAAGAGACACGTGTAGAGATAGCTCTGCCTTCCCCTCCTCCTGTCCACCCCACCACGCGCCCAGGCTCACGGGGACACAAACACTGGAACTCTACTTATTGTCATCAAACTTTAGGCAACCTTATGGGTCCTTTTGGGCAAGTTCTTCCTAATCCACTTATTATGATACATATATGCTCAAAGAAGTCTATTGCTAAGCCTTAGATCTTCTCAATCTTTCATTGTCACCTTCAGGGATCCAATGTTTTGTGTAAATGATTGTAATCTATGTAATTTTAGTTCTGCTTTTAAAAACAAAGTCTCAGAATCTGAATTTGATGGAGACTTGACCATTATATTTTAGCAACATCTCCCGTCACTACCAAAGAAACCCAAAAGATGATTTTTGTGGGTGGCATGTAGGTCTGCTTTGTGGTTATCCCTGGATGATAACTATCTAGTTGCAATTGTTTGAAATGACATCTATCTAACGGGGTAGATTCAGTTTGAAAAAATTCTGAAAAATGCCCTAGAGTTGCTCAGGATTTTAGAACCTAGGAAAAAGTGCATGAGTAGCATGATGCTTTGTAGCAACATGCCATAATCGTGAATGGATTTCAATGACAAGTTAACATGGGTCTAAAACATAGACTGTGTGAGTCCTAACCCTCTGCAAATTATTTGGGTCTTAGCTTGGTATATCCAGGATATGTATCTTTTTTCCATATGGTTCATATCATTGCCATACCTAGCCAGTTTCATAAGTTTTTGTGAACTTCTTTTTCTTCTTATGGCTGACTTAGGTTCAAGAAATGATTCTTAGCCAGTAGTGCAAAAAAAAAAAAAAACTTTTAAATACTTTATGATGACTTTCAGATAGAAAAAGTATGGCAATGTGTTTAATTTTATCATCTGCAATGGCTTTGCAGCCTAGTGCATCCATTTGAAAAGTGTTTTTTTGCTCCCACCAGAACAAGTGCGTTGTTTATAAAAGCAAATGTTCTTGGGTCAACACTTTGGGCCACGTTGTCAGCTGGTATCAATCAACACAGTTCCACTTGATTCACAAGTCACCCACCTTGTACCAGCCTTTTGAGGCATCTTCTTATATTTCAAAATGAAAGAAACATAAAATAACCTAATACAGTCAGACTTGCAGGTTCAGAACTGACTGATTCAATAAACAGCGTCACTGTCTTGACTAGTAGATAAGAACCAGGGGGTCATACAATTTGAATCCATCCAACACAGAATCTGCAATTGTGGAAGTGCACCAAAGGAATGTAAAGACTCTAAACGGAGGAGGAAAGTGAGCAGCTAAGTCTAAAATATACTTTCAATCACAGTTCTGAAACTAATTTAAAAGCCTTGGAAACATTAAAAATGGTGAAGGATTCTTGCTATATACTTTTTGCAGTTTGTTTAAATGTATACTGTAGATTTTGAAGTTAGCTTCCTCCCTTCTCCTGAATGTATTTGGATGTGTGTATAACTTAATATAAATTGTTTTGCAAGGGATGGAAAACTGAACCTGAATTTAGTATCCTCAGGGAACAACAAGCACAGCCATACTGAAGCTGCTGTTACGTTCCATGGGGATTTTTGTGTTCTTCCTCTACATTATGTGGTAGCCACTGACCATTTCATGGCCCATCTTTGTAAACAACCTCCTTTTGGAGGATGTGACATGCATTTTCTCTGTATACCATTTTCTGGTGTTTAAAATTTTTGATATTTAGGTGAAAATTCTTCATTTGTAATTCAGCAATTAGATTCTTTTTGTCTTCAAAGGATAATTTTTTACAGATACTTTCCTAAAAACGTGCTTCTTTTCCAGGCAGTCAACAATTAAGTGCGAAAGAGAATGGCAGTTTTTGTAAGTTTTTGATTAAAAGACAAAATGCAAACTCTTGTGCACTGAGGAGTTTTTGCTCTCTGTATACTGTGATAAAGCTGTGGAGGAATACAACAGGAGTCAAAGATATTGAGGTGCTAGGAGGAGTTTTTAGGCGTATTGCACACTATGAAATTTGGTGGGTAAACTTTTCTTGTGTCAACCATCACTAAACCATCAGTTTGAGATCTACTGAGAAAATTTGAGTCCTACTGAGCAGACCAAATACTCCTGGGGTGTGAAATCTCCATCTGTGGAGGTTTTCAACCAAACAGGTAAAATTCTGAACAATCTACTCTGCGGTTGGTTTTGAACCTGCCTGGAGCAGGAGGTTCGGCTTGTTATAGCCCCTTCCAGCCTAAATCATTCTGTGTTTCTTGCTGCATAAGATAAACCAGAACCTTGGGAGATTTAAACCTCTTTCCAATATTTTTGCTTTGCAAAACCTTGAAGTATCATCTTTAGATAAGTAATTGCTTGCAGCACTACAACTCATAGTCTTCCCTATCAGCACTTCCACTGACTCTGGTTCAGGAACAAAATTCAAATAAAGAATCTCTTTTTTTTCCCATGATTTACTAAGTATAAACTTCTGGCATTGTTTAGCCTAAAGTAGAGAAATCTGCGGAGACAGCTGTTCTTTACAACCAGAACTGCTTACTCTTAAACCTGTGAGAAGAAGAAAGGAATATTTTCTTCATGTTCCTGGTAGAGACAGACACAATGTAGTAGGCTTGAATTACAGAAAATAAAGTTAATAGATCACTTACATGACTCTAGAATCTTCCTTGTTGGGGGTTTTATGTCTGGTGGGTGAGAGAGAATTCATTTCCTTGCATATTTGCTCCCTTCACATTGGCATGGCTGTTTTTTTCCAATATCTGACCAGTAAATTCAGTTCCATGTTCAGTACTGGCTGCCTTATAGGACTCAAATCTTGCTTATAACAGCATTAAGCTGAATACCTGTCATCTGCTGCTCGAGTTCCCCAAGAACAGAAAAATCTTTGGACTTATTTTGTCATCACATAAAAGGCATTACCTCTCTCTTCCGTCTCTAGTTTGTGCTCAAATAACTTTAATATAGTCAAATGGATATTAATGGATGAGATAAGCTTCTGGGTTTTAGACAAAAGTGAAGAAAATTCATCCTCAGAAGGGTCCTTTTGGGAAAGGGCTGCACAACTGAAAATGGGACTGAAAAGGAAAGTGCTTCCTGGCTTTTTTAGCTATACAATTACTGCCTCCTTACAGTACATTACTGTATATTAAGGTAATATCTTCCTTATTTACAGCTTGGAATATATTCCAGGTGTTCCAGGAAGCTGCACTTGTCTCTTTGCTAGTTTATCATGATGATAAAGATTTTGTGAATTGAAGCCAAGTTCTACTTTCACTAATCCTTGTGCAACCACACTGTAATCTGTTTTCCCCACACATCTGAGCACTGAAGGGAGCTGTGTATTTGAGCTTCTATTTTCCGTAATGTACTGTTCTTAGTTATTTAATTGTATCATAACTAGGGTGTTTAGACCATTGTATGTGTTGTGTGTATTCTTGTTCACACAGTTGAAGTTGGAAGGGACCTCTAGAGATCACCTAGTCCAACTCCCTGCTCCTGCAGGGACACCCAGAGCACGGGGCACAGGGTGGCATCCAGGCGGGTTTGGAAGATCTCCAGAGAAGGAGACTTCAAAACCTCTCTATAATAACTATTTAATTGTATTGTAATTGGAGTATTTCAGATTTGCTCTTTAAGGTGTTATATGCAGCAAAAAAAAAGTTTACTAAATGGTTGTTATGTTGCTATGGAAGCTACATAAATGTATATATTTATAATGTCCTAGCTCAGGGTTTTAGTCCACAGTACTCTATCCTGATAATCCTCTTGAGTTTAGAAGCAATCTTTTCTTGCCTTCAGTTTGCCTCATAGATTTTTTTTTTTTTGCTATTTTTATTAAAACATTTTTTCCTTTTATTTATTTGTCTTTTCTTTCCCCAACGGAAGTGGTAGTGATCATGGGAAAGGCATCTATACTCACAGAATGTTTGAGATTGAAAGGGGCCTCTGGAGATCATCTAGTCCAGCACCCCCTGCTCAGAGTCACCTAAAATACATTGTGCAAGACCTTATCTGGATGGGTTTGGAATAGAATGCAGGATGAATTCCCTGCAAACTCTCTGGGCAAGTCTCAGTGCTCTGTTACTGCTAACATTTATGACAGAACCTCCATCTCTGCAGGGCTATAGAGATTATATTCGTAGAACTATATCTTGTGGTTACTGTAACCACTATATTTTATGGACTAATGGTAAACTACCAAGTCCTGTTGACATCATTGTGCCTAACTCTGTGAGGATCATGACATAAGACTTTTACAAAGCAGAACAGAATTATGGTTAAACTATTTCTTTGGATGAAGAATGAAGGTTTCCTGTAGTATTCTGACATTGGCAGGTCTTAAAATAAAGACCGCTTCATTAAAGGCCAGAAGGCATTTAATAATTTAAGGATCATATTATTTACTGTGTAATGATAAGGAGGCATGAGTTAACAGAAAGGAAGACCTTAGTACGACACAGAATATCACATCTGTGTCTGTGACCCAAAATGGCAACGGGCACCTGTAACACATAGAGACTGCAATGAGACCTTGACCTAAATATGAGGAATATTGACTGTCAGTAAAGCAGGGCAGATTCACCGTTACCTCGTAAAAGAAACTGAAAATGTTGGCATTGGCCATTCCAGATATTTTTGGCTTTGATTAATGTGTGCTGGTATAAGATCGAAGTCAACTTAGCATAGGAAGTTGGGTTCTAATTTGATTCTCAGTATGAGAAGATGGGATTTATGGAGTCCTGCCTTGCAACCTCCCAAGTTCAGCTATGATACCAAATTAACATTTTAGAAGAGTTTGCAGATGTCCTGGTAGGTTTCTGCTGCTCTCTCGTTTTTTTTTCCTTTCAGCTTTGCTGGGTTTACTTGGTAGATATCCAGGAAGATTTGGCAGACCCAAGGGGAATAACTGCTACCTATACGATTCAGACTTGTTCTTCATCTTAGTTTATTTGTTCAAACCCAAGAATACTCTATTTCAAAAAAGGGAGTTAGGTTAAGATAAGCGACATTGTATAGCACAGTTTGTTCTACCTATGAAAATAAATATTTTTAGCTCTCCAGTACTGATTTGGAGTGGAGGTACCTGAGCTGTGTCTGCAGAGCAGCATGTTGCTTATGAGCCTCTCAGGTTTCTCTGCAGCGCAGAAACTTTTAAAAAATTAAAGGTCTACAGGGAGAGTTGAGTGTGATGTGGCATCTGGACGAGGACTTGGTCAGGATTGTTGCTAGTCGTTAGAGATACCTTGAGAATCAGGGAAGGATCCTTTCTACATGAGGAGACAAGCTGAGGATTTTTGATATTTCTTCATTCTTTGCTACAAGTAATGACTCCTGTCTGCTCGGTCTTGCTTTGGGCGTTGTGTTAGCGCAGTCTGGAGTCAGTCATGGGACAGTGGGCAGCAAGGGTTGGAAAACTGACATTGCCACTGGCTCTCAGGAGCCCTTTCTGCAGTGGAGAAGGAAAATGCTGTGATTGCTTCATGGTTGCCTGGAAAGGAGAACTTTAGGTTTGTAGCAGGTCCAATTCTGTGTTATACCTGCCGCAGATTAGCTCTGTGAAAATGGCTAATTTCAGTTTCTTAGTTTGCCCCTCCATACATTAAATAGAAGTTTTTATTGTCCTGGGTATGCAAAGCACAGAAAGAGGTTATTGGGTGCTTAGATTTGATTGTGATGAAGGAGATTATAGTGATTATAATGAAGAAGAATATGTGGCAGATGTTTTGGGAGTTTTTTTTTTTTTAAATCTCTTTTTGACCTTCTTGCAGCAATTTCACATGATGCTTACATGACTTTTTTTTCCCTCTCAAGATAATGATACTCTTCAGGAATAGAAGAGGATTATTTTTCTTTCATTTCTTAGCTAGTTATTGAGGGTATATATTCCCTTCTGCAACCATTGAGTTGCCTTGGAGCAAAAAAGAAAGAAAAAAAACCCTTCTACTATTGTTTAAAAATTCAAAAATCCACTATTTTAATTTGTTACTATGGCACCCAGGCAATGCAAAGGAAGTTTAGAAAAAGACTGTTTGGAAGACATTTGGAAAGAATTAATATCATGGGGCTATTTTAAGCCTTTGGATATACATTAAGAGAAAACTTAGTACTGTTTTATACTTTTGGATCTTGCATGAACTGTGATTCTAAGCACAGCTAAATTTCTGTCTCTACCACTGTTTTTAAACTGCTCATGACCTTGATGGAACAAAGTATCCAATTTTATTTCTTCAGAGTAAAACCTTAAAACTAGCTAGCCATTAATGAACAACTGTGATATTTGGTATCCAAATATTTGAATCATGCTTTCCTAAAAGTGTCCTGCATTTTTTTTGACAAGTTATTTCCTGCTTTCCCTCCCTCTCCCCTTTGCGTTGATGCTTGTAACATTGAATTAGAATTAATATCAGGGCATTCTTCCACAGGAATTGTATATGAGTAAATATTAAATAACATAATAAAACAACAACAAAAACAGCAAAGTCAGTAGGGCAGTTTCTTATGCAAAGCAAGATCAGCAGGGTAGCAGCTTAAACTGCTCACCTCACTGTGGCACAAAGCTTGTATTTCAGTTGAGGATGACTGCTCCTCTCCTCCCTTTACTGCTCCTTCCCTTAGCCATCCAGACAGTCACTTGATCCATGCAAGTTGTTCAGGACACAAAGGCCATGAAATTAAGTTATTTCTTAAAAAGGGGGGATTTTGTGGCAAGTGATGAAAAACTAGTGATGGGGAAGCTAGACTAGATGAAAAAAAATGTGACTAATTCTTCATAAAGCTAGTTTG
This sequence comes from Crypturellus tataupa, assembly GCA_034781795.1. Classification (NCBI taxonomy): domain Eukaryota; kingdom Metazoa; phylum Chordata; class Aves; order Tinamiformes; family Tinamidae; genus Crypturellus; species Crypturellus tataupa. The sequence continues at coordinate 1,528,654 of JAWLRI010000551.1, forward strand.
AAAAAGAGAATTTTCTGACCCCCTTTCCCTCGTCACTGGAGTTGAGGAAGGCTTTGAGGAGCTGGCCGAAGGCTCTTGTTAAGCTGTACCTGATAATTATAGTTTTCTTTTTCTTTTTTTTTTTTTTTTTTACCAGTTAGAATTAATTAGAATTTTACCTATTTCACCTGTAATTTACATGGTTACTTCATTTGTTTACTAATGTACTGCATAGAAGTAACTCTGCTATAGATCAATCCGAACTAGACTATTTTGTTGAAGTTTTGCAAGAATAATAATTGTGCTCTATAAAAATAGTCTTGGATAACTGCTCCTTTGCCTGGTATATGTTTAAACTCAAAGACAACAAGAGTTTTTGTGAAACTATGGTCATGTGAATCATATAATAGAATTATTACTTTTTTTAAATTACTTTCCTTATTAAAGTATGTGACTTTAAATGGTGACATGGTGGCACTTTATATGGTGACATTTTTCAGCTTTTGGATATTAGTCAAGTGTAGTCAAGTGGTACATTAGAGTGGCTCAGCTAACTTCCAGGCTTTGTGTAAACTTTAGTTCTAAACAGCTCTTGTGCTTTTCATGCCATGCTCATTTAATCACTGGAATTCTGTAACCTATCAGCAAGCCCCAATTAAAATGTTTATATGCTTTTAATGACCATATTTTTTGAACTAATTGCTTTTTTGAGGGGTACATCTCATTTTTAGCTTCCCTTTAGAGGAAGAATAATTAATGAAAATTGAGGCATTCTTGTATGGCTGCACATTATACACATTTTACTTGTCATTAAGTTCAATCATTTAAATAGTATTAGTGTTTTCTCTGATAGTCCAAAAATATTTCTGCTGTTCTAAAGTCACATGAAGCTAATGTAGGCAAGGATGGAGAAGTATTTACTATGATTATTAACCATATTTTTTTTTTTTTTTTTTTTTTTTAATAATACTTTGGAGCAAAGTGACCTTCAGGATTTAGTACTAGTAAAATTTCAACTCAGTTGCTGAAGCTCCAGTTATTGTAGCTGGTGCTTGGTTTTAGTCATTTCACTTACAGAAAGATCTAGACCAATTGGAGGAGTCCAGAGAAAAAGTGAGAGAATGATCTAAACTGCAAAAATGACTTGTGAATTGAGTTTTAGGCTGTAGGAGAGAAAACTGAAGAGGAAAGACATGCTTAAGAGCTGCCAAATATCTGAAAAGTTGATACTGTAGGACAGGAAATTTTTCTTGTTGCACATGTTAACAGCGTATGAAGTCAACAGATAAAACAGAAGCAAAGGAGGTTCTGTGCAAGGAAAAAAGGACTGGCTTCTAACTTCTTTACTGAAATAAGCAGTGGGGCTGGGCTATAGAGTGGGAATGGACTACATGGCCTGGCTTATTCTACTGCTGTTTCCTTTAACTTGGTAGGTTGCTAATTCCTCTGTTATGAAAGTCCTTCTTGGTGCCCCTTCAGTGGGGGTTCTCAAGGTGTTCTGCAGGGACGGTACCTTTTACATGGCATAGAGCAAGGCAGAGCCTTGTAGATAATCTCTCCTTCTGCTCCTAGCAAAACCTTGAGGGAAGGTGCCGTCATGACCACTTTGTGCTACGGAAACTCGTAGTGTAAAGCCCGATCCCTAGTACTTGAATCTAACTGCCCAGCAGTGCCTTATGCCAAAAGAGAAAGAGACATAGGCAGAAATACTTGTCTGTTCATTTTGTGCCTGGATGTACTGCAGAGAAGATGGGGTATATGTGTCAGAAACTCTTAAACCAGGAAATTTTCGAAAGCTGCTCCCCCTGTTGTATGAAATGATGTTTTAGGATGAGGTGGTTTTGATGTTCTGTGCTGTCAGGCCGTTGTGCTTGGGTTCTTGCTAGGCACGCTGGATCCAAGTTACTTTGTTTATTTTATGTTTACTGGTTTATATATTCATCCGTTTCTGTGGCATAGCTAAGTTAATGAAAAACAGGGAGTGACAACTGCATTTTTTTAAATATAAAAGGATTTTGTAATATTTTTTGCAAACATTTAAAATTTCAAATAATATAAAATCTCTTTGTTTGTCCCTAGTTTTGTTTCTTCTTCATCTCAGTAGGAAAGTTAAAATTTTAATGAAAATGTTTCATTGTTTTTACCTTCTCTGAACTATAACAAATGTTCTGTTTTTGGCATAAAGTATAATTTTGGAAAAGTGATACATCTGCAGTAACTTTTCATATATATCTGTATATATTCACAGCATTCATACATCTTTGTAACATTTGAGTTATCTTGCAACACTACAACTGTTCTGTATTAATTTTTTGTTGAGGTTAAAAAACTTAGGTTTTAGAAAACATCATAGAAATATCTTTTTAGAAATCTGTCGACAATTTAAAAGCATCTTTTATAGAACCTAGGAGAATGCTAATTCTTCCTAAAAACTGGAAGAACAATGGCAAGTTGTTAACTCTTTTAGAATCCATAAATGAATGAGAGAATACAATAAGATAACAAAATATGGGGCTATGACATTAAGGTGTGCTTTGTTCATGTATTTGACAAGTATTCTTGTTCTAATTATATAATTTCCAAATATGTTGGTAAAAGCATTTGTGAAATTAGAGTTCATTAAAGTTCCGACTATTAAGTCATTAAACTGAAGAGAAGCAGGTCCAAATATGGCCCTGAACAGTATGACTGGATATCAGCTCTCCAGCGAACAGGACAGCGTCATGTGTGGAGAGTTGTTTTTCCAGAACATGTAAAACATCAGGAAACCTCAGCAGTGTGAGTCAGGAGAACATGGGAGTTATTCATGGTCAAAGCAAACAAAAGGAGGTTTAATACCGGCATCTGAGCAGTTGCAGCACCTTTTCTCCCTGCAATCTAACTCTTGCTGTGTTTGTTCAGCTAGGATTGTGTATTAGCAGAGCTTCAGCAGCTGTCCTCAATCTCAACTGCTGCTTGGCCCTTTTACCAATGTGCCGTGTTCTCCTGGCCTTCCTCCGAGGATCGCAGAAGGTAAGAACCAGCCTCAGAACAGCAGTTAAGAAGGTTCTTTTAAAAATAATAGAAAAAAAAAAATAAGGCCCTATTAATTATGCAATATGTGCCTGCAGAGTGCAGGTATCGTCCGATTTGATATATTAGTTATTATGGGAGAAACAAAGGTCCTGGCAAAGCTAAGAGGACTCGTGTTCTTTAAATAATTATAGTTGCTTTTGATTCAATAGCTACTTTGGCAGAAATAGAGTTAAAGCTTTGGGGAAATATCTGTGCATGTGTATATATATACGTGTGTGTGTATATATGTCCATAATATTATATATAAATATATATATAAAATATGAGGTCTGTAAGATACACATATGTTTGCAAATATAAATAGATCTCCACTTACTAACTTAAGAATCAATGACCCTTTTTACAGCTAGTGATGGAATTAATAAATTTTAAGGCAAGAAGAATCATCACTTTATGTTTTTTTTATGGACGATGTATGTAATATTGAATCAACTGGAATTCCTTCATCGAGGCCTTTAATTTGCCTCGTTGCCTTGATGCTGTTGTGTTTAAATGTTGGTATTGGGCTTACTTGGGCATTTAATCTATTTAAATCTGATATTGCTATTAAATCACCTCAGTTGCTGTTAGTATCTTTTTTTCTTTGCTTTGTTTTAGAAGAGAGATTGCTTGAATTCTTCTCTTATTAGGTTGTCAGCAGGAAAACCAGAAGGCTTCTAGATAAAAGTAAAACTTTTCATGTGACATGCGGTGTTACAATATGCATCTTTTCCGGTAAGACCTAACCGTGATGAACAGCTCATGTTGGAAATACATAAACAAAGCAGTATCTTGTGTTTTTTCTTTTACATTACATTTGGGGGTTGTCTTGCTGTGTACTTCCCTGCTATAAATTATGATTGTGCTCTCAGATGTATGTGTTTTTTGTTTTATTTTTCCTTTAAACTTACATTTCAGACCTGAGGTTTTCCTTATAATTTTAGTTCCTAAAAAAACAGTTAAATAATGTCAGGTTAAAAGTTGCTGTTACATAAGACCTTAGAAATATGAGATGGAAAAGGCTAATCTGCAGGAGAGGAAGCAGTGGTGGCAAATACCTCATTCAAAATGTCAATAGTAACATTTTTTTTGGCAGACATCTTTCTCTCTCAGATGAGTGTTTCGCCACAGAAAAAAATTCTATAGTGCAAAAAGATCTTAAAATCTATAAAATTTTCTGCTGCAAATCTCTCTAACTTATTTATATAGATATATATGCGTATCCATATCTCTCCATATGTGTATATCCTTAGAGTGTGATGCATCCCATGCAGGGGATGTAGTTATCATCAGCTGGGCAGCTGCCTTTCTTTAGTAGTTCAGAACAACATCTACCTCTTGCCTACTCACTTCAACTCTACTCTGATTTTTAGTCTTACATGTTGCCGCTCATCTGGTGAATGCCCTTAACTTCTCTGAGAACTACAGTGAAGACTTTCTGGCACTAAATGTAGCAAACTATCGCGGTGAGGTAAACCATCGATCCTTTTATATTTTGTATTAAATTTTGTCCTTTAAATATGTAGTTAATTGAATCTCCAGTTACATTGCACTCTGTGGCGTATACACTGCTAGTGGTTCTGTGCACTGAAAATACACCATCACTTGGATAGCTGTGATTTTATTTCATCCTGGAAATATTAATATATATTAATATCCTTTGTGAATGGATATATTCTGAATGGATATATTTATATCCATTCCGAAGCATATATCCATTCTGTTTAAGAGAGAATAATCCATACAGATTACTTTGAGAGGTGGAGAATGCTGTTGTCAAGTTGTTCCCCCTTGTGCTTCTTTATTCAGCTTCTCTCTCTGCTCTCTAGTTGGCCCTGGTTGAGTCACTTCTGCAGCTGTTTTGCAAAAATAAATTATGCAGTTGCAGTACTGACTATATAATATGTATGTGACATACACTGTGTTAGAGGATGTTGAGTTTTACCACTGATTTTGCACTTTTAAACTTCTCATGACTTTCACTGCGATTTGTAGCGTGTATGTTAAGAGCTGGATTTAGGTATCTGTGTGAGATGGACTGGAAGATGATGGTCTGAAAATGATTTTTGCTTATGAAATACTTTGGATGGCTTTTCTGCCTGTGATGTAGATCTCTTGAGGACATAGCAGAGCGCTAGTCCCTACTCCAGTGCATTTTGCATTGGAGAGTAATTAAAACATTTGGGAGTAAGACCAGAGCATAGGAGGTTTTCCCTGCTGGTCTGCAATCGCTATCTCATTTGCTTCTATTCTCTCTACTTTAAAACTCTGCATTTCTTTTCTACCAATCTCGCTGGGAAAGATAGAGAATGGCCCCACCCCAGTTTAATCTTTTCCTGGAAAAGTTCGCAGCCAGGACTCGTAAGGACCTACAACCAAGTCACCCTCTTTCTGAGTAAATGATCTAACCACTGGGCTATTACATGGAAGACGGACACACCAACATCAACTATTGTGTTGAAGTTCTGGATTGAATTTAACTGTCTAGCTATGTTAGGAGTGGTCAAATAGACTTAGATTCATCAGGAGCATTGGTGGGAGTTTGCCTCGGGCAGGAACATACCAGCGGGTTTACGGCAGCCTGTGCTAAGCTGTTTTAGGCATTTTGCTTTGCACAATGGACTTAGTAGGAAAGTTTTAATAGCTCCAGAACCATAACATCCTGGATTTTAGGTACTCTTAATAGCTCTTGACCACTTGTCTCTGCCTAACTGTTTTAGTAAATGTGGTTAGTCTGGATGTTACTGGCATCTCCTACATGTGGGAGGAAGTGAGGGTAGATGTTTAAATGGGGACAGGGTCAGGGAGGAAGTTTTGGTTTTTTCTGACCTCTATGAAAACTTTCCCTCGTGTCATTTTACTTTCAATTAGAAATATATATATATATATATATGTATATATGTATATATATATATATCTTACAATGAGAATAAAACCTCATTTTAGGAAAGTTAGGATTCGGGAGGAGTAAAACAGTTTTATGGAGACTGATGTATCCCCTCTTACCCTCCTCAAAGATCTTCTCTACTTCCACCTTTTCATACTTGATATTGTCACCTCCTTTGTGTTCCCTCCTGCTTTACTGAAATCTACTGCAGGTCTCTTCTTGGTATAATAGGCAGTAAAATAATCTCCTCTTATCTTCCATTTAACTTAAAACCTCTCTATATTCTGTCCTCCCAAAGATATGATGTAATTGAGTGAATTTAGTCTTCCAAAATTAAATATCTGTAAAATTGTCTGAACTCCCGTTTTTCACACAGATTATAATTGTCTTCAGTGGGCAGAACTCAAAGGCTAAAAGTTTAATTTATGTTAAATATCGATCTGTGTAATCTGTTACCAAATACCACATTGATTCCCGCAGATTTAGTGATCACTTCTGCTATAAAGCATTTGAGATTTATGAGCTATTTATTATTATTATTACATTATTCATATGGATGTAAAATCGTATTTTTTTTTCTGTTTTTCAGGATCCAAGGAAACTTCTTTTTGCTACTGGTAAGTCTATTGCAAATCTGAATGAGGAACTTTGCTGCTTGTCTTTCACTAGACAAAACATTTTGATCCTGTGTGTTGTATTTATTACAACTCAGCTAGGTTGAGTTGTATTATTTGTATTAATAAAACCTGGGTTTGCTTATGCAACAGTTGGGAGGGAGGAGTTACATAAACCCCTGTAGTAAGCTGAGCAGCATCTTTAAAGCTGTTTTTCCACAGATGAGTCAGATGAAAGCCATTAGTTTCAAACAGAGATTCTGCATGATATGAAAACCAAATTTCTAAGTGATCCAATTTCTAGAAAAAGAACCATAACAAAAAAGCAGTCCACCTGCTTCAGCTGGTTTATTAAGAGCTTTGACTTCGGAGCAATCTACACTTTTATATGGGAATCAGATTTCAGTACTCATAAAAATTAAACAAAGACATTTTTAGTGCAGAAATTCAGGAAGGAGCATTTAGGTGCAGAGAGGTAGGCACAAGTCTGAACTATAATTCTTCTCAAACAGATAAAGGTCCTTTCTGATGTTCTTTGTCTTTTAATTAGATCAAATGTTGAAATATTGACTTGCTAGCATCTGGACCAAGAACCAAAGGAATCCAGCTAAATAGTGGTGAATTTGTATTGCTAAGCGGGGTTCTAGATCTGTCTAGAACCTGAGCAGGCTTACTAGGATTAGCAGTCTGTGAGAAATTTCTCTCCGAAAACACTGATCAAGATGATGTAAGAGCAGAGGAAGTGTGAAATTGAAATGATAGAAATTCATTTAAATCCTAACTGAAAGTAGGTCGGGTATCTGCTGTAGTTAGCAAATCAGAGGTGAAATGCTGGAAGATGATGACTTGGATAGGAAGGAGTAAGAGTTATAAAACTGTATCTAATAACTTGGAAAAAGAAGAAAGACTTTGAGTGTAGACGCCCTATTAAATATTGTCCCAGCTTCTGGAGACAGCTCGAGATCCAGGTAGACCTGCAAGGTGGAACTCTTTTTACCTGCCCACAGTCAGGAAAATGTTGCAAAGGTTATTGGAAAATGTGAGCGCATTGTTGCAGAAAAGGATGATTTCAAATCATATTAAATGTGTGATGAGCTCAATCACTTCCTGATGACTTGTAATTCCTGTTTGTACTGTACGAGTGCCCAGGGAGGGTCCAAGATTTTGCTCTACTAGGTATTGTAAGAACAAGAAAAAAACACAGTCCTGTTTCCTAACATTTCAGGACTGGATTTATTTACTATTTTAACACAATGGAGAGATGAAATAAGGAGCTGGAAGCATTTACAATGTGATAGTTTTACAGATGAGTCCGGGAAGGAATCTCCTTGCTTAAGGGTGTGAGGGCAACTGTGGGAGAAATAAATATTCTAGATTATAGTTAATGAAGCAAAAGAGAGACAGGGACAGGGAGGAGATGGAAAAAAGTAAATATGAATGGATGAATTGGGCAAGGCTGTGAGTGATTTGATACTTACAGTTTAATGAAGAAGAAAATTTCAGAACTGCATTTAAAAGGTGACCTGCTGTGGCATGAGACAACATGGGAAGCTGGCTCAAACACTGCACTGCAATTGGTTTGGAAGTATCTGCGTTAGGGAATATTGATTGCAGACTGCACCAGTACATTTAGAACGAACAAATGAAGAAGGAGTCAACAGAAATACTGCACAATATGTGTTGTAACGGTTTTAATTGTAATCTTTCCACCAAGGGATGAAATTCCTTATGAAATCCATGGCAAAACATCCATTGATTGCATTACCAGGATTTTTCATAGAGTTTGCAAAACTGAGTAGTGATTTGGGATGTATCAGATTTCAGGAACCTTATTTTTCAGCAAGTGGGTATTGAGAAGTATATTAAAAATTCAGATCTCAAATTGTGTCTTCAACAGTGAAGAGTCTAAAATCACAAATAATATATTTTTTAAAAATCTACTTATATGTAGGATGTGATCAAGAAAAAGATTCCAGACCATAAAAATCTGTGGATCTTGGACACTTACTTCCATGACAGTGTAAAAGACCTTTAGATTCTGACACTTATTTAACACTTATTCTGACACTTATTTAACATTAAGATGCACTTAAGATGACATTTATTTAACATTCCACATGGATATAGCTCTCACCAACTTATTTAAAACTAAGTTTATGGTTAGAGTGACAAATGGATTATGCCTGAAAACTTTTAACAGTTTACATTTCTTAAGAAATAAAATACTTTGATGGAATAAAAGCATTGTTTTTAGGTTCTTAATTGTCTAACAATTGCCTAACTGGCTTTATGTTGATGGTTTACTGCACTTTTTGGGCAGGTTGCTACTTAAGGATGGGCTGAATCCTGTCCTTGAAATCCTTATCTCCTTTGACTAAAAGAGCAGCACAGGATAGTCTAGTTCTGTTATGGGAGTCTGTAGTGGAGCAGATGAGCCCAGACCTTAATGTTTTTGCTGGCTGCATCTCACTCTCACAGACCTTCCTCTGTAGGCACCGATTTCAAGTGTGGTACAATGCCATGGAGAATAATTTCAGTCTCTTTCTCACTGCAGGATGAAATGGGCTGGCAAACAATTACAGTGACAGCTTGCATAGAAATTGATTTGCTTGAAATTCTGTCCCTGAACAGGTTTTTAATTGTAGTGTTCTGGAGGGTTTGAATTTTGAAAGAAAAAAAGGCATTTCAAAACTTGTCTTGCAGAAAACAGGGAATTTGTTCTTATTTACCTGCTTAGAGATAAATGTTATGAGCAAAGAAGTACAGGGGAAGAGACTAATAAGAAGTTTGTGGTGAATAGTTAAATATAAGGAAAAAGATGTTTTTCTCTGGGAAGGTGGAAAATATATCTGCTTTTCACCAAGTGCTCTCTAGTGTTTGCTAAATGAATTCTCATCAAGAAATAAATTCATAAAAGAATGTGATTGAATGATGAATTGTATTTCTAATAAATTCCACATCTTGAAAGGTCATAGGATACAAATATTACTTGTCACAGTTCAAATGTAAATCATTCTGTCTTTGTTTCAGTTCCAGGTCTGACTGGAGTCATTATGGTGTTAGTATTATTCCTAATGTGTACAGCTTCTACATATGCCATCAGGTAAGACATAATCTGATCATTTTGCTGAATAATGCCATGTTCTCATACAGACTGGAGGAAATGCAATGCAAGAAGTATTTTGATGAATATTTAAAATATCTTGCCCGTTTTTGTACTAACATAGAGTTAAATTAGCACAGCAAATACTATATTCAAAAGGTTTCAAAAACTAAACAAATAGCCTTCAGAAAAAAAAGTAAAGCCTTTTAAGGGAAACAATTAAAAATATAAACCTTTGAAAATTCAAGCAGTTCTGTTTTCTTGTTTGTAGCACAAGACAGCAAGCTAAGCATATGGAAAGTGCAATCCAAAGCATAAATTAAGGCCATTGGAAGAAAAATAAGATAAATATTATCTTAATGATTTTCACTTGTAAAAGTACCATTTGGAAAATAAAATAAAAAACAGAAAACCAATAACGTTTGGTTTGGTCTTGGTTAAATATATTGTATTTAACAGATATGATATTTTACAGAGTTAGAGTATGGAAACAAACATTTTATTGGCTGAGAGTAAATGCTGAAAATCCTGGAGGATTAGTCCTCCAGTGGGCTCGTGTTCTGCAGCAGTGTTATTGAACACATATTGTAGTATAACTGAGCGACCAGTTCTTTGCAGGGTCTAGCGCAAGGATCATAGAATCATAGAATCATAGAATGCCTAAGGTTGGAAGGGACCTCTAGAGGTCATCTAGTCCAACCCCCCT
>JAWLRI010000551.1:1539096-1561694 GCA_034781795.1 Crypturellus tataupa
GCGCTGGACTCTCTCCAGCAGCTCCACATCCTTCTTGTACTGTGGGGCCCAGAACTGCACACAGTGCTCCAGATGTGGCCTCACCGGGGCTGAGTAGAGGGATAGAATCACCTCCCTCGACCTGCTGGAGAAGCTCCTCTTAATGCACCCCAAGGATAGCAACCTTAATGCACCCCAAGGATAGCAACCTTTTGTACGCTTGGATTCTGCAACCAAAAGATATAATAAAACTTTATTTACAGCAGTCTCTGTTGAAGTCAAAGACTAATTATATGAGTATGTCATTTTTGATTCAAAAAACAAATGGGCTATTTTAATTCCATGTCTAACTTCAAGTACAATAGTAGCTCCACTGATATCAGCTAGATATGAATTTATGAACTTTGCTGAACTAGTTTGTCTTTCCTAAGTAGAAGAGTTGTTATGTGCTATTTCAAGAGAAGAGTCCAGTAAGTAAATGTGCATTTTTCCTAAAGAAAGGTTCTTCCAGAATTAGGAACTTTAGAAGGAGCTGGAGGCTACAGAAGCCCAGGAAGGCTGCTGCACGTGTGAGATGTGGTTGCACAGGGTATAGTCCACACAGATGGCAGTGCTTGCAAAAGAAAGGCAAATTTAGGGAGCTGCAAGAATGGAACAGCTATTTCACACTGCTGCAGTGAGCCAGAACAAAGTCCTGTTTTCTCCAAGGCCATGATAAAGTAGAAGAATGAACAGCGTTTATTAATAATTGGGAAAATTGTGTAGTTGCAAACATATACTTGGCAAAAATAATTTTATGGTTCATGCAACAAAGGTTTTCATCTTTCCAAGTTGCATGGATGTTATTTCCTTCTTTGGTTACTGTCACTGCAGGTGTTTTCCAGTCTTTCAGCCATCTAGCCAACAGGATCAAAGCCCTGAAGAGATCAACCCCTATTTTTCCCCTATTATTCTAGCCCTAATTCTTATTTAGAAATTTTACTCTCACTTCTCCCTCAGGCATGTGGCTCAAGATTGTCTTTGTAGTGTGTTTTTCTAAGGTGACAAGCTTCCTTGTGCATCTTTCTGTCATGAATATTCTCCTTACCGTTTTTCTTTGGCCCATGATGATAGATTTTATAAAAATGCAGAATCCAAAATGATGCTAGTCTTCTGCATGTGTTGTGAAAATACATAGGCTCGCAGAGGAGAGAGACCTTGTCCTCATTTTGTCAGTCAAAAATGGGAAACTGAGTGTTTTTGAAAGTGCTTCTAAATTTTTGCCTTATACCTGTGAATCAGTTCACAATTTTTTTATTCAGTAGCAGTTTTAATGTAAACATGCAGATAAAAGTTGACATACGGTGCTATCTCTACAAAAGTTACGCTGCTAACTATCAACTTAATGATGTTCAAAAGCATTTTCCTTGAAAACAATTACTAGCAATTTTGGAAATCATATGTGTAAAGGAACATTAAAATAAAAGGTTTTAAAATGCCATCTCTTTTTATAGTCAAATACGTCTGTCTTTAGTTTCATCTTTGAAACTATCACATATATATTCCTTTTCCAAACTATCCATAAAAGAGTTAAAAATATTTTTGTCAGAACTCTACTATATGTTTACCATGTCCCCTTAGAAGAATTGCGGTCTTCTCATATTTTTCTCAGTAAGTTAACTCTTGCAGAGCTTCACCTACTAAATTCTAAAGTGGATTAATCAAAATCAAAATTAAATATTCAACTTTTTCTCCAATTTCCAGGCCTTTTGGATTTCTAAGAAATATATTAATTCTCTGAATATTTTTTCTTTACTGTAGTACATGCATACTGAATACTCTTTGTAGCATAGTTTAGGAAGGATATAGGTAAAGGAGAATCAAGTAAGGATTAAAATATTAGAAAATGATATTCCTCATAGTGAGGAATTCAAGGATCTTTATCCCTTTATTTGGGGATAAGGGGAGTCTGAGGGTACTGTCAGTCCTCAGAAGTTGGGAAGTTGGGATTGAATTTCTATCCCTGAAATTTAAAAAAAAAAAAAAGAAAAAAGGGTTCTTTCTGAAACAATCCTCAAGATCTCATTGAATTAGTTCAGGACCAGCTTCTGATGTTGCTTTCTGCAAGAGACCAAGTTAAAGCAGAGCATAAAGACCCCTGTCAGACCTGGGGGTAAATGGCATTCCCTCTGTGCTTTCCCATCGTGCTCCCGCTCCCCATTGCACATCCTTTAGTTTCATTTTACACATAATCTCTTCCCCAGCTCCTTACAGATACTGATATGTGACTCTGCATTGAAATGCCTAACGGGATGTGGGTAGTTACAAGTGATGTGAGGAATCTAAGAGGAGAAAGTGTTGCAGTGGTGACTGAGGGAAGGAACAGACTGCAGGATGATTTTCAAAGCCCCTTGATGTTGTTTGGTTCCTTAGAATCACTGTTTCTTGGATTTTGTTCTTGGTGTGCCCACAATTAACAATCTTTTCTGACTTGAGAAAGAAAACAGTAAGTCCTGTATTGACATCAACTGATGTAGCACACATTGCAGCTGTGTCAAAACAAGTGTATTTAGTGTTATGTAAAAGACTGTAGGAGGAAAAAAAGTGAAGTTAGCTATGTCTAAAGAGTAGCTCCGTAAATTACACACTCAAGAGCTGAGGTTGTTTTTATTTAATGTTCTGGCTTGTTATCGGAGGTAGAGGTGGTGTTATGTTTGGCGGGGGAGGGTTGAAAAGGACTCTTCTGCCATGCTTCATATTATGAAGAACTGTATACCTGTTCTATTAAGTGGAACATTTTAACTTATTTACTTCCTTTTGTGTGTTGTGTGTGTGTGTTTGTGTGTGACATTTTACTCATGGAAAAATAGAGGGGAAGAAAAGAACAGGCTTAAAACAAAGCAGTCTGTGCTAAAAAAACACCGATGAAAGGAAGTCCTCCTTCCACTTCAGCCCTCCTTATTCTCATACCAGTAAAGCTCCCCTCGTTCCTTCTGAAAGTGTCAGCTACAGAGCCCCATTACATATATATATATATATATATACATACACACATATATGTGACTCCTGAGGCTTCTCCCGCCTGTGCTCTTCCTGCTTCTTTGTTCCAGTTCCCTTTCTTATTGTACATCTTTCTAATATAAATCTAAGATATATCTTTCTTACTTCCACTCCATACTCTAAAAGTTTCTCACTCCTTCTATGCCTTCTGATGCTGTCTGCTCTACCTGTTTGTATTTAGTAGTGACACATTCAACACTGCAGCTCTGTGTTGGGACAGGGAGAATGCAAGTAGATATTCACTGCAAAGACTGGAGGTTGCATTAGGAGCCAGGAGGGTGGAGAACCATTCTGTGTATGAGCATCTGGTAGGCACTATATGGGACCTGTGAAAGCAGAGAAATCTCCTAATTTAGGAAATGTTCTCCAGCTAGCTCTGTATTTCCCTCACCTTCTATGTTTTTTTTTTCTTCTGTGACAATCGTTTATTCTTTTTGACTTCTACCAGCTTGTAAACATGGTGTATGTGTATTTCTGACTGGGCTTTGTCTCTTCTGCATGACTGTGATGTGTAACAACCTATGTCCACAGGTCTACTTTTAATTAGCAGTGTTTCTGTCCGAGTGAAGCAGTTCGAAATGGCATTGATCTATGGTTTATTCTTTTCAGATTCTCAAACTATGACATCTTCTGGTACACACACAACCTTTTCTTCATCTTCTATATGCTGCTGCTGATTCATGTTTCTGGGTAAGTAAATGAAAACCACCAGCCCTTTTCCTCAAGCACAACCAAAGAGAACATTTTCCTTGCCTGTTGCCCTTCCTGAACTTGCTTGTGTACATGGACCAACCTCCTAAGAAGAAGTCATCTTTGTTTTTTTCTGACATACAGTTGTTTAAGTAAAGGTTCAGACTGTGGCTTGGAGAATCATCTATTATTACAGACAGCTAACACATTTTCTTCACTTTCAGATTTATTCCTTGTCTGTTTTGCCAGTTAAGAAAACATTACCGTTACTTTCCCTTCTTCTATCACCTTATTGCTGAGAGGAGGATATCAAATTAAGTCGCTTCTTTCTGCCTCATACCTCCCTACCTTCTCCTTCTGACTCCCAAGGAGATGGTAGGAAAGGCCTCCTCTTAATTTTCTTCTCATTGCTCTGGTATAGAATTTGCTAATTTTTTGTCCATATTATAGCACACGTACATCATAGCCATGTTCACATACCATCAAACTCAATCATTTTACTCAGATATGTATCTGTCTCAAACAGGCCCAGCTCTGCTGCAAGCCAAAGCAGCCCCCAAGAGTTCTGCCACATGAAGGTCTAGTCTATTATTGGTGAAATTTTGTCTGTGGATGAAAAGTGCAGACACTGATTCAAGGAAGGGATGTATTTGAATGAGGCTAATTTCTCTATGCCATCAAACATGTGCTGAAATGTGGAGCTCTGGAATTTCTGTGTGACACTGAGCACCGCTGTTCAAAGGAAACAGCGAAAGGTAATTCGGCCAAGCCAGATCACGGTAGGAATAATGTTGTTGGACAAAACAAACTCAGCTTGAGATCTGGTGAATTAAACTAATGAGTTCAAAACAATTGAAACCCCTGGACAAAATTCCAGTTTTTCTGTGGGTTTTGTGCTCTGCCATGGCTGTTTTTCATAGGGCTGAGGGAGTTGATTCTGGTCTATTCTTCTCATCCTGAGACAGGATGAGGGATAAACTTCCCCAAATTATTTCTGACCGATAACTTGGTCTTGAAAACGTCTGCTGATTGAGATCCTCTAACTTCTTTAGATGATCTGTTGCACTGATTGCCTTCCTAGTATTTTTAATATTTAAATCCAGTTTAAATCTCCTTCACTGGTCTTATCCTTTGCCTGTTGTTTTCCTAGCCACATTGTCATGAGGAGTCTAGTTTGAGAAATTCACAAACCATGTTACCAAGTACTAAGGAGGTGTCTCCTTAAATGCTGAAATGGAAAACCTTTCAGTATGAGTCTAAGAGCTGAATGCCAGATAAAAGTGAGAGAAGAATGAGTCATGGAGAGTGGGAGGCAGTACTGGATTAAGACACCTAAATTTAGATCTCTGCATGTTTTCTAACTGTCTGTTTCCCATTGTAGTCTAATGAGTACTAATGAATACAGTCAATGGAGCCTGGAGAATGCTCCAGCTGACCTACTGCTACAAAGGTCTCTATTCAGGTAGACTGAAGAAAGCAGAGACACCTGTGTCTGGGTGACTTCTAAATATAAAGCCCTAGAGATTTTCAGGCAAATGGTCAGTTATTCTTTAGTGCAAGGCATTTCCTATGACTGGGCTGCGTAGGCAGGTTGGGTGCAGAATTGCCTATCTTGGAGTCTCTTCTTTTGAATATTTCCATAGTTTCCATGTTCCTGTTTTGTTTCAAACCGTTATGGATATGTTTTCATGTTGTCCTGTTTTTCAGGGTAGCCAAGCACTGCTCAGCTCTGTATTACGTGTGACATAATTCATCTGTCATATGTGATTAGTTTGTTCCTTCATCCCTATTCTAAGAAAGAGGAGAATCTTTCAGAGCATTATCCTTAAAGAGCTTCCTTGCTTCTTGCAATATGACTTTCAAATATTACAGTGGCTTAGGACTTGATGCATATCTACATGAACTTGTCTGTATTTTAAACCACTAATGGCAACATCAAGAAAAGTTTATTTAAAATACAAGCTACATGTTTATACTACCAATGTAAGGAGTTACAAAGCATTTGGAACCATATCCTCAGTTGGAACAAATCTGGTCTTGCTGTGTTTGGAATTAAATGGGTTATGCTGGTTCACAGCAGTTGAGAATCAGGCCTTGGTTGCTGTAGTTATTTGGAGATTTATCTTCAGAAGTGTAAAAATTCTTAACATTTCGCCCACACATTGATCTTTATCAGACCGAGGACTCCTCACCTTGAGTTGTGGAGAAGAAGGTGGATGAGAAGATAGGAGTAATACAATTCATTTTAAAGATATTTAGAACCACTCATGTCTAGCTTATCATAAAATCTCAAGAAATAGTAATATGTTTTCCAACTTTTAGCCAGAAGTAAATGTTTTCATCCACTGTCAAAGTATATATGTGTCTGCCATACATATGAGCATCTTCTTATCCAGTATTTTGTGAGGTAGGTCCAATTTTCTCTGTATAGGGAGTGGAAAATTCGGTCAGATGTTGATGCATGCCCGTATCTATATACTCTGTTTCTCAGACTCTCAGACACCTTCAGATGACTTGTCCTTCCTCTCCCTCCCATTTTTTGTTTGCTGAAGATGCCTCTCCTACTTAGTGACATGCATACAGAGCTTTTAAAAATTGAGCTGTTGTATCAAGTATATATAGGAGGATATGTATCAGACTCAGGAGTTGCACAGAACACAGCCTCTCTGGGACATGTGAGACAGTTTGTCTTTCCGCAGCTACTTTAGAAATGGAAGTCATGGCAGCTGCTCGTACAGGCACCTATGTCATCCCAGTTCGCTGCTCAGTTAGCATTTTTGTAATAGCTTAAACAAGCTGCAGATCGCTGGAGGAGATGCTTGTGTTTGCAGTTGAGATATTCATGTCGCAAAGAAAAATTTGAATACTCTTTTGGATGTTTTGAAGCCAGAGAACCTGAGAGAGCAGCTGGTCAGCGTACTTATATGTGCTATGATTTCCAGCTAAATCCATGAGGCATCATGATGTTTATGGAGCAAGGAACTAGCATAGTGCTAGAGGTATGTGTCGTTTTGCAAATATGAGATGACCAACAGTGATTCCAGATGCGAGTAATGGGGATGAGTAGGCAATAAATATAGACAGAAGTGTGGGTGTGGGCACACAGACAATTCCCCAGTGATTTGCCTAGAGTCAGGCATGGAATTTAGAGTGAGCAGGTTTAAGTTCCAAAGTGTTTTATTCCCTGGACCATGCTGGAAGCCTGTTGCGGGCTGTCAGGACTGTATTTCAGTTGGGAAGAATGCCAGGAGCCTGCTGGAGCCCATTTAACTTGGGAATATGGCTTAACTTGGGAATATGGCTTATGTTCTGTTTCTCCCTGTTCTTGTGAATTAGACACTGTTGCTGATGCTGTGTGTGTGTGTGGAGAGCGGGACATGTAGCCTTATATTTGGAACACAGGCTTGAGAGGAGCCTTCTGTCTAGCACTCGGAAGGCAAATCTCAGCAGTCGTTGCACTGATGTGCCTTATTTCCTAGCCAGCACCATCCTACCCAGCTGTCATTGAGACTTTTGGTTTTTGAATATTCCTATTTGTGGTTTTACTGTCATCAGATGCAGATTCTTTGGAGGCAAGTAGTACTTCTGAAGAGTTTTATTGCTATTATTATTGATTCTTTCCCTGTTTGAATGATTCATGCATGCATTGAGATATCCCAGAGTGTCTCAGGTTCCCATTCTTTAGTGTCTAGCCACTGCTGCAAAATTCTCACTTCATTTTAGTATAAATCTAACTCTAACCTAAAAAACAAGCACAGATCCCACAAAATAATTTTCTAGACTGGTTCCTTGGCTTTCATGCAGAACTTTCTTCTTCTTTCCATTTGGCAAGATGGTGTTCAAAGGAGCAGCAATACTTACAAATCATTTTGTTGTGTGTGATCCTGATGAACACCAAGTGGCGGGGACACTCCTGCAGTTTAGGAGCTGGTAATTTAGGACACTTTTGCTATAGATTGCCTTAAAAACAAGTCTTGGTGACTCTAAGGAGGAGGAGTGAAATAGCCTGGGTGTGATTGAACTAGCAATGTGATTATTTGTTTCTTCTTGAAGGCTCCCGCAATGTCTACCCCTTTCAAGCAATGCTAGGCATGAGGCTGCTCAGTGGGGAATTGCCAAGTGAGCTGCAAAAGTTAAATCTTGTCTTTAGTGGATCTATGGTTGCAAAGCCTCGTTGAAAGTCCAGAAAATAAACTAAAAATCATATCAGCAGCAAGCCTTGGGACTGCTTCCTAAAATCCTCTTCAAATGAAGAGAAGCTGCTTGGCTTTGACAGTTGCTTTAGCATCTTTATTTTTCTTTTCCTACAGGGGGGTGCTGAAGTACCAGTCTAATTTAGAGGAACATCCTCCTGGTTGCTTTAATCCTAACAAAACACTTCGGGAGAACATGACGGTGCCAAAGGCTTTTGCAGAGATATTTCCTGACTACACTCCTGAGCCTTTCCCAGAGGACTTATCAGTACCGCAACCCTCTGTGCAAAATAACTTTGTGGGAGTTTGTTCTGAGGAACCCAAGTTCCAGTCGCACTTCCCAGAGGTCTGTATGATCCGACGTTTCAGGTATTACAAGTCATGCCAAGTCTTGTAGTCAGCCGTAACCGCTAATTTTTGCTTTTCCAGACCAGATGTCTTAATAATGGAAAACATTATTAAAACTTTTCCAGGCATTCAGAGATTTGTTTGGAAAAAAACAATCTGTATTAAACCTTGATTTGCGTTATTGTGTAGTGCATAGAACGGGGTGGAAAAATGTCAAAAGATCATCTGTAATATTCCCCTTTTTACTACATGATAAGATTGATGTTACTATAAATGTGACTCTAAATTACAGCATAGCATTTCAGAGCAAACTTAGTATTTATGTAACATACTCACACAGTCCTTTTGTAAGCACTGTGAGGCAGTAGCTAATTGAAATAGTCAAATACCATTTGTTCTCTTTTTCGCCATGCAGACGCAATTCCTAATACGCATTCCTGGAATGCAGTTGTTCTGGGTTTGGCTTTGTGACAGGCTAGCCTGCTGTTTGCAGAGAATAATGTTATATGTAGTATGGGTAAATGAATATGATGACAATGGGGATTAAACAACCTCTTCTTTTTCTGTTTTCCTTTTTGTTTCTGCATGTCTTGTGGTAGCAGCTCTTTCTTCATCCAGATTTTCTCATTTCTTCTGAGGAAAGATCAGTTGGGCCATATTGACAGGCAGCCTGAGTTGGGTTATATTGACAGGCAGCCCGAGGAGCACAAATATAAGGTGTTCAAAGTGGTCTCATAACAGACTTTGCTTTCTACAGAACATGAATGTCCCTTAATACCTTTTGTGGGAGCCCATTTTACTATGGAGCGTGTAATAATAAGAACTTGTAGTCAATGCTACACTAATGACTAATGTCCTGCAAAAGAATCCTTTAGATTTGTATTTTGTTGTGATACTACACTTGAATTACAAGTCTCAGTGTGCACCTAGCTTCACATGACCTGCAGGATATCAAACTGTGTCTTTTTGGGGGGTAAAGATGCATCCTTTAAACCTGTTTATGCAAAAGGAAGTGCCATGAAAAGAAATAGTCACTTGGTGTTTTTGTGGCAGGTTCTAACATTATTTTAGAACTTTTTCCTCTTGGAAATAGTTTATGTACTTAGAGAAACCAAGTCCAAAAGAAAGAGCTTGCATTCCTCTTAGGGCCTGTGAGTTACTTGTGTTTTTATGGACAGAGATACTTGAGGAAATTAAAAGCTCCAGTAGTTGCAAGGGATGCTGATGTGTAACTTTAAAAGTTGGAATGGGAGGATGCATGAGCGGATAGGGCACTTCCAGAGTGTTGAGTGACTTAGCAGATGTAGAGTTAATTGTTAGCTCTGCCATAAGCTCGTGCTAATTGACTTTTAGCTGCAAATGTCTCCAGCTAGTCACACTGAGCTCTCTTTATAGTCAGTGCAGAGAAATGGCCACTTTCAGGGCACAGTTTGTCTAGCAACACATCTTCCATAGGGGAAAATGAGTCCTCTTTCAAAAATGCCAATTTCTCTCTTGCCTATAATGTTTTATTAACTTACTACATATATAAATTCTATAACACAAGGATAGTGTCTTTCTTTTTTCCTTTTTTTTTCTCTGTAACTGATTAAATGAAGGTAATAGTCAAATAATATTGCAACTAGGACAGTGTTTGCACTTAAAGGTTAACCAGTTTTATAGTACTTTGGTCAGTTAGATTTTGAAACAATAAATGTACTGCGTCATTCGCTCCTGAAATCAGTTGCAATCTAACTACATAAAAATAGAGTAACATGGTTGCAAATGAGGACATTAGCATTTTGTTCCTGATTAGTTTTATGATTGAAATCATTTGTGCTTGTGGATGTTGCTGCCAGACAGACTGATTAAGTCCCCGTAATGAGCTTGGATTGCATGTAGAGAGATGTGGAGATTACTTGTGACCAAAACACAGCCCAAAAAAAGGTGTGAAATGAGATCCTGCGAACACTTGCATTATTCTGAAATTAGAAGACACACAATGAAAAGTCCTAGGTGTAATGTACTGTTGTTTTTCCTTAGACCTGGTTTTGGATTTCTGGGCCTCTGTGCTTATATTGTGTAGAAAGGCTGTACCGCTACATCCGCAGCAATAAGCCAGTCACAATAACTTCGGTGATCAGCCATCCCTCCAACGTCCTCGAAGTAAGGATGATGAAAGGCAACTTTAAAGCGAGGCCTGGGCAGGTGAGTTGATGTGCTCCTAAAAAATCACCGCTGTTCATATAGCGTTGTCTGATTTCCACTTTGTATGCACTAACGCACCACAGAACGTTTTCACAATATGTTTTCCATCATTTATTTTAATTTGGCTCGTTTTATTTCAGTATGTTATTCTACACTGTCCAAGAGTGTCAGCTCTAGAAAGCCATCCATTCACCCTTACCATGGTAAGAAACTCTTCTACTTTGACATAAAGAGTTTTTTTAGGTACTTTCCCATTTATTTATATTTGGTGAGCAAATGATCTCCATTGCCTTCAGGATGAAAAAATTCCTTCAGAAGAGCTTATGTTTCATTTATAAGAATAACAATGAATATGAAATGGCATAATTATAATGTATGATAGTACTCAATACATATTTAATTTTCTCCACTGTTGAGAAAATTGTAATGAGAACTTTTTTCAAAGTTTTCCATAAGTGGAAAACAATAATAAATAAATAAATAAAATTCATGTGATTTTGATCATTCAGTTTCAAATAAAAGAGGGTTCAACCATCTGTTTGTAGACCTTAATGCAGAATGAGCACATATTCTAATGAATTTGCCGTCATTTTTGCTATTCAGTGAAGTGAATAGACATTTCCCTCAATTGCTTCTCCAAACAAATTAGAGGAATATTAAGTTTTAAAAAAGTTTTAGAGTCTTCTGCATTTTTATTATTATTATTATTAAGAGATACATCAGTGACTTAAAGTGATATACCAGTGAAGTCATACAACCTTGGGATTATCACTTATTCTGCCTAGTCTAGCTACAATGAGACCTCAAGGTCTGAAAGACTGAAATAAAGTGAAATTGTATTTGAATGTGCTTGAAACTGACCAGGTATGAACAGTAGTTGCCTAGTAGATGTTAAAAAAAATTGTAAATCCAGATTTCAGCAGCAATCAAGTTTGTGCTGTAAATCTGGCAGTGAATCTTGATTGAGTAAAAGTTCTTGATGGTTTGGTGAAGGAATATCGATGATGGTGTGGTAGGAAGGTCTTCCTTTTTGACATAGGCAAATGGTGACTTGCAGTCAAATGGAGCATTTTGCATTTGAAAAAGAAGTGTGATGAAGTCTGGTATTTGCAAAGCTTTTCTGGCTATTCTGATTGCCTGTAAAAAGCAGAGGCATGTGTTATTTATCTGGTATTAACTCCAGTAGGCAATAATTGAGGCCCTCCTCTGTATAGTGCCTAAAAATAACCAGAAGTGCCGTGCTTAAAAAAGATTTGCATTGCAGCATTCATAGGATGGTAGCTGTATTCTTTTGATATAAAATGATTTAATCAGTATTTCTACTTTTTGATTAGTTTAGCAATCAAAAGGTAAATTTAAAACACTCAGCATAAGTCTCAGATTGCTCTTAACAGCAGTTTTGCACTGGCAGAGCTTTATTTAATGGGGTTATTCCTGTTCTATAGTGGTTCATACTTCTCGTTTGAATGAACATTATGCTCTTTTTTCTGACTATCCAATCAGTGGAAATTAAAATAGTAGTAATAATGTGATTGTTATTAGAAAATGCGTAGTTTAGAAGATGTAGGACATTTATAAAGATTTAATCTTTTCATAGGATTGTGTGATATTAATTTCCAGAACTAATGCCATCACAGAATATAAAACCTGATTCAGTAGTAATATTTTCTCCAGCAAAAATTGGTCAGAAAAGAGACTGCTGAAATGAACCTACTGAGTTAGATCACAGAATGAAGTTATACAGAAAGCTTTATTCAGATTAGAGTCTTTGCACAATTTCAGGGTTTGTTACCCCATTTTAAAGGGCATATTATAATGCAGACTATTATTATGAAAAAAACATATTTTTGCAGGAAAACTTCTAGGAAAGTTCTAGGTCTGAGAGCTATGTAAAATAGATCTGTTGTTCTGAGTATGTTTTCTTAGTGAATATAAATCACTCGGTTATGTTCAGATATTGTGCAATTTGTTTTAGTTAGATATGCAAGTCTAGCTGATAAAGTGTGTGTATTTCTTACAATTATGTGTTAAATATAAAATATTAAAAAGTGCAGTTTTTACTCACCCACAATGTATTATATTTTAAACACGTAATATAGAACTGGCAATTTCCGTTCATGGTCAATGCGTTATTCTTTAAATTACAGTGGTGGTGTTCAACATAATAACATATCCTTCAAGATCATGTTTTAACTGTAAGATATGAAGTCTCTACAGGGTTATTGAGTTTCATTTTTATTGCCACAGACATATTTCAGCGTCATTTGTGCTGCAGACAGGACTGTTATTGGATAAAAAACAGTTTTATAACATAATAAGGAGTTGAAATATCTAGGTTTATGGCAATCTTCTTGCCCAGTCGAAGCAGGGGACAGTCATTTCCACATGTCTCTCTAGGTCATGGAATACATTTTGGGCTGCTGTCCTGCTAGGAAGTTTATTTTGCTTTAAGATGGTGCCAGACATGGCAATATGCTTATACGGTGTGGAGGCAATATCTTAATTCAGTACATTTTCTTGCTCCCATCTGACCTGCTTGCACCTGTGACTCTTACCCAAGTGAATAGAAGGTGGTAGCTGTTATTAAAAGATGTGTGCAGTGGTGTCTATTTTCTTTTTTTTTTTTTTTTTTAATTAGCATCTTTCTTCCCCTTGCTGAGTAGATAATGGGGGTAAAATGGACATGTGAATTTGGAGAAACGCAAGTCATGGTCCTGCTGTTCTCAGAGTTGCCAGGCTGGCTTTTTGCTGACCTGTGGCTGGAAGCTGCAGTCAGAGATTTCTGACCCCTCTCCAGGCTCCCAGAGATCCTCTTTTTCTCTCCTAATTGACATGGAAGGTGGTATTTTGGAACTCTGTTTTTAAAGTACCCTTTTACCTGTTTTGTACTTGAAAATGGCAAAGAGCGGATGACCCAACATCTGGGATTCCTGCTGGCTTTTGAGGACCTGTTCTTGGTAGTTTATGGTGAGCCGTTGGGCTTCACTGCTCCATTGTCCTTGACTGTCCTTTAGCAAAACAATTTTTATTGAACATCTTTTACCATGCTTCTTTCCCCAGTTTCTGTTCAAAATCATTATAAAGAGTAACTACTGCTGTTATCCTATGTGTTTGTGGAAATTTTTCAGTCTGGCAATTGATTTTGCCTTTATATCCAATTTATTTATTTTACATAGGCATTCTTCTGCCCCATGATAGAATCTGAGCAGAATCAGGTCTGTAATGGAAAAAAATAGTTTTTGTAAATTAATAATGTGCCTAAAGTTTATTAAAGGAACAAATGATTTTTGGTTGCTTCTACTTGAACTATTTTATGGAAATTTGCCTTCAGACATCAAGTGCACAATGTGGTCTGGAGATCACACCATGTGAGAGGATGGGAACCTCTCCATCCTCCAGGTATTAGGAATCCAAAAATCACTGGAAATTTTCTCTTTAGTGTTCTGCTTCCAGAAACTGCAATTTCTTTACATCATTTCTGTGGAGGAAAGTGTGGAGCTCATCTGTTCTGGAATATAGCTTAAATTTTATTAAGTATAATAATCAGAGCAGAAAAAGAAAGCAAACATCAGACAAAAGCAAAAATCAGACAAAACATGGTACAAATTTCAAGTAATCAGTCAGGATTGTCCTTCATTACAGTTCAGATATTCAAAACATTGCTTCAACTTTCTAAGCTCTCACAGGGTCAAAACTTCGTGTCCTACCTTTTTCCAAAACAAACAAAATAAGTTTATGTAGATTCCTTCTGTCTTTTTTTTTCTATCTGAGAAATTTCATTACAGTTTCTCTTTGCTTAACAAGAGGAGAGTAAGGCTTGCAGTTTATGGTAGCATTGTTTTTCTTTCCATCCCTATCTTACATTTTCCACTTAGTATTGAATTCCCTCTCTTTCCAGACACTTAACCACATTACTGGGTTTTTGCAGCAGCATGAAACCATTGTACCGACCACTTATGGCCACACACTTCCTTCTTGCTAATGAATGACTTCAGAAGTGGATTCCCGTTTAGAGGGTGCACTGGTGTCTTACAAGAGAAGTCGCATTCTCTGCTATGACTTTGGAACCGTTTCTCACATTGGCATACAGTGATAGGCAGTCAGCCTCATGGAAACAGTTTTGTGCCTTGCAGATGTTCAGTGCTTCAGAGGATGTGCCGCGGCTTTTTGTGTGGTCTTTGCTGAACCTACTACAGAGTCAGTTCAAGCCACGAGCTCTTTGCAAGCTGTAATTTGCACAGCTCGGCTACTAAAGTACTGGTATCTACTCCCTACTTGTTGTTTTAGTCATGTTGATTTGCATGTCAGGAGGTAGGAAACAATTACTTCACTTTATGTGGAGCTCAGGTAGTGGCAGACCTTGAAATAAAGGCAAGACTGAGAGCTGGATTCTTCTGATTTTGGAGGTGTCTCACATCTCAGGTTTGTGGAAACTTCTGTTGTAGAATAATCATCCTCAGATGCAGGATCAAATATTTTGTTTTCCTAAATTTGTGACAGCTTTGATTGTCACTAGCTTTTGTCATGCCTATTTGCTATTAGTCTTGAACTATAAATTGCCTAAAGTTGGAAGTTCCTGCTATTGAGATACAAATTCAGAGCTCATTTAAACTGTTGTCTGAATAACTTCTTATAGATTAAAAACCCGGGGAGTTCCAGTACTCTCATTTTACAAAAGGCATCCCAAGGCACAAAGCAATGAAGTACACACTACTCCAAGTCTCCTTTTATTGTGCAAATGTCCTACAAGAGACATTCAGAGAAAGAGCCAAACTTAGGTCCTCTGAATTACCTCCCTGCATTGAGATGATGTTTAAGGCTGCAGGTGGTAGCCTTGCTGGCTAGAGTTAGTCTTGGGAATAGCCCTGAGATGCTGTGTGCCGGAGAAAAGGTAGTTTCTGGGGACTGAACTCTATATTCTAGAGTTCCTGTCCAGTGATAACAGTGACTAGACCACAATTTCTTCCTTCACTAAGTTACTCAGATGACTGATTCATATTGAGTTTATCTGAAATTCAGGCCATCATTTTGTTGGAAGAGACACAACACCAGGTGGGATGCATTGCACAAGCTCTTCTCTTTTTCCTTACTTTGCTTATGTCATTAGCAGCAGCTGGTTGTGGTCCACATGAATCTTAGCCTGCTAAATCCATGTTCTTCTGGTAGAGAAAAAACTTTGCCTGCTCTGTGTATCACCGGCCTTCACTGGTGTCTGACTTCACTCAGAGATTTCCTTCCTTTCTCCATCATTCTTCCTGACTCACAACTATTATTGGGATGCTGCCACCCCTCTGGCAATTCTGTAATCATCCAGTATCTCTACTGGAAACAGTTTAAAGGCTCCTTATCCTTTAGATAAATGGCATCCTGTGCAGATGTTAATCTATATTGTGATTTATTAACCTAGAAGTTGCCTCTTTCTGTGTAGACAGAGTACCTCCTCTTCTGCTCTTGTCAGCAGTGCAGCACGAAATATTCTTGATGAATGCCCTTGTAGTTCAACTGCCTCTACAAGCTGTTAAAGATCCTTCATCATTTTAAGAAAAATATATCCTGAGCTTGATGGTGGCTTTTCAAATTAATACTGCCTTCAAATTATCTTTCAATGACTTTTTTTTTCATAAGCACATACATATGTCCCAAGATACTCTTCCTAATTGGGCATTAATAAATTGCATAAGTTCTTCTTGAACTTCCTCTGCTTCTCTATTCACAGCAAGCTCTGCTTTGGGAGTTTTGTGAGAGAGAGTTAATAAAGACAGGTAGCACAAACATGACACCGACCAAAAGGAAGATGTCATCTCACAGACTCTTGGCCTTTATGAAATGTCTGTTTTACATTAACACGAGAAGCTCCTTCTTCAGATCCTCTAGAGTTTTAGCTCTTCTCTTAATGTTTACATTCTAATTCTTATAGCAGCTAAGTAGAGACCAGTTACCAGCACGACAGGTCTTTCTTTGCAAGTGTGGAAATTTTCTCCTGTATTGCGAAGTGCTGCTATCACTTGGTTACTTCTGCGCAGCATAACAAATCTGTTTTTTAAATTCTACTGAAGGAGACGCTGGAAGAGTCTGGCAATAACAATCTCCAAGAAGTTCTGCCCATTCGCTCTGTCTCTTTGTGCAGATGGTTTAATTTGAAGCAGATTAAACCAGACGAGTAATGCAACGTGTTTCTTCCTTCCCCTCCACAAAACAGTTCTGTGTGAGGGGCTTAGGCCCAAATTTGAATTCTTTGCTTATGTGCATGGATGGACAAATCCTTGCCATGTAGTTTGCTATGTGCACCAAGTTTGGGGGGCAAGTTTGTGTATGTTTAATATCTTGAAGCTGAGTTTTGAGGGGCAAGATGTTTGCTTCTACAGATACTCATGTTTACAGACAGAGTTCAAATATGTGTTATGAAGGAAGAAAACTTGTTTGATTAGTTGAATCCAACTATAAAGATATGTAAGGCAGTAAGTATTTAACTTCAAACAGAAAATACTAGGTTAATTAATCATCCCAGGGCAAGAAAGAAGTTACCTGAAGGAGCTTTCTGAATGCACATGACAAATTACTGTACTGTACTTAAATGTCTCTGAGCTGTTAGTTATTTATCTATTTTCTGCCTTTGTGGATTATTTATTTCCTATAGCGTGAATTTTCCTTATCCCTTCTCCACCTTCGTGTAGGTTCATTTGCCAAATGGCCTGCTGAGAAGACAGGATAATGGCTCTGGGCTGAACACTTACAATTTAGAGCTTGATGTCTTGTTAGAAAGGGCTCAGCAAATAACATGTGTTATGGGCAATAATGTCACAGCATGGGATACACTTGGTTTTGTAAGAGGTAACCTTGTTTGTTTGTTTTTTTTTCTTCTTAATAGCTGAACCAAGGCTCTCTTTATCCTTTAAAAGTCACTGAAAAGTCCTCCACTGACTTTAGGGGAATTTTAACAGTCCTAGAATGAAGTTTTAAATGAGCTTCCTTTAAGCCAGGCACATTCAAAATCAGAACAAGAGATGCTGAAGAACCTGTGGCCCCTACTGTAACCTTGAGAAATAAACTGCAGAGCAGGAAAAGCCTAGAGGCCAGATCGTGAGCCCCTTCATCAGAAAAATGAA
Source organism: Crypturellus tataupa (assembly GCA_034781795.1). Lineage (NCBI taxonomy): Eukaryota > Metazoa > Chordata > Aves > Tinamiformes > Tinamidae > Crypturellus > Crypturellus tataupa. The sequence continues at coordinate 1,556,639 of JAWLRI010000551.1, forward strand.
GTTGTTGGATGTTTGCCTGAGCAAAAACCATGTGAGGACATTAAGAGATAAGTTCATACTGACAGATAAATGCAATAATAATAAAAAAAATCTAACATGATGATATTCTAATAAGATTTGTTAAATATCTTAAGCAAATGGTTATGGATCTGGCTTTATTTGGTGATTTATTGAGCATTTAGGGAATGCTCAATAAATGGTATGCAGATATGGTGAAGTATCTTGCTGGCAAACTAAAGAAATCCCTAGAGCATGTCTGCTCCTCATGCATAGAAATATAGCAGCTGTTTGACAAAGCAAAGCAGAAGTAAAACAAAAATAGAGTAGATTTATCTTTCAGATTTCTTTAAGTGCTTCCTTGGACTTGTTTGTTTGGTTTTCAGTTTAACAATTTTGGAACCTGCAAAAAAATCCTAAGTAAAGCTCTACTTTCATTTAAACTTATTCACTCTCTTTGATCAAGGAAACACAGAATTAGACAATTTCACTAAATCCTGTATTATCTTTCAGCAGATACTTTAAACAGAGGTATCAATCTCTCTGGTGATTTCAAAGTTTATTTTGTCATTAATCATGCCATTCAGATAAACTTTATATCATTATATAAATAAATGAATAAATAAACAATGAACTACAAATCTTGTTAAGGTTTCCTGATTCAAAAAGATAAAACTTGATGAGTCCCTACTTCAGCTCTTGTAATCAGAGATCGCCACAGTTTAATCCTGCAGTGCTTGGAAAAAAAGTATTTCCTTAAAAGCTCGCAGATGCAAAATCTTTCTAAATTGCGTTTCATGAGTTTCATGTCAACTTCTTTTACTGACCAGTATGGAAAATGATTGAATTTTTTGCCATATCAAATAGTTCCTGCTGCCAACTAGAACCAGGGATAGTATCTGCTATAATTGATAAAAATTCTCATCAAATTTATTTTCCTTAAAATTAATTAATATGGAAGAAGAACTTTTGTATAAAATAAATAAGAGATTGGGTGAATCCAGAAAGTTAAAAATAGAAGTATTAAAAGGTGAACAAAAGTTAAAGGAAAAGTCTTAAAATTCAGAACTAGACAAAATGGAGAGGAAAAACAAATAAAAACTTGTGTTCAAGTGCCTTGCTGCTGTGATTTCCACTGATACCTGGTAGCCTTGTTACCTAAATTTCACCCAAGTTTTTGATTTGCATAGAGATTATTCCAGCAGTATAAAAGTATATTTGCAGAGTATAGTAAACATGCACTTAGTGGAGAAGTGTGTTTTGTCCCATCGAGGTAGTTCTTCTAGGTTAGTTTCTCAGTTAGGTTAGAGAGCAGCCTGGATAGTGAACTAGAAACTCCCGCATGAAAAAAAAATAAGCAGAAATTTTAAGCATGAGTACATTCAACACAAGGACAAAGTACTAAAGGAAATGAAGCGCTTTGTCTCCTACAGTCTTAAAATTAAGACCAGCTGTCGAGCTTGGATCTGCACTTCAGCCTGGTAAAAATACTGTGTATCCTGGTAGAGCGTTTCGGAGAGATGCTGCATCCCTTGTACTGGTGGTGAACTGACTGGAAAATGTGCTGATCCTTTTCTGACCTCTTCTTTTCATGAGCACATCACAGCACTGAGAGTAATTTAGCTTTAGCTTGGGGATGCCCACAGCTTCTTCTCAGGGGTGGTAGAGAAGGAGCCGCCTGTGCCCCCATCCAGTGTCCTTGTTCAGCCAGCAGCTCTGCCGGGGCAACGCTGCTGTGTGCCCAGCTGGGAAACCCGCTGAGGATGGGGAGAGGCAGCCTTCGGGTGGAAATATTGCTCGATTGCCTTTTACTCCTTCAGGAACAAATGCTCATGTTCTCAAACATGATTTTTTTTTCCTCTAGTTAACTTGTCATTTTTTAATTATATGAATGGAATATTACTATGTAAAATGTGTGTTGGGGCAAAGGAGAATCAGCAAGAGGTTTTAACATTGGTTACGGTGTAGATGTGAACATGTACTAAACAGGCAGTAGAAGTGTGTCTTAGAGCATCTGTAGGAGCAAAACTTTATGGGATTAGGCTATTGCAGCCTTAGAAAAAAAATCTCATTTCACATTATTTATTCAATAAGACATTAATTATTTTATATGATCAATATTTTCAGTAATGCATTATGAAAACTATCTCAATGTCTCCACAAAAATCTTCCCTCAAATCTGTTCACTCAACTCTCCACTAGGTCTTTTGACCTTTCACAGGTGTTGAACACCTGTGAAAATTAGATTTCAGAAATCTGTCATTGGCTTTAAGACATTTAAAATTAAAATCTACTTGACATTTAAAACTATTGATGTATTTACAATCCTGAGACATCTATTGCTCTGAAAGTTTTTGGTTTTCTCAGGCGTAAGAATGAATGGTCACAGATTCAAATTTAAAAATAAATCGTTTTTGGCCCTGATTAATCTAACAACTGAAGGCTGCAGGGAGTGAGGTTGCAAATACTGAATTCTGTAGTACAGACTCTCAGGAATTAGTGAGTGTGGTTTTGCAGTTTATATTACGGAAAAGTTAGACCTCGGATGGCCAAAATGAGCTGAGCGGTGATGCATCCTGAGCATCCCACAGCGTTATGGCCTGGTTTTTTTCCACTCGCTAAACCACAGGTGTTTGAGGTTGGTCAAGAAGGGAACGGAAAGCGGAAGGAAGAAGGGAGAAGTGCTTTGGCTATGTTACTGCAGCTGGATGGCTTCTCCATGAGGAATCTGGCAAAAACGAAGGCTGTTTGAGACCTGGTGGTCTCGCCTCGACCCTGCAGACACCCTTGGTGCTTGAATGATGTTCTGTGGTTAGAATCACCCCAGGGTCAAGTGTTATAATGTCTGCTGATGTCTGCCAGCTACATTAGGGCAGCTGTAGGGCCAAATGTCCAACGGGAAAAGCTTCCAGACAAATTTTTATCTGTAAAATAACCAAAGTAGGAGGAAAAAAATACACATAAAAAAGAACAAAGCCATTTTTGAAAATCTCAACCTCTCAGGCAAAGATATGTTTAAAATAATAACTCCTCGGATTTTTTTTTACACCTGAAATGTGCTGCTTAAACTATGTGAATCACTAGTTAAAACAGGGGTAACACAGTTCACCTCCTCTGACTCACACTGAAGTCTAGCTACTATTTTTTGGCTACCTTTATATAGGGTGTCTGTGTTTGTCATCACTCCTCTTCATTTTTTAATGTTGAGATGAATCATTTTAGGAATGCTTGTAGCAGTTTTGCATGAAACCAGACAAGCTACATCTTCCTGAGCTTTTGAAGGTTGTATTTTTTTTCAGTTGATTGACAAAATTGAAGAACTTCTTATTTATTTATTTATTTATTTATTTATCTCTGAGGAGGAATACTCTGGCTGTGTTTAGCTCATTTTCCGAGGAATGAACTTCATTAGTTTCTTACTTGTTTGTTGTCGACTTTTTCCCTCCCTGCACACTGAAGTCTGAAAAGAGTATGTAGTAGATGTATTTTAATGGTAGTATTCTTACCTTTTTTAGTGGTTAAAAAAGAAAAAAAAGGCAAAAAGGCAATAACCAGCAGCTTGAAATAGAGCAGTTTCCTTCAAGACTTCCAGATTTCATGTGTTGTACCTCCCGTGGCAATACCCATCTCCAAAGGGTCCAGTCTCTTGTACTAGTGAAGATTCTTTTTTGGGAATAGATACCAGTGGTGTTCCTGTATGAGATTAAATGTCTTGGGAAATCTAAACACAGATATTGATATTTTCATTTGCTGTATGTTGGGCTCTTTTATGCACATATTTCTCCATTAATTCCAGGAGTTTTTTATAGCTATTAAATTAGATGTAAAATGTCACCCTTATGATCTAATAGCAAATAGTTTGTTCTCTTTGTATTCATAAAAGAGCAAGACCTGCAAGAGAATCTTGTCCGCAGTCCTAAAATTGATAGAAATACATTTCAATTCTGCATTAGTCTAGATTTGAACTGGATTAATAAACTAGGTAATTAATCTTCTGAATTAAATTTGGATTAGTTAAATCTAAGATTATTATTATATTTTTTCTTAATCAACAATCACCCAAGCAACAAAATAATAGAATTATAAGTGCTGGTGACTAATTCATTTGTTAAGTTTATAGGCATAACCCTATGTGAGATTTTGTATTTCTGTTCTAGTTTGCTTGTAAATAAAAGTGACAAAAGCAAGTGTAGGGAATTTTCCCCATCAAAAGATACAGAATAATCATCATTCAGTAAATTTTGTTCATAAACAAAATATTATCCTCATTGCTTTGAATGTGAAATGATATAGAAAAAATGTTAAAATAATTGCTCTAAAACATTTCAGTAACAACTCTTGGGAAAATCTACCAACTTCTAAATGATAAAAACATAATTGGGTTTCTTCGAGGGCTTCTGCAGCCCACTATTAAATTTGACAGAATTCCCTTGCTATTTGGCTGTTTGAGCGGGGTTTTTTTGGAGGGTAGCTACCAGCAGATAACCTATTTAACACAGAGGTTACTACCTTTAATATCTTTCACATTTTTAAAGCTATAGATAGTTTAATATTAGAAAAAGATTAGCATAGTTTCACGTGATTGTACTTATCTGCCACAGTTAATTTGTGCACTATTGCCTTTTTATCAAAAAGTATGACAAATGAAGTTAATTTGCAGCTCTTCAGATGCAGAAAGAGCTACAGAATTTCATTCAATAATGTTTAATGTCCTTTCTTATTTCAGACTTTTCAAGTTATGGATTTGCCTGTTTGGCAACCATTGTTTATTCAAAAAAAAAAGAAGCTAAAAAATAAATTGCTTTATTTAAATATTAAAATCTTAACAATTTCTTTTGGGACGGCATGCTATGAACTAAGTAAAAAAATGATGGGCAGCATGCAACTCTTGCACAGTGCAGTTAGTAGGCTGTTTGGATTATTTCTTAGGACTGCCAGAGTTAAAAACATCAGGGGAACATCCGAGGACCATTTGCCAAAACATATAGAATCATAGAATCACAGAATGCCTAAGGTTGGAAGGGACCTCTAGAGGTCATCTAGTCCAACCCCCCTGCAC
>JAWLRI010000551.1:1566139-1591486 GCA_034781795.1 Crypturellus tataupa
TTTTCCCCTTTTCCCCTTTTCCCCTTTTCCTTTTTTTTTTCTCACAGTATCGGATATTGGCCAAAGAGAGACCGGATATGGGTCTAATTAGCCTTTGGTCGGACCCATTATGGTGGTTACTGTTATTATGCTCTTTCCCTCCCTGGAAAAGGATACTACTGAGAGGAATTGGCTGGAGAAATGAGTTTTCTGAAAGAAATAGCATCTTTGAAGTTTGAAGTTTTTGTGGCAACCTCGATGGTGTGAATTGGACCTGTATTAGTATTTAAATGTCTTTCTCCCAGCTCAGTATCTACTTCTTCAGTTTAGAAGCAAGTGAGCCTATGTAGGACTTTGTGAAGTTCAGGACACTGTTGTATTGCAGAGACCATGCATTGACTTAGTTTTACTAAATAGGAGTATCTATTACTGGGTTGAATGTGCTTCAGGGAAGGGAGTTGCTTACCCAGCCCTCTGCTCTGCTGTTCTCTTTGTACCAGGGAGCTCTGTTCTCACTCATCTTCTGTAGGCCATGGCCATCAATGGTCCCTAATCCACTGCCTGTTAGAGGGTGATACTGACAAGGATTATTGTATTTGCCCTGTTGCTTCTAATCTTTCCTAAGCATGTGCTAATGGCTGCTTCCAGAGACAGGATATTGGGATGGAGTAGTTTTTATGGAATATAATGTCATTTGAGTTCTTCTCACAAGATATTCTTTCAGCCTTTATCCCATTTGTTCTGGTCTTCTTTTGCATCACATTTTCACATTCCTGACAGTTTATACCTGACACCAAAGACAGTTAACAATTTCTTTCAGAGAGCTCAATTAAAAGCCCAAATGAAAGGGATGTGAGCGCGGGTGAAGGGTGATGCAGAGACACTGAAAAATGCAGCAAAGTTCTGGTCCATTGAGAGCCATTTCTCCTCTCCCTGGTTTCTGCTTTTGCACCTGTGAGATGGATTGAAAGAAAAATGTCCTGCCTTTGGCTTAAGGACTCGGGGGAGGATATACTCCACGCTGCTGGTGGCAAAGCAATTCTACAAGTTATGTTTCATGTCAAGTCTCTGACACCGAGTGTTATGTTTGGAGAATTGAATAAGATACCTTACGGCCTTAGTAACTTTGTTTTGTAGGTTGGGAAAGCAACTGCATGTCAATAAGGAAGATAAAAGAGGTAATAGAGCTGTCAGCTCTTGATGTGAAGGCTCTGTTGCCAGGATGCCGTTTATTGCCCCTCTCCCTGTGCATATAGTTTAGATATCCGGCAGTAGCAAGAAATGAGTTTAGAACAATTTAGCAAGAACTTCAGAAGTAAATGTTAGCAAGGGGACTGATCAGAGCTGTGAGATCCATAGATTAACTAACAATGTAATCTCTTTAATTGACCTAATGCTTTTTTTATTGACATCCATTTTGTTCTGCTTCTGTCCTGTCTCCTCGGTAACCCTGTTCTCCTTCCGCTTTGAAAGAGTTGTTGACTGCATATTTACAAAAAGAGTGTTTTTGGAGGCTTTCTTTTCCATTTACTGTCTAGTTTGCCCTCAGAGCTGTCAGCGGTCGGCCATGGCCGCCTCCAGCACCGTCACTCGTTAGTTCTAGAGCTGCCGTTTCGGCTGGTGTCTCCAGGGGGACATAGAGGCCACAGGGCATGCCTGATGTGTCCAGCCACAGCGAAGATACAGCACGCACAGCAGTGTGTCAAAACCAGGCATCTTATCCTGCTCTTCAGCCCCTTGCGATGCTGGAGACATGGGCAAGGACTGGCCACCAGCTTGCTCGCTGCTGAAGGGACCCTCAAGCTTTGTTTAACTCATAAAGGCTGAGGCAGTGTAATGGCAAGAGGTGCAAATTCCTGTAGGAAATCCAGGTGAACCCAGGCAGACCAGGTAGCTCGTAAGTAGCAGCCTGCGTTAGTGTGGGACTACTGGGCATCACCACAAAGGACCTGCCTCTGCTTAATCCTTTGTGTTGGAGCTGAGGAGAAACACGATCATGGTCCTTTAGGTACCCACTGACTTATTCTGTGGACTAAAACCTGAGGCAGCAAAGACTGAGCCCCCCAAAAGTATTATTCTTAAACTTCCATCATTTTTAAGCCAGTTGTTTGAAATTTTGGAGGCTGACTACAGATCCTTTTGAATACTCCCCAGAAGAAAATAAACATGGTTATTAAGTGGCTCTGAAGGAGACATGATCTAAACATTCTGAGGTTAATATGATTTGTTAAATTGTTTCAGACCCTGATACATGGCCCTGATAAGCCCTTGCACCTCTTCATCCAGAGATGGTCTGAAGCAACTCAGAGCTTGCTGCTCTTTGCTGCATTTAGCTATAATTTATCAGCAAATAAAGGAGTAGCAAAGAAACAGTCTTTCATTTTCCGTAACCTGAGGGATAGTTTTAGAGATATTGAAGTAGTGGATCATTCAGTCAGTATCAACTCCGTTGGTAGCAGATCTCGAGTCAGGCTGGAGAAATGTGTGAAGTGCAAGATGACAAAGAATAATGTGACTGCAGAGTTTGCCTGCAGGATGTTATCAGGATGTCTCAAGACCCCTATAATTGCTACTGAGTTCCTGTAAAAATATCTAGTCACTGAAGCTGTGTTTGATTTGGACCTGTTTCTCTCTGTGGTAGCGTGCATTTTGTTGTGTTTAGTTATTAAATGGGATTCTTGACAGGTTATAAAGGAATTAATAATATGGCACTGTGGGTTGTTCTAGGGAAGTGCAGTTTTGCAGGCAGAAAACAGAGGGAGAAGAAATGTTATTTTCCCTGGTAGATTTGATGACTGCCAGTTCTCATACTGTCAGTGAATCCCACTTACACTTTTGAGGAAGATATAGGAGTTGAGTGCTAAAAAAAATTATTTCATTTTCTTTTTATATAATTCAGTATTAGAAATAAAAGTGAACCTGTCACATTACTGAAAGGTTAAAAAGACTTAACAGTATAATTAGCCAAAGTGTGCCATAAGGAATATTGGCTTTATTCTTCAGAACCATTAATGTTCATTAAGGTTTTATTAATGACTGTAAACAAGCTCATTAAAAGACAGGATTAAGAAAATGGAGAAAAATGAGGAGAACAGATTTAGCTGAGTGGCTGGATGCTGAAAGCCCCTTTCCTCTGATTAAGGAATTAATGATGAAAGTGAGTTTACACATACTAATTTTTGGCTCCCAACCTAGATTGCTTTATATTAGTTGAACTCCAGCTGACTTATTACCAAACACAGTATAACTTGAGTCAATTCTCATTTGAACAATTCGTGAGTTTTACCTTCACAGGGAAAGAATCAAGATATTTAAGCCAAAATTTGCCAGTTTCTCCCACTCCTTATTTCTTCAGACATTGTTATTTGCAACCTCTGATTTTTTTGCATATCTCAAGCTTTATAGTGTGAAAGCAGAATATGACATGGCTGCATGATGTAAATGATTTTTTTCCTTAATTATAACACACACGGGAGGTGTGGATCTTGCTCTTGTTAAGACACTGAGCGAGGAATGTAAGATTTCAAGATTTGTTGCCTCACTTTAGATGTTCTGTGTAACCTTGTGCGTTACAGGAACAAAAATCTGAATCATGTTAGTGTGTAAGACACAAATAATGTTTAAAATCTGGCTCGATTTTGTACTTCCCTTGTGTGTACACCTTTAAAAATCTCACGTGTTTAATGGTGTCTAGGGAAGTATGGAAGTTCACTTCAGAATGCTGTTTCTTCATGCATGACATTCCCTAGGAGCAACAGTGCGCTCTCCTAGATGCCATTCAAGTTCTGCTGCAGAGCCCCTACCAAAATAACTTGTTTTGTCCAGTTCATTGAGAAAAATGCCTCAGGGAAAGAAGAAAAATGTGGACAGTCTTTAGACCTGCAATTATGACATCCTTTGCTAAAGTATATTAAAAGTAAGTTTTTAAAGTTTCTTTTGGGGACCCTCTTCAAATAGTTTGTAAAAGTTCTGTATTTAACTAGGAGAGTTATATTTCAAATAGGGAACATTAAAAAGGTAGTAATAACTACTGTAGCAACTTTTGATATTTAAGTCTTTATGATCAGAAGGGACAGTTATCTTTGTGTATTCCCATCTCCTGGATGATACTTTAGAATTTCATCCAGTAGTTTCTGTATGTAAGCTAATTGAAAACCAAAGTATTTGATTGAATTGGTTTGCCTTTTTTTTGTTGATTTTGGTTTTTTTTTGCTTCATCCTTTAGATGTCCATAAACTCTTTTTGTGTGTCCGTGAAAGTAAAGCTCAACTTTGGGACAGTGCTATAAAAAAAATAAAAATCTATTTTAGGGCCAGAACCACCACTGGAAAATTTATGTGAGTTGTAGATTCCACCCTCCACTCCCCGACCCCAGCACAAACACATTGTGTGCAAAATGCTTATAGAAAATGAACACGGCACCTTTTAACCTTCTGACTGATAAATCTGTCGTACTAAGTCCCAATTTTGAGACCTCGGGTACATCTGGCTCTTTTCTTTCTGCATCCTCTCCCCTTCTAACTTTCCTTTTAAATGGGGAGCTGGGACTCCCTGCTCGGTAAATGTGTCAGGGTTGGTGTGTGCTGTGGTCTATGGCAGACCGTAAAGACTACAAAGTGGGTTGGCAGCGGCGGCTGCTGCTCTATTCAGACCATTACCTATCGTGTTACCTTATACTCCTCATTAATTCTTGACCTGACTGCCCATTCCTGCTGGGGTCTCATCTTATGCTCGAGTTGGGAAGGACAGGGCCATCATTTGCGTTGTGCTCAGCACGGCGTTCGCGATCCAAGAATTTGTGAGCGGCGCCCTGCAGCCCCAGCGCTTCCCTGCCCCAGCCCTCTCCAGATCTGTCCCATTCAATTAGAAACATTATTAGAAAGCTTATTAAAAAAAAAAAAAAGAAAGAAAAGTACTGTCTCCAATGAACTACATAATTATCAAATGCATAAATAAAATTCCTTTGGGAAAAAAAAAAGAAAAAAAAAAGAGTACCCAACCTCCGCAGAAATGTTACTTACACTTTTTCCATTAAAAATGGAGGGAAAAAAACTTCAGGATTTGCACTGAAAGCACCATGTTGTGACACTGGGCCAACTAGCAGTTTCCACACTTGTAAAAACAGATATTTTAGCATCTTTTATAAACAGAAGAGTTTACTTTGAAAGGTTTATGGCAACACTTTTTATGTGAACTTAAACCACACACAAAACCGCATGTTAAGCAGAGCTCTCTGCTGGGCCATGTACTAAGTGATTCCATGCCTGAAAACAAGGGAATACCAGAGTACTGAAGAGAGACATGGGGACTAGTGGAAACGGAGTCAGACTGCCAATACAACGCACCCTCAATCCATTTTTTACAAAAAAGCTTTTTTTTCCCTTTGTTTTGAATGTCAATCCACTGAATTAATTTATAATTAAAACTATTTTATTTCTTTTTTAATCTGGCTTTGAAATTATAAAATAAAATAGAATAAAATAATAAAATAAAAAGCTGAGACAGAAATACCTTAATTTCCCTAAAAAGTTTAAGAGAAATTTTTAATGCTTTTGAATCATGAGCAGAATGTAAAATGGTGCTTGCTCCATACTGAACGTGGCATTTCTTAAGAAGACATGTGACTCAGTTCCTAATTTTTAATTAATATGCTGGGAGAAAAAAACACTTGTGGGAGGGAATTCTTGGGCTGGAAATCACTTATCCGAAGTGTGAATGGGATTGTGACTTGCGCACTGTGATGCTTGGAGCAGGGGACGCAGTAATGAGCGGTGCCCTGGAATGAAGTGCAGCAGCTGATAAGCAGGGCGCAGCACAGATCTCGTTTCACTGACATAACCCACATTTCTTCAGCTCAGCCTTTTTTGTTCCTGTTCTTTCCCTTTTTCCTCTTTATTTAAACCTCCCCTTTTGCTAAGAATGGGGATAAAACGACGGAACTTGTTTAAGAAAAGAATATGATGCTATCTCAGATAGTAAATGACATTTCTAGCAGATTAGCCCAAAATATATTATAGTGAAATACTATGCCACGGGAGACAAGTTTTGTAGAAAGAGGTAATATCTTTTATTAGATCAGCTGAAACAGCTGGAAAAGGAAAAAAAAAAAAAAGCAGACAAGCTTTCAGGCATGCAGTGCCTTCAGGACATTTGACAAGGAAGGAGCAAAGTAAAAGCCAAGAGCAAGGAATAAAATAATATTGCCTGTCATTTTTTATTATTTTTTCTTTAGAAACATGAGTTTTAGAATTGTTTGCTAAACAAATAGAAGCTGTCCCTCTCCTCCTAGTTTTTTACAAGTTCATTTACCTCTGCTATGAGGAGCTTGCTTTGTTTTCCAAAAAATCACATGGTCGGAAATACTCTCTAGAAGCCAAAAATATCCCTGGTAAATGCTGCCTTTTAGGTTTTATATGTCTCCAACTTTCTTTATCTTCTTTTGGCTGTTTCCCAATTGAGAGTATATTGCTGTAATACACCAGGGTGGCTCTCTCTCCTGGCCTTGTGTGATGGCAGATGCAGCCTGGCAGTGTGTCAGGTTTAGCTGGGAAAAAAGAGGGGCACACGAGAAAACTTCACCGTAAGTTGCATGTAGTGCAACAATTTATTTATATGCATATAAATATACACACATCCCTTCACTTTCAGAATTTAATGTTTTGTCAATGAGAGATGGATATTTTCCATCAAAAGGTATTTTTTGTGTGTTTGTTTTTTAAAGAAAAGAAGAAGAGGGCAATGCAGAGTACAACGTATAGCTTTTCTGCGTGGGGATCTTCAGGAAGGACTGAACATCCTGCATAGATGTGGCTTTGTCTGGCCTGTGTGTTGGGCAAGAGGTGATTCAGTGAGGATGGGGTTTAAAGAGGGCTGCTGATTCATTGTTCAGGGTCGAAAGGGAGATGGAGAGAGGGGGAACATTATACATGGATTGGGTCTTGCTGAAAATGCTGCTTTTTAAATCTTTATTGAACATTTTTGTATATTTTATTGAACTTTCAATGGTAGCCAGCAAACCTACAGTCTCAGGGAAGCCTCCCTGAGTTATAGGAAACAAAAATAAATCAGTGAACAATTTCAGTTCTTCACTGCAACAGTTTTAAGGACTATCCCATCACATAAAAGTAATGCATTCCCTTATTTTGTTTGTTTGCACTCTGTCATTTCCGCAAGGGAAATACCACAGACACCTGCACGTTTCCAAAGGCTGCGGCTCTCTGCTGGCACCAGCCTGTTGGCACCCGCTGGCCCTCAGCATTTCAGCTTGCGCTGTGAGTGTTAGCTGAGTCAAAAAGGCAAAAAATATACCAAAAAAAATGATTTCTGTTACTTTATGTGTACTTTTTTTTTAATAAATTGAGGGGATTATGGTAAATTTGCGCTGTTATGAGGTAGCATAACAAATAGAATTTTGTCATTGCAACTTCCAAATAAAACAACACTTAATTAATACAAAAAATGGTTTCATGATAATATATTTTTTAAAGGTCTCTCACGTTTCTCAAAACAAACGTACTACCACGTACTATTTTTGCCTGCTAAAGACTCTTTCCCTTGTGTGCGGTTTTATATTGCTGGATTAGTTATGGCACGCTGATGCATAGCCATATGCCAAGCCTGGTTCCTAACCTGAAAAGAATCAAATGTTCAGATAAATACCTAACAGAGCTCACAGTTATAAGAACTGGCAAAATCATGTTTGCAGACAAGTTCATGTCAAAACATTTCTTTCAATGATAGGACACAATGAGAACCTAACTCACGTTAACCAGTGGGTCTTTATTCTACAAAATATTTATCAACGTAATATTACAGAATAATATTTTAAAGATTCTCTTGACTCTGCAGTGCTGAGAATAATTTTTTTGTGATTTGAGTAATAACAGTTATGTAAAAATATTTATTATTTTGTTACATTCATAATGTGGTATTTGAAAGATGGAAATGACAATTCAATAGAAAATCCTGCTATCTATTTTAGGGAGGGTCTGCACCTAAAGCTAGTATGAAGTCAGAAAATATATGTACTTTAAAAAAGTTAATAATTAAAAACTATAACCCAGACTAGATTATATATAGTAGTTTATATTCAAGGAGTGGGTTAACTTAAGTTGTTAGGAATATCTATACAGATATAAGAAGAAATAGTATTGCTCAGAGTAGGGTGAAATGAAACTAAAATTTCCGTACATTTACTGATACACCGTGTGCTTTGTGCTTACCACCTATCCAAAAGGAAAAGAATAAATAATGTCTTATGGCTCATTTCATTTGCCAGTCACTCGAATGATTTCCTGCTAAGGTTTTGATATTGCCCTTTGAGAGATGTTATAAGAGCACCAGATAAGATTAGATGCTTGAAAAAAAAATGTGCATTTCTTCCCAGTGGATCATCCCCAGGTGCCTATCAAAATTTATACTGAAAATAGGATCCAGCTGAGCTCTGATCGCTTTATCCTGTGTTATGCTTCAGTGCAGCTAGTGCTAGGAATGCTTTTAGAGCTCAACTTGTGTTCACTTCCCTGGAAAACAAGAGATAAATGATCTTCATACATAAATGGAATCCCTTAAGAGCCTGTTTTTTACTGTTTTTCTTTCTTACTGAAGTCTTGGTCCTGTAATTTCTGGTGTTTTGGGTGATCAGTAGAGAGGGGCTGGAGGTGCGTGCCCAGCAGGCTGGATGAGAGGGGTTTCACTCGAGCGCTGTGTGACCACAGCATTCGGGGAAGCCGTTCTCGCAACTAACCTGTTGGGAGAAGCAGAAGTTGTGGTCTGTGTTTTACAGATGCTGGACTGAGATCAAGGCAGCTTAGAGCTGTAATATGCTTAATGACCTTAGAAAAATTGGTTAAGTCTAAGCAATTAGGAGCACTGTCCACAGCTGCATGTCGGGGAAGACAAGAAAAGGACATTCTCACAGCTGCCTCTGTTGAAAAGCTAGGTGTGAGTGGGAATTAATAAGCAAAATCCTTTTTCTTTTCCAAACTCTTCTATTATTATTATTATTTTTTAAACTTATCCCTTCTTTTTACTTCTAGAGATGATGATTAAGTAACCAGCACAAAATACTGAAATTCCTGGTAAAAATATACTTTTTTTTTTCCATAACATAAAACAAGACTTGCTGAATGTATCAGTTAAGGAAAAGTATCAGTTAGTACTATTTTTAAGAAGGCTTAAAAATAAGAGGCTTTAAGAGGCTTTGTAAAGAACTGGAACATACTTGGCAGTGCTGTTTCTATAGGGAAAATCTTTGGTAGACCAAAATCTGCTTGTACTTCTCTCATGTTCTGTTGTAATGAAATATGAGTGAAATACAAGTACAAATCTGTCCCGCTGTATATTTTGGGAACACAAAGACTTTTGTGCAAACATTCCCCTTTCCAAAGAGAGGAAAAAAAAAAGTAGTGGCTAAAGAGATAATGTAATATTATCAAGTTTAAAACACAGGTTATGAAGGATAGGGATATGTAGAGGGACATGTATTCTGAGGGACCAGAGGGGCTGGGGACCTGTGTAATAATTAGTAGGTTTGCTTATCTTTCTCACTGCTAAATTAAACTAAAATCTCACTAAGGATAGTGTTGCATAGAGGGATGTTCACGCTTTATTCACCATTTTTAAAAAACAAACAAACAAAACTTCCTTTCTGTGAAACATCAACTTTATCTAACAGATCTGAAAAATTTATTTTATTATTTTCAACTTTCTGACTTTTCACTAGCATTTAATTTTTTGAGTAGTTCTGTGAATGGTGGACTCCTCTAATTAGTCTTTCAAATGACTAATCAAGAGAGAAGGAAATGGTGGTGGGAGAAAAAAAAAAAAAAAAAAAAAAGACAAGTTAAGCTCCAAAGGACTTAATGGAGGGAAAATCACACAAGTTCGGTTTGGTCCAACAGTCCGTCTTTTTGTATTAGCAAAATGCATATGTTATAGCATGATTCCAAGATTTATAATGTAATCATTCTGAAACCTTTAGCTCTTCAACATTACCTCATCATTATTTTGTTTCACCCCCTTTTAAACTAATGGAGGATATTTGCAGCATGGACTTTCTTCAAGAGGAAAGGAATGTTTTATACTTCCTGAACTCCAAAAACTTTAGCAATTAATAATCCTCGGGTTGAAACAAAACATCAGACATTTCCATTTTATGCCTTCTTTTTGCTCATGATAGTTTTACAGTTGTTAATTGGCAGAGGAATTTTCCTAAATACTTCTTCTTTTTTTTTTTTTTTTTTTTAAAAATACACTGAGGATATACTTAGAATAGTATTTCCAAATACACAGGGCTTGAAAACAAGGCAGATTAAAAGGTCTTCTATTCATTTTAATTTAGACGGCAGTTTTAAAGAAGCAAACCTAAAAATATATATATTACAGGGTCCTGAGGAGCTATTCATAACATGTGATGTGTCCCAGACCAGTCTGCATTTTGCATGAAATTGGGGAGATGTTTTCACTTCAAAATTGTAGGGCTTGGAAATGCCAGTTTAGTGAAGGACGAAGTTGAGGTTTGTGTCTCTAATGAAAGCAGAAGTGCTACAGATCACTGTAGAAACGTGAATACAAAATATTCCAAGCCCCGAGGATGTCACTGTGGACAAACCTTTGGGAGACAGGGAGCTTCTAGACCGCTATGTCCTGTACTTGATAATTCGTGGGGCTGTTTTGTTCTCCTATTCCCTGTTTGTTTTCTAATCGCATTTCTGTTCATTGTTACTAACTGTGATTTTAAAAATAATGCATACAACTGATATAAAAAATCCTTATGCCACACAGTCTGTTTTACAGCATTCTCCATTGCGTTCTCCCTGCACGTGCTTCAGTGTGTTCAGCATGATCCGAAGCTGCTGGGTGTAAGCTGTTGGGGTAAACAACACAGCAACTTCTCAGCCTTCAATTATGTGCTGTTCTGGCCTGATGAGTATGGACCCATCAGACTATTAAAGATTTTATTAAAGATCTGTTTGTTGAAGGTTCTTGGAACTCAGCAGAGTGCTTTTGCTGTTATTTCCCGTAAAGTCTTGTATAATGAGAAAGTGCAGGGAAACAAGAACCATGAGACCTGGCTTTTAAAGACAATTCTGACACAATTGCAATGCGTGACATTTGGCAAGTCGTTTTGGCATCATCTTGGAAGTGTTAAATCAGTAAGAGCTTTTGGAGCATGACACCTCCCCAAAACAGGGCAACTGTTCTCTATGCCATAGTATTCCTATCTACAGAATGTGAATAATAAGGTGATTTAACTCCCAGGGATATTCTGTACAAATTACTTTTTGCTTTGAAGTTTTTTTAGCTGTTAAAATATTATAACATTTCCCTTCATACTTCTTTCCACCTCTCTAATAGTCTATTCTGGCAAAAAATAAACTTGACTTGGTAGGCAGTTTGAATGAGATTCAGACTGTGGTGATTATTACTCACATTATTCTGGCATTTCTTTCCAAAATTGAGCATATCACCCGTTCTTATTTTAGAATAGCATTAACATGAATCTAAATATTTCAGAGGGGAAATTTCACTTGAAATTTATCCTTCTGTCCTTGTAAGTTGACATCTGACATGTCCGAACACATATTATAGAGATGTTAGTAGGTGTTTATGCTGAGATTCAACTGACTTGTGAATTCTTTGGCAGAGAGAATGGAAGGGGAAAAAAAGAGGGGAGAAGAATTGGATGTGAGTGAGAGAGAAGAGATATTTATGTGAGAGGAGAGAATTAACCTCTAATGCTTTTCATGACAAACTTTCTATTTGCTGTTATAGTCCACAGTGATCATGATTTAGGAAGACAGGGCACGGGACTGTGTTATTGAATCCAGTCCCTAAAAATCAGAGGTAATGATGCCAAATGTTTGGCTGCACGTATATGACCCCAGTGAGATTGTATAAGTTTAACTGAGCACTTATGAATAAGAATTTAGGAAGAACTGGTGATTCAGGATGAAAACCAGGAGGGAGCACAGACTCTCAGCGTGTTGGAAAGATAAGTTTGAGCATAATACTTGAGCATTCTTAATGTTTGTGAGAACTTCATCTTGGGAGACTTAAGTGAAACTATTTCTACAGTTTCACATTCCGAATGCTGACACATCATTTGTATAAGTTATTTCAAAAAAAACTAAAAAATCATTCTGAAAGTAGCCAGCACAGGCTTATACGTAGACTGTTGCAAACCGCTTTCATAGAATGACAATTGGAGAAGAGGCTTGCAGGCTTTCAGAAGTGAGGCTTTTAAAACTTGGATACGGAAATGTTAATTTTTGTCAGCACACCAAACCAGAAAGCATCACACTTCAGATTTGAAACTGTAGGAAATGATGAAAAACTATTCAGTTTTGGGTGTTCCGACATCCCAAATTATGGAAAGGACAAATAAGAACAGGAAATATCCTTTAAAATGAACTGAGTGATGATAAGATTGTTTGTGACTTGATTTGGTTCTATTTTTCAATTCCTGTCATCAGAAGAATCAGAAAGAATCAAACAAAAGAATCTAAACAGGCTCTTTTAATTTTCATTAGAGGCTCAGATCCCTTTTTTTCTATTGTAGTAGGGATTAGAAGAAAAAAATCACCTTCAATTTTTTGAAAAATCATTTCCACTCAGAAGGTGTCATTTTCATTCTTCTTGCTAATTGAAACTGAATCCATAGTCAGCTGTATAGAAGCACCAAAAGTGCCTAGGTTTTGTCAATAACTGTCAAAGCTCTTATCTCTTTCACTGTCCCCTCACACATCTCCTTCTCAGATAGTCGCTAAAGGTGATAGGGTCATTTGCACCAGTTTGACTTTCCCTGTGCACAGATACGTGTGATATGAGAATATCGTGCACCTGAAGGCAGAGTGCAGACATAATGGCCCTGCAGGAGAAGCCAATTCAGTGTGCCATTTCCCTTAAGAAGCTTTATAGGAGACTGCACGTGCTGGAGGAAGTTGTAGGATGTATGTGAGATGGGGTGGAACGCTACCATTAGCATAAGTGTTGCTATGGAAAAATGAGTAAAGTCATATGGTGAAAGGAAAATACAAAGCAAATACATCTGCCTGGGAAATCTGCCATAGTATGAAGGGGAGGAAAAAAAAAAAGTAGACTTAAACTAAAACAAGATCCAGTAGGGAAGCTGTTTAGGCCAGTTTTAGATGCCATAACTTGGCTGCTTTCACTCCAGTACTAGCCAGCTCTGTTATAATACAATTCCAAATATTTTCAAGCTCACAGCTTGTTGAGTTGAGTCCTGGAATGCATCCAGGGGGTCTGGGCTGCTGAGAAGAGAGTCAGGGAATAGAGGCTGGAGATGGAGAATGGCTCCCTGCCTGGGTGGGGAGCAACAGAGTGGGAAGATGCATTCACATCATCTTGGCTGCCCTAGAGAGCTGCAGGCCCTTTGCAAGGTCTGACAAACCAACGTCGCTCAAAGGTGGCATGATGTTGTGCTCTCCCAGTGCTTTCCGCTGCTGTTGCTCCTGGTTATATGCTCTAAAAAAGTAAATAGGTCAGACAACTCAGAAGACATGGAATAAATCCTTAGGATTTGGATCCTATTTACTGGAGGTCAACAACCCCAAGCGTGGAGGGGAGGAGCATTGTGCAGAGTTTGCCATGGAGAGCTTCCTCTTACTCCTCCACCAGGCTCTCACAAAGACTGTTGTCATTCATCAGAAGCCTCTTTTTAAAAAGTTTTTTGAATGGCACCAGTAACTTGAGTTGCACCAGGGAACATGAAGAATCCATTAAGATTCCAGAGGTGGGGGTGGAAGTTAATGTACTTGCTCTGATACATACATATACAGTGAGATATTTTGCGATAGCTAAATCTTCCTAAAGTCCTTCACTTCTCATACTGATGCTTGTGAAAGTCATAGTGTATCATCTTGAAGGGTGACAGGACATCTCTTATTGCCAAGTACTGGAGGACTGGGAAAAAATCGAGTCTCTATATGCTCCTAAAACATTGGGAAGAGGTCAAAAAGTAACTATAACAGCAAGCTTTTTGTCAAGACAATACACAGACCCTTTCTTGCAAGATGCTGATCTCCTGCCCAGTCAGTTTCATCTTCATCTTAATAGGATTACATTTATTCTTGTTACCGACATCCAGATCCCTTCCCAATTTAGAGGAAGATTCTTAACTCCTCCAGGCAGGGACTATTTCAAGTCCAGATCTGCTGATGGCACCAAGAACACTTGGATGCAGACATCATAAATTTGTAAGCACTGCTAGAATTTAATATTAGATGAGAAATGAAATTTTAAAAATTATTAAAAGGGTTTACATGATAGAGTCATTTCCAATATTAGCAGCAGTTTTCTGTGTATCAATGTATGGATATGCTTCCTTATAAGCTTCTCTGTGTGCTTTGGTAAACTGTCCTGGAGAAGAGAATTCGCTGGCATTACTTGCTTGCTTACTTCTTGTAATGCAGAGTCACAGTCTGTTTTTGGTTTTGTTTTTTTTTCTCTTGACAGAAAGATTTCGGGATTTACTGCTTCTACCTTCAAGTCAAGATAAAGAGATTCTGCCCATCTTTCAGCAGAGGCGCTATCCCAAGTAAGTAGAAATGTCTTCGTGGGGGAAAAAAAGTCTTTACCCATTTCTGGTGAGGGAGTGCAAAGCATTTGTAGCCCTATAAATGCTTCTGGTGTGAAGTCCCAAGGCAGAGCTGTCAAGGAACTGCACTTGGGCTGTGTGTTGAAATCGGCACGTGTTTTGTCAGGCTATTCTCCACTCTTGTCTTGTGGAATTCTGGCATCTATGATGACAGATTCCCTTGGATTTTAACAGGTTCTCCCTTGGGAAGCCTGCAAACACTGAAAAACATATTTTTTGACCTTCCAAGGTTATATGTGTAGGCAAACCACAAGAACAGTGTTATGTGTTTAGGAACAAGCTGTACAGAATGGCTTATGTTAAAACTAATACTAGTAGGTGGTGAGGGTTCCAGAGGTATTGAAAGGTCTATTGAACTGCATCTCCTCCTCAGAGATCTTTCATGGTGTATCCTGGACAAAACCACTTCTTTCTACAAAGTTAAATGCCTGATTGAAACAATAAATACTATTTGTTGCTATATGTTGATTAACCCAGTCACTTTCAACAAAGTCCTTGAGGGTCTTTCCTCCTTAAGCAGGGGAAGGAGAAAGAGAAGATAGTTTTCTCATCAGCTGTGGCCAGACTAAGCAACATAAAGGAAACAGGATGAGCAGAAGAGGAGTACAGGATGAGAGGAAGGAGAAGGAAGGACGTCTGGGGCCAGTCCAATAATGCTCGTGGAAATGGGCAATTGAGTTATTGTTATTATTATTATTACTGTTATTATTATTTTACTGAGTTCTGGAATACATGAGACCGTCAGGCTATTTATTAAACACAGCTCTTAACATTCTGTAATATGAAGTATTTTTTTAAGAGCAGATAACAGATAGAAGGGCTGAATGCTGGTAAGCAACTACTTTCTCTCTGTGAATATTTGAAAGTAAAAACACTACAGCTTGAAATTCTGATTCCAGAGAAAATGGTGAATTTTTTGCTTTGACTTCAAAGGAGAGAGGATTGTATCCCTCTGAATTTATTGTCTTCATTTTCCATTGTTACTGTGTTACCAGAGGTACAGTCTATGAGATGGCAGGAGTTGGTGGGCGGCCACTAATTCACAGACTTCTGTCAATTATTCCCTTAGTCTTCATCCTTTAGGCAGCACTGAGACAGTCATTTTTCCACAGCAGAAGGATGCTTGGCTTGGATTAGAAGATTTCACTTACAGACACTGTCAGACTGATCTGAGAAACTAGCTTATCCTCCCTTCTCAACAAACAGTCTTAACTCTATAAATCATTTGTAACTAAGGTGTCTGATTTTTCCATTTTTACATGTAATTTTCTGGTAGAACTGTGGACAAGTACAGTGCACCAGCAGTGTTACACATTGTCAGATTCATGGATCCATGAGTATTTGTTTTCTTCTATTTAATGGATATTCTAACATTTTGATGATCAAATAAGTTGAGGTATTGCTGTTTGAAATTATAACAGCCTTGTATCCCAGGAAGACATATATTTTCTGCCATATTACTTGGCAAGATTGACTAACCCCTCTACAATACAAAATCAGCCAAACTTTGGCATCTAATTAAAAAAAAAAGCATATGGTGCTATTAGCAATTGATTTCTGTTTATAAAATTATTAACTGGTGCAAAATTGCTTGCTTGCTACAGAAATTTATCACCTATTATAATTCATTTACAAACTGTTTGGAGACTACTGAGGTGTCCTAACTTCTCTAGGGATTCTCATTCAAGAAGAATCCTTCTGTTTAGCAAGGCAGAAAAATTATCCATCTTCATAATTTATTTCATCTTTTGCTTTTATTCCCACTTTTTTTCCCTTCTCTGTGCTGATTTTCACTGAAAGGTCACTTAACAGAAATTAAGATAATGAACAGATAGATCTCATAAATCATTATCCCTTCATTTACTTCAGCTGAGCAGTAGTTGTTTGTACTACATACACGTCTGAGCAGGAAGGACATTTTAATGAGGGGATGTCATGGGGCACGAGCTGAAGCTTGTAATACTTAGAGAAATCCTAAGAATATGGAAGGTTAAGTTAGAAAAAGAACTACAGGAATGGCTTATCGGAAAAGCTTGGCTAAACAGGTAGGGAGACTGGAAAAGAAGATATTCAGCTTCTCTCAAGATATTCAGAGTTTATAGTAACAAACAGTGAAGGTAAAA
The DNA here is from genome assembly GCA_034781795.1 of Crypturellus tataupa. Classification (NCBI taxonomy): domain Eukaryota; kingdom Metazoa; phylum Chordata; class Aves; order Tinamiformes; family Tinamidae; genus Crypturellus; species Crypturellus tataupa. The sequence continues at coordinate 1,582,862 of JAWLRI010000551.1, forward strand.
TGGGAAAACTACAATCCTTTTTTTTTTTTTTTTTAATAAAGACTTTGATTTTTAACCTGAATTATTTACTTGTGCATTTGCTCTATTAAGATCAAAATTTCTTCCCATAGAGTAGCAGGCTAAACTTGGGTATGTGTTAGTTCTCAGAGATATTTGTACTGGGATTATTAGAAGTCGTTTTGTAGAATATACATTTATGTGTTCATGATGTGCCGTGTTTTCTGGGAGTAATCATGTCAAAGAAATATGGAGAGTTTATCCTAATGTAATATAACTGTATATTGGAAAAAAATTTAACTATTGGGAAAGAAATATGGAAGTATGCGCTCCCATAAGCACCTCTAGTAGGATTTCATAAAGACACATCTTGTACTGCACATAATCACAGATTACAGAACGAGCAGGATCGGTCTAACTTGGGCAAGTTACTTTCATACCTGAAGTAACTTTTAGAGAATGAAACTTATGGTTGTGTTTACTGGAACCCTCATCCGCCCCAGCAGGAAATCCACCAATCCACAGTGAAATGTATTGAGGAGAAAACTTATCTTCTAGCTGACATGAAACCATCACCATGCCCATGAGAATTCTTGTTCCTGAGACTAAGAATAAACCTGCAGCTGCTGAACAGGCTGGGGCTTATAGCAAACCTAGAATAGTACCAGGCAGGAGAGAGCCTGTGCACTGGAACCAAATTACAGGCACGTTTGCAGCTTGTTCCTTCGCTCACTTGTCTCTGAGTCTACTCAAGTCCTTGAGGTGAGGTACAACGATACAATTAGTCATGTCAACAAATTAAATTTGTATCATTATATTTGTAATGAGCCATACTGTGCCTAGTCACTTTGACAATGATCTTCAGTGTTCCTAAGCCACTTAAAAACTATTGGGAAATTCCATTCTTAGCATATTTCTGCAGGATTTTTCCTCAAGTTGGATCGAGTTGGATCCAAAGCTAATGTTTTCTGTGGTTGCCTGCCTAGCCTATGAGGCAACTACTCTTCTTCCCATTAATTTAATCATAAAATGAGACAACAGCTGAAATGCTGGCCAAGGTAACAAAAGATTGGTCTTGCAGAAAGCCCTATTGTGTTCACCAATCTAACTGTAGAGTCTAGTATGTGACAATCAGTTTGGTGCTCATAGCATGGGCCTAAATTGCTCATTTGCACCACTGTAATATCCCATTACCTTCCCTCTGTACCTGATCCTCCTTGACCTGAGCAAGAGGGGGAGATTATCTAATTGCCTTGCAGTGCTACAGAAAAACTGTTTCTTGTAGCTGAACTTGGTAATGTGAGAAGAAAAAAATATGTAAGGGTAATGATAAAAGAAGTGTGAGGATAAGGAGTTAGGTTGGTAGGTTAAGAGGGCAGGAATGTGCTTAATAAGGATGGGCCAGAAATCCTTTTGGCATTGTAACTTTTTAGCAAATTTCCATGTAGATGAGGGAGTTCATAGTACAGTTGTACTTTCTATTTTCAGGATATTCCTGAAATCCTCAAATGTGTATGCACATTTTTTAGAGCAATTATTTGCTTATTTTTTCCTTTCAGAAGTATTCAGTCTTCGTTCGTATCTTCTGTGGGTTTGATGGAGAAATTCTTGGATGACTCACAAATTTTAAGAACAGAAAGAACTGTTAGGCCTTCTCAACATAAGGCATAGACCATCACCTGATAATTCCTGCAGCAAGCTTGTAGTTCAACCAGAGCATGAATTTAGAAAGTCATCATTTGTTAAATTAAGACACTAAAAACTGGGAAATTCACAAGCTTTTAGATCAGCATGTTTCAATTGTTAAATACTTCACATATGAAACTTCATATAATATTAATTAATTTCTTCAGCTTCAGATTCCAGTCTCTGAATCTTGCTATACCATTTTCTGTTAAACAAGAAAACCTAAAATATTTCCTCTATGCAAATGATTTGGAGGTCATTTCAGAACTTATCCTGTCTCAAGCAAATTAAATCAACAAAACTTTTCTAAAGCATAGGCTTACTTAGAAGATCTCTCTCTTTTTTTCTCTCTTTTTAAAATACTTGTCTCTATTTTGTGTGGGAAGGAATATGAATGGGAAATTAATGATGTATCTGGTAATTGTGTCTATAATATTCATACACAGCAATGGCAGCACTTCTGTATGCTAAAGTTGGAAAGGAATGCAAACTGAGCATTATCTCATCACTTAAATGGAATGACAATGTTGAACTCCGGAGAAAGAAAAAAGAACTTAGAACCTAGCAGGTATAATAAAATAACGGAATATTCCAAATGCAATTATTTTTCAGCTGTCATAAACTTTCTTTGATATATGTTCTAAGTAAATTAAGGTAGACTTTTTGGGAGTACAATAAAACTAGTAATTTTTGTGTCACAAAGAAACAGAAAATACAGTATCCTTGTTTTGCATGGTATGAATGTTCAAATATGTATTCTGGAAGGTCATCTTAAAAAGTCGTTGAAAGTTTTAGCGCAAACAGAGCCAAATGATGCTATTTCATTCTCATCATGGAGCAGTCTAGACAAATAGGCGACAGAAAGTTAGTGCCCTAAACTACTGTGCCATCTGTTCTCAATTGCTATTCATTTTAATGATAATGGATCTATGATGGATCCATGCCAATTAGTTTGATATCTGAGCCAAGAAATTTATAATATTTCATAAATAATAGCTCAGGAACAAAAGTGCTATCTTATTTGTAACTATCTTGAAAACATTTTCAGTTTTTAAAATTAAATGTCTATCTAGAAAAAAGCAATGAATTCTGAAATACGGAGCACATGCAGCATCTGCTGAGATTCCCATTGAATCCTAGGTCTAAGCATACACAGAAGCAGCTAAAAGAACTATGGAAACCTAGTTCAGTTACCATTAAAAGCAATGGCAAACGTCGTCAACATTCAGTAAGGGGAAGAATTTTACTGTAGTGTTCTTCTGTGAGGAATTTTCTGTGAAGTGCTTTATGGAAGATGTTCTAAAGATACTTTTCATTGTTGCAGAGGAGAAACTGAGTCACAGAACTGAAATGTGAGTTACCAGCATCACCCAGGAACAAGTTTCCTACAGATGAGCTCAGATATAGAAATCAGGTCAATTGCAGTCTTTTCATCCAGTGTTCTGTGCACTAGGTTACATTGACTCTCTCATCTAAAATAGCATCCGTTCTGTTTTTTCGCTGTACCAACACTTGTACTGTCCATACCGTTGAAATCAGATGGCAAAGTTCCTGCTGGAGGAATCTTTCAGCAGTGCCCACACAAGTATTTCAGTGCTTTGTGCAGCACTGTACACTAAACATGAACATTACTGGTTTTGGACTCCAAGATATTGCAAAATGCAGACTAGAACCTTTTTCTCCAGCAGCACGGAGCCATCAGAAAAGCTGAGTTTCAGGGATTTCAGAGCATAATGATTACTTAGTAAAAGAAGAAAGATAATGTTAAACTCAAGCTGTTTACAGAGAATATTGAGCAATTTCTTTCTTTTTTTTTTTCTTTTTTTTTTGTCATCCATTTTTTTAAATCTGACTTGTTGTGTTATCAGTTTAGCTTATAAAGTTGGAAGTCCAACACAGGGTTGAGTAGCATACTATTAGAGCCTCCACTATAAGAAAATGGCATTTTGCTATCATTTGGGATTTGGGATGGCAAGAACAACAGTGGCAATAAGGTGAAGACTGGTAGTGGTTTATAAAAACAAACAAATAAAACATAATGTTATAAGAGTAATTATGTCCGTATAAGTGGCTTTTGTTGAAACCTTAAAATGATGGAAGGAAAGAGGACAGTAATTCATACAGACTCCGATGCTGTAGGGACTCATGTGGATACATCCACATATCAAAATAGGCTAAGCCAGTGTCTTGAAATCTTCAGGGCTGTACATTAAACTCAAATATTGATCAGAAATTCCTTGAGACAGAGACTGTATTTGTCTGTAGCGTCAGTTCCCTACCAACTTTTAGTGCAAATAAAGACTCTCTTGTTCTGTTTCCGAGAGTCCTGAGTTCAAGCGCTGACGTTATAGTGAACTAGTCCCCTTAAAGTCAAGGGGAACTTTGCTGTTGACTTCAGTAGACCTGAAATATAAGAAATTTTGAAGAAGCAAGTAAAAATCTGTCAGATGTAAAGAGATAGAGGGGAAAACCTGTATCCTCTGGGAATTTAATGCAGCAACGTACATGCAGAATTGAAGCTCTGTGTGCACATATATTCTCTTTTAAGCACCAAGCAACCTATAATCCGAGTTTGACTTAGCTCTCTGTTTGTCGTAGCATGGTTGTGGCTCATTAGAAGTCATGACTGTTTTATGCAAAACACCGCAATGCTCCCAGTTGAGAAGGGGAAAGGGCTGGCTGAAAATAAAAGATTCCTAAACCTTTTAAAATATTTGGGAGATGAAATCATTGCTTTGTTCAAAATGAATGGTATAAGACAGAACATTACAGTTGATTTTCATTCTGCTATTTTGAAGCATGAGGAAAACTCTAGATAAAGCTTGTTGTTGTGGGGAAGACTATGGGGAAATATCTGCAGCAAGATGTCTATAAGGATATTTTTTTAAACATCTCAAATGAAAGTTGTAGTAATTTGATGCAAAAATTACTAGTGCTGTTCTTTGATTTATTATGCAAAAGGTACTTACATAATGATCCCTTCTGGTGTTACAGCCAGTTTTACCACAGTTTTTAAAATAGTGGTTTATTATTATTAAAAAAAAATAATGATTGCTGCAGTTCCAAGCACCAGCTTCTGCGGGGAGGAAAAAAAAAAAGATGCTTATATCCTTAAAAAGTGCATGGTGGTTGACAACAGCCACTTCCTCCCCGACTCTGTTCAGAAGGGAACAGCTCTGTTCATTCAATCCTATACACTATATATACAATATATATATAGCATATAGACTTGCACATTAGTAACTTGTTTGATCCCATGCTTCCACCATTAGACCCCTGAAGCTGTTTTGTGTTATTCAGAGAACCTGTGAATTAAATCAACATCTTTTGTTAGAGGGTCTTGGTGAAAAAAAAAAGGGAAAAAAATGATGGAGATGCCTATCAAATCTACTTTATGCGTCATATAAGGCATAAGCAAAAATCTATTTTCTGATCTCTAAGGACAACAAAAATCTAGTAATACTCCTTGGTGTTCTAGCTCTTCCAAAACAGGGTTTGAAGAAGCAGGAAAACTGTTTAGATCAGGATTCAGCTGTACCATGCCACATAATGCCTCATAAAGCAGCATACACTGCTACTGCCCCGGGGATATCAAGATCAATGTACTCTCTGTGGGAGCAGAAGGGGAATCGTGAGCCTTCAAGGCCCAGGAGACACTTGTGATGTTCTAGTTTTGCATAACACGGGCAAGGAATGTCTGTTCTCATCAGGACATGAACCTAGGTCCAGTTTTAACATCCTTTTGACAGGGTGCTCTGTCTGAGTTGGTTCGGTTTTGAGTGTTGAACCATTTTGTTTGTGAGGGGAGACATATTTGTAGTAGCCTTCTCCTCCCTCCTTAACATTACCCTTTTTTTTACACACAACCATTTGGGCTTTGAGTGCTTAGTCATAACCAGGAGCAGGGGGTGGTGATATTCTCTGTCTTCTTTGAGAAACATGAAAAATAGTCTAGTCTGTGGCATACCGGCTGGACTACACCAAAATTGAGCATCCCCAAATAAGGCCATATGTTTAGCACATTTTATGAAGGAAGATGGTTCAGCCCTTAAGTCAGAGTTTAACTCAGAAGCCGCTATCATGTCCTCAAAACAGGCAGCAATGGAGAATCCATCTCACCCCACAGTAAGTTATTGCAGTGGTTAATCCTCCTCAGTCCTGGGGACCGGAATAGGCGCCTGAGAACTGTGCCCAGTAGGCCAAGCCTAGCCCCAAGGAAAATTCTTTTAAGTCCACGTGGAGTGGTTTGTGAGAATCACAAGTGCTTTTGAATAGCCGGACGGCGAGCAGCTGGAAAACATTGTTAGCAGCTGCAGAGCAGCAGCAGCCCATGCTACGAGCTGCCAAATCCATGCTGAGTGCTGCCTAATCAGCTAGCTGTGGCCGCTCATGAGCAGAATTGGAAACTAAAGTAGGTAAGTCCTAACACAAAAGCCAGTGCAATAGAAGATTTGTACTGAGTTGCTGGATGGAGAAGTTAAATAGAGTGATATTCAGAGTCCCTATTTTTTTTTAAGGAGAGATTTTGAGGTTTACAGTTTTGACAGAGAGAAAATTACTGGTATAGGTATCTGCACCTACAGTAGGATGTTATGTGTATGGAGAGGGATACCTGTCACTATTATTTTCCATGAGTATAATGATATAATGATATTTTTCTCCTCTCAAGGCAATGACAGAAGCTGTGTTATAGGTGCAGAAAGAAAAGATATTAGAATCATTTGCTTTAACACATAATAGCTTTCATGTAGCGCTTTGTTTATGACTTAATTATCCATTCCTGTTAAGGTATGTCTGCAATATGAGGTTTAAATGATGTTTGTATACAGTAAAGGCTCATTTAGAACCAAGCGCTGCAAGGAACATCTCCATTCCTAATAATTTGCAGCATCCTCCAAGAAAACAGATGGGTGACTTTTCTCTTACACCAGTCCCACTCAACCAGTTCACAGACCTTAACAGAAGTGTCCATGGCCAAATGCCTAAGTACTTGTGAGGGCTGGCGTCTTATTTTCCTCTGTGTGATGCCTCACAGAGTTACGTACATCAGGATATTATAGTTTTGCATTCCCCACTACTATGTACCAAGTCTTTAAAGGTTAAAAAAGTTTTTAAAAACATTGTTCTTGGTGATTTCTAAGCTTGGAATATTTTACATATAATTACTTCCTCTTTTAGATAAATCACCTAAAAGATTGAATTTCTTAATTATGCAGATATTCCTCTGCTAAATTAATAAAGAAGTTCTCAGAATAGATAAAATTGTGCATTTTTATGGATAATTGAATATTCTTAAAAGGTGTTTCAAATGTGGCCATTTATTTGCAAGATTTTCAACAAAATAAAGGTATTTGCCTTATCTTAAGAAAATCCTATAAGGCTTTGAAAGCTATTCCTAGTTTATTTTCTGTGCCATACTTTTTATGTTAAAAGAGAAAATAAAGCAAAGCAAGTGGCCAGTGACTATTTCTACATCACAGGGTAAGGACAAGAAACATGCTGGCACAATTTGGATACTTACCTTTCTATGTTGTATCTCAAAATGTATTTTTGACTTGGATGAAGCAAATCATGTAGATATAATGTTATCTTGTGAAAGAGTCAGAAATGGGATATTCTGGGTATTTGGCCATTGTGAAGGTCTGATGGAAGCCTATGATCTTAAGAACACAGCGAGAGTGTCTTCTTGCACTGCAAAGTTTTCAAAGGAAAATTCTCTAGGGTTTCAGCAAATCAATAGGAGTTGAAATGAGTTGGAGAGAATCTACTGACTTTGCTCATGGCTTGGAAATGGGAAGCTAATTCAAGCTGGTATAAGATAAAATCTGTTAAAGCTGTGAATTGAACCCAAGTTTTCAGTGAAATCTGGGTACAAACTGAGAAACACTAGGCTAGAAAGCACCAAGATCCATTAGTTAGGGTGAGATAGTAGATAATTCAGAAGAATTCATATTTCTGAGTTGGAAGGGGAAGAGCTACTGTCCTGAAGAGTAACAGCTGATCTGAATAGTGTAAAAAGCATTGGGTAACACATTTCAGTCATACTGAAGTGCAATGCTATCCTGCTTTCCCTCCAGGAAAAACAAACTTTCCGTGAAGGACGACCATTACATGCCAGCTTCTTTGTCAACCTTGTTTTCTTTCAAAGACAGATGGGTATGAAATTTTGCTTCATCTCACATATATTGAAGTTGGTGGTGAGCTAAGGAAAAAAAAAATCTTTGCAATTTGAGTTTAGCTTGTGGATGGCTTGGAAGCGAGCAGAATGATGCTGTATGTTGTGTGGTCTTGCACCAAGTGATCTTACTGAGGGGAGGAGAGAGGAAGGAAAGGAGGGAAAGGAAGGGCAGCAGATGTAGCTTTCTGTTTTACACTATGTCGACACATCACACGGAGAAGGACACCTTAATTCAAAAGAGCAGCTCTACCTTATGGGATTAGCAGAGCAAAATTTAATGAGCTTGTTCAGCTTTATAGCTCTGTGGATCTAATGAGAGCCTCAGGGCACTGCTGTCGGAGACAGGATACAACCATATGGCACTGGTATGGAGAGACGATTTGAGCTTCTTCTGTCTAGCTTGGGGCAGGAGGGTTTAAGGAATGTTGTGCTAATCTCTTTGCTCATGTGGTGCCCCAGGAGAAGGCAGGCTGTGAATTTGGTGTCTCCACGGCTTTTCTCATCTGTGCTGCTGTTAGCACTCACTTGAGCATCTCATTCCTAGCTGCAAGCGCAGCAGAACGCCTGTTCCATGGGCACAGTCCCCCTGTCTTCCTCTTCCAGAGATAGCACAAGCGGCACTTCTGAGATGAGCAACTTTTCTCCCTTCCTCTGCCCCATCTGGAGCAGGATTTTGCTGTTTGATTCTTTTTTCTTTTTTTCTTCTTTTCTGCCTTTGCATTATTAGAGGGCAGCAGTTTGCTGAGGAGTAGTTGCTTGTTAAT
>JAWLRI010000551.1:1591586-1620714 GCA_034781795.1 Crypturellus tataupa
TTTTTTCTTTTTTTCTTCTTTTCTGCCTTTGCATTATTAGAGGGCAGCAGTTTGCTGAGGAGTAGTTGCTTGTTAATTTGGTGGTCCTGTTCCTGAGTTTTAAAACTTTGCTAAGTGCCCTTTTATCTCACAGTTAATAAATCCAGAAAAATATGGTGCAAAAAAAAGATAATTAAAATATGGGCTGTCTCTCTGAAGTCTTTCCTTAGCACAATAATGTAAAATGCAAATTTAGTCAGATTGGCTGAAGCAGCTCAAGTGGCATCAGTGGAGCTTAAGTAATCCATTAATCTCCATATCGCCTATGCCATCTATACATGATCAACTATTCCCTCAACCAGTGGATTAACTTTGTTGTTAGCTATTTGGCCCTGTGTTCATATTCTGGCACCAATAAATGACATCTGCGCTTCATGAAAGTGTTTTGGCAATTAAGAGCCAATGGAATTTGGCTCATCCTTCTGTTCCATCCTTCATGTGCTGCTCATGGACAAGACTCTTATGACTGAAATATTTAGGATCTATTAAAAAAAAAAAAAAGGCTGTCTCAATTTAGCTCAGATTGGGCCCATTTTCCTCTGCACAGATGGCCCTTTGAAAGATGAAAGTTCAAAGGATGGTGCACCATGAAACCTGCTGAAAGAGAGAAAAAAAAAACCAAAATTGCTTCTAAATGATGTATTCATTATCACTGGGTCAATACTGGTTAAAAAAAATATTCAGTCAAGTATTGAACTTTGGCATATCGGGCATGGCATATCAGGCAATCAGGCATACCATATACACTAAAATGATCCAATAGAATTAACAAAATTACAGAGCTGCTGTCTTATCCACAGTCATCCCAACCCTGTTTTAATATATGTTTAGGTTGGCAGGAGTCCTCCAATGACATATAAAATTATCACTTAAACCCTTTCTGAATATGGCATCATCAGAGAGGTCATCAGTTAGATAGATGACACCTTAAAACAATTAATTTCTAAAATTGCTCCTTATGTCATGTTGTTCTTCCTGTCTTTTTATTTGTTTATTCAATACTGTGATGAGATTTGTGGGACAATTATAGGTGTATGTATGGGTCTCACAGCCTTTTATTGGCATGACTGTTCACTGCTTTTCTTTGCTTGCAAAATATAATTATCCATGTGTAATTGCCCAAGTTATCCCAAGAAAGAGGCATGGCCGAGGGCAGTTTGATTCCAGATCCTTAAGTGCCTGCAGAGCACCCTAGCTTCTGGATTCAGCCTCTTTTTGCTCTTTGTTAAGTTCCTAGTATAGTGGGACCTGATTTCTAGCACAGTCTAATGATTAGGGACTCTTAGATATATCCACAATAGGTGCAGATCTAACAGGATTAGACAACCAGGACAACCAGAAAGTATTGACCTGTCAGCCTAGTTTTTACTTTACAATTTATTTAAATATTATACCTGTTAAAGAATCACATAAAAGGAAGAGAAGTAAATGGTACTTGGAATTCCCTGAAACTCTGATCATGGCTGATGGATATAGAATAAGCTCTTCAAAAAAGAGTCTTGGATTCTCACACAGGACTTAACAGACTGGAATTGTCCCCTGCGTACTGGTGAATTGACTAGCAAATATAGGCACTGCTTCTGGATAAATAGTAAAATAGAGCTTGGTAAGTAGTTGATATCTTCTTAATAATATACTTTCCAGTCCTACAGAATTAAATCATAGTATCAAGGAATTCAGTCATAGTTTTTCCACTCCTGTTTTCCGGAATCAGATTTTGTTTTTTTCCCTTAGACAATTTAGCAAAGTATTGTCTTTTGCTGGCATTTTGCACTCAGTGAATAAGTCTTAGGCAGGTGGTTTTAAATGGGATGAGATATCAAATATGCAGTAATTTGTCGTGGGACTTGTTCTTTTCAATATATTAACTAATGGATAACAAGGAAGGAAATGTAAACACCAAGTTAATTAACTTGTCAGATGATATTGGGCCAGGGAGGATAATATGTTTCAGAGCAGATGGATTCAAATTTCAGACTTATCTAGCAAGATTCAGGAGGAGGATAGAAGGGAAGAAAGATGAGTTGCAATATGTGTTGGAATATGCAGCAATGATGTCAGATAGTTCACCAGGAGAGAAATTATCATCATCAAGGAACACCAACATTGTGGAAAAGAAAAGGCTTGAATCATTCTTAGCACTTAGTCTTTTTGTCTGGGGATATCAGAATATTGAGTTAAGCTTTCCCAGATTTTGTGGACGAGGAGTCTGAGAAATGTTGCTACTTTGCTTCACCATTGGGAAAGTGTGTAGCTGGAGATTTTAATGGCATTTTATAAATAGATTAGCACTAAAAGACAGGATTTCTCTTTCTGTCTAACTGATCATAATTAGCATTGGAGGTTGGATCTTGGACACAGCCCCATGGTCTGTATTTCACAGTGACGAACAGTATGATAACAGACAGCTTACCCAGTGTGAAGCTGTAGGACACTGATTTTGTACAAGAAATCTTACGTACTGTGCCTTTTTAGAGCAGCAAGACCAGTCACACGCAGTGTGGCCTTTCTGCATACACACAGAGCAAATTCAGGGTGCTTGGTTAGTAGCTCACTGTTAAGTGATAGTGCACCTATATCAGAAGCCCCAGTGACTCAGTGTGAACCCTGATCGTGACTGCGTGTTTTCTGTCTGGAGTGCCAGGCCTCTGTTGTCTTCAGTGATTACAACTGCCTTGCTCTGCAGCAATATTTTGCACTCAGTGTATCAAATCCTCAGGGTATTTATGAGAAGTAAAATGGGAATGGGTATGAGAGGAATTAAAAGCCTGATGTGAGCTTAAAAAATAGTTCTCTATTTCTTGTCAAGTTTCTTGCTCAGCTGTCCTGTTCAGGGTCACCTCTCACCTTTTTAAAACTCTAGAAATGCTAAAAAAGTAAGATTCTCACTACTATTATAGATACTCTTGGAGTACATATAAAGGTAAGAACATCAAGGAATTTAAAAAATTTAAGGGATTAAAATTGTTTTGTTTGAATAAGATGTTAATGACCCAAGAGGATGGAGGCGTGTACAGAGGATCTTTGTACATCTAGAAAGGCAATGAGAATGACACTGTCACCTGTGAATAATGATGTCATTATATAGAGCCTTGACATGTTTGAAATAGGAGCACTGCATGCAATAATGGTCCATTCACTGTTAGAAAAACAGAACTGGAAATAAATTTGAGTATATTCAGAGAAAAACAAAGAGGAGATCAAGATGGTCAGGGCTGGATTGAGCTCATCATGATGTAATGCAGTATATTCTGGGTAGCTTGATAAACTTCTGCATGTGGTTTTGTACGCTGACTGATCTATAGGCTTATGTCAACTTCAGAAATTCCTTCTCCAGGTTCAGTGATCTCATCCTCAATCTACGAATTTATGGTGTATGCTTCACTCCAGCTTCCAACGGATGTTCCTTCTTTCTGTTTTTGCCCTGCCAGTTTTGTATATTCCTTTCTGGATAAGAAGGTGTTAGCCTAAAGAACTGAGCTTGACTCACCATCACTGAACATCTGGGAGCCATGTGAAGTTGCCTTCTGATTATCTTGCAGAACTCAGTCCTTAGCTCTCAGAATTGTACTTAGAGGAATTCTCGCTTGGCTTCCTGGCAGCTAAGCTTCAATGGAGATGTTTTGCAGTAGCTCAGCTTCTTTGATTGCTTCAAGAAGCTGACCTGAAGGAAACTTACTCTGTACAGGCACTTCTGCTGGCCTGTATAGGATGTGGAACTCGTGGAGAATATCGTACTTTAAAAACAGTGTGATTGTGAGAAGTGATTTCTTAAGAGAAAGTTTTCCACAGTGTATGTGGATTAAATTGCTTTGCTTATCCGGTTTGCAACCAGAGATAGAGAAGGGACAGTAATGGCATATGAAAAAACTTTTCTTAGGGGTTTATTATTGCACAGATGTATATAGAGGATCCCATATTGCCTGCTGGACCCCAACACAGCCACCAAGGGCAACAGTATAAGCAAGAAAGATCTTGCCGTAGATAATAAAAAGGACAAAAGAGCAAACCTGGTAGCTGATTGCTTACTGTACCCAGTAATGAATTGGGCAGCGACCTCACGATCTTCTATCTGCTTGTGGTTGCGAGTCTGAAGCAGCGTGTTACAACATAGTGTTAGGACGATCTAGACTTTCAAAAGGGAAGTTACAGTAGGTGGTTCAGCCTCTGCAAAGAAAACATGCATAAAACATGGACATTCTGCTCATTTTATTTTATTAGCTGAGGGCAAATTGGTAAAAGACAAGTAAGATAGGCACTTTACCAAATAGATACTGTATTTGCTAAGGAAATAAGTAGGAAATTGAATTTCTTATTAAAATTAAATTTTGTAATCTTTTGTCAAAGGAATTCCTTTGGAAACATTTTATAAAAATGACAGTAAAAGGCTGTCATGAAGAAGAATTAACACAACATTAATTAAGAATATTGAAAGAACAATTTGGTACAGAAAGTACATGTACTTCTTTGAGAGAACAAAGTTGTCTGAATGCATAATTATGTGTGATTGTAGTTCTCATAGTGACTATAAAGAGCTTTTTTAATGCAATAATCAGACGGCCTAAACTGTTGCTTCTTCCTTGTGATAAAGTCAGCAATGAGTAATAAGAAATATGGACTCTTCATAAATATATCCGAACAATCTTTACACAGTTTTATTCAGTTCTGAAAGAAAATGAACTTTATCTGATAGAAGCCTTCAGGTCTCTTCAGGATTCTTTCCTAAACAAGGCAGAGCTATACTAACCAAAGCAATGCTAACATCAGCAATGTAAATCCACTTTCTGAAGTTCTCACTCACAATCATCAGGTTCCTCTGGCCTCCTGTGTCCTTCCCCTCATGCCTCTGTCCATCTCCATGCAGCACAATTTATACAATTCCAGGCGCTCTAGTGCCCCTGCCTACTACAGTGCAGTCTGCTTGAACCTGCACAGTAACTTGAGGAAAGCCGTGGATCCCAGCTTAATGTTTGAGCACAATTATGCAATCAGACACTGCCAGATACATGAGAATTTCTTTTTCCTAAAACTATTCATCCTTTTGACGTTGACATTTCACCGTTTCACCTTTTTTTCTTTTTATTTATTTAATTTTAATTCTTTGTTTTGACAAAGAGAAGAAAATCTGATGCTAATTGAATCTGTGGGCTTTTGGCCATCTAGTCCTTGATAATTGAATGATATAACAACAGATAAAGAAAGCAAGTATTGTGGAAGAGAGAAGAAAGTTCTAGTACATGTTCTAGAAATTGAAAGGAAAAATGTGTATAATCAATCAGAAATTTAGCACAAACTGTTTAAAAAAAAAGATAAGGAATGCCTAATGGAGTTTGAATTATAATAATAATGTTTTCCTATCTCACTGAAAATAATATATGAAGTTAATTGGACCCACTGGGTTTTATAAGTTTACTTGTTTGAGGAGCTGCTATTTTCTTTAATGAAAACATCATTCTTCACGATGTCAGGATAACACAAGGGAGTTGCTGAGTTCACATGCCAGATGTCACAGTTAGTTACACTTATAAGCCTTGAAAGCCATTGTAGTTTTGGAAACTTTTCCAAAGCAAGGATGATGAGCTGTGTTCAGTGGTGGTCCTTCATCTGTAAAAAGCTGTTGGTACTGCAATTCTGTCAATAAACATAAACCTTCTGGCAAAATAATGTCAGAGTATTCCCTTCTTATCTGAGGTTTAAAAAATGGCATAAAGTATCATGACTGTCTTCAAAAGATGAAACAGCTGTCTAGATTCTTGTTGCAAAAAATATTTGGAATATTCGATAGCAATGAGTGTAGTGTCTTTGAATAGTAAAATCATATAATCTGTTGTATGTCAATTTTTATTGAAGCAGGCTACTGGTTATTGTGCCTTCACTGAGACTACAATACTGTGTATGGAAACTCTTCTCAGTCAGTTTTTGCTTTCTGTAAGCCTTACGTATGTTAGATTTGCATATAAATTTCAGAATTGTTCGGTTTTCAGTATCTATCTGTATTGTGAAAGTGCCTTGTAGAGCCAACCATGAATCAGGAAACAATTCTAGTAAAAGCAGTCACACAGCAAAGAGACTGTCCCAGTCAAATGCATTTGACTTGAAGAAACTTGAAGAGAAGGAGACCTGGATATAGTCCAGGACATAGATGGATATCCAGGATGGATATAGTCCAACAGCAAAATTCGGAGAACAGTGAGACAGCATACGACTGAGCTACAAGAAGCCTAGCAGCAGCTGAACTGCTGTCAGCTTTTATTTTATTGGATTTTAGTTATAACAGGAAAGAGGAGTCATAAGAAGGAATTTGCAGGGAGATAATGAAATAGTTCTGCAGATATTTACGGGGAATTCCTCTCAAGCATGAAGGGCACTGTGGGAGGAACATGATGATACTTGTTTGAATATTTATCAGGCGGAGATGGAGCCACAGAATTGTTGGTTATCAGAGGGACCTCTGGTAAATGAGAAGTGAGAGACGTTGTAGTGCAGAAGGGCATAAGGAGACAGTTTCAGCTACCTGAACCGGGTTCCTTAGAGTTCGCAGTCCATATCCATCACTACAGAGCAGAACTAAGGTTTTGGTAGGACAAGCTAAACATCAGGACAGGTGTAGAATGGGTCTGTTTTTTTATTATTATTTTTTTTAGTATATATATTGGTGGGGTAGGGGAGACTTTTATCCCCAAAGTATTCAAGCCAATAACACAGGCTCATCATAGGGAGTCAAGGTGTGCGCAAGGTATCTCCACATATCACCATGCAATTCCTTATGGAAGATAGTAACATGGGTCTTGAAAGCTGCCTGCAGCCATAAGGCTTTTCAATGAACATTTTAGAGACAACTCTGAACAATGTGTGCAGTTTTAATGTCCAGTTCTATAACAAACATTCCTGATGATTTCTGGTATTTTTCTACATGGCTTTACATGTTCTTTGTGAAGAAAAACAGTGTGTATACCAGATATCTAGATGTTTTAATAATTTTCTGTTCCTTTCTTTTTTTTCTGTTTGTGATCTGAAAAATTATGCCAGAATAATTAAGAGCACCCTTAAGACTGGAAATTAATATATCTGGAAAAAAAAAAAAAACTATTTGAATTAATTTGCCTGAAGGGGAAATTTCTAAACTTTTACAAAAATTCAATTCCTTTCCTTCATTTTAATTAAATTAAGCTGGGGGCTGTGAGTGAATAGCATGATAGTGTGATATATCTGGGACAAAACTCAAGAAAAGTTACTTCAGCCCCGTTGGCTTGCCTGCCTCATTATCAAACACCAGGAGATTTCATTTGCAATAATGAACTTCTATGCAAAATTTCTCATTGCTACCAAATAAAAAGGAGGAATATGTTGATAGGGAATGCAGGTTGCATAATCTCAGTGCAAGTCCATGTCCGAGTCATTGTTCTGCTCGTCACTGGTCTGTTTTATATGGCACCAGGAGACTTTATTTCCCATTTACTTCAATAAAAGGATCGATTCCTAACTGAGCATCTCCAACAAGGTATCAGAGCCACATTTCTTCTAGTTATAAGGTATCCCCTAATAAAATGGGAATAATGTATGTTATACATTCAACAAAATCTTCCCATACTAACCTTGGAATCAGTCTTTTTAGGCAGTCTTGTAGAGTGGGTTAATGCAGGATCAATTTCCCTCTAGCTTTTTTCCTCATTTCCCTTCCTTAAGCTTGGATTTGGTGACTTCTGCCTCTTCTGTGCTGGGCCACATGCAGGCCCAGCAGGAGGCACTTGGCTGTTCCGACTGTATTTGCTGTCCAAACAACCGCTCCTTGCCCCCTCGGAGGAAGCAGCAGTGGGTAGGCAGAGGCGTTTGGCAGGGCAAAGCTGCCTAACGGGCCACAGACTGGAGCAGTCTGACCACAGCACGTATTTAATTGAAGCTAAGTTCTTGAATTTCAGCCATGGAGCTATGCACGTGCCTGGTTTGCAATGGCCAGATGCAGTTTAGCACGTTACAACCCCTGATCGCGTCAGTGGTGTTCAGTGGCCCTAAGACTTTCCAGGAATTGCTTAGCCCCTTGCAAGATCACAGTCCTGAGAGTCCTCAAGCAATCAGCTCCTCAGTAGGTTTAAGTGCAGGTCTGGGTGGCTCCCATACAGCCCAAGTTTACTCTCACGTCGGCTGGAATCATTTCTGGAAAATCTGCTTTGCTGGTTTGCATTTGTTTTGTTTGCTATTGTTTTTTCACCCCAAATGTTATCTTTGAGTCTGTACATCCAGATCAAAGTTAGCTGCTTGCACAAAGCGCAAAGAATTCCCCTCAGGCCTGCGCTTATGCCCCTGGTGCCTTGAGGAGTGATTCTGCCGGATCTGAGCAGCATCTGCTTCGGAGAACGCAGGCGGGAGAGTTATCCAAAGAATGACAGTGGGTGTCAGCTGCTGGCCTTGGTGATCCAGGGCAGATTTTCCTTTTTTTACCCTATTAGTATCCAAAGTTAGATCTGCACTGAGACATGCACCTTAGACCCATAACATTTGTATACCTGTCTCAAAACATTCCTGGACCAGATTCCTTTTTGGAAAATGACCTGCTTCTCTACACTGCCCCTGCTGATTTATTTAAACAAGAGAGACTTTTCTACCTCCTCAGTCAAGCGTTAGTGCAGTGGTGGGATGCTCTCTTCAAGCAGCTGGTGCTGCACTCCACTCCAGAAGTGGTTTCATTTCTTTAGTGAAAAATAAGTACTTGTTAAGCAAATGGGAAAGAAAGTGTTATGTAATAGACGTTTCATGAAAAGTCTCTCAAAGTTCTATTTATACAAGCAGTTTGCACATGTCCGTTTTAGTTTTTCTTGGCCCCATTTTGCAAAAGAAAGTGCCTCTAAGTTAAGAAAAAAAAATCTGTTATTCTCATTGTGCTGATACCATCATACTTGACATGGAAAAGGCCTGAAAATCTCAAAGAAGACATTTGTAGAAAGCTGTAGTGACTTCAGTATGCAAAGGCAGAAATAAGAAGAAACAGATTCAGAATGCAGATTGATTAACTGTGAATTTTAGTGAATAATTTTAACTATTTTAAACCTTGTACTGCTAGAGCTTCTGTTGCTTTCTGGTGATAAATGTGGGTGGCCCAGTGTCTTGTCCTCTCTCAGCAGGGAGAGCAAGAACTAAAAAGAGGGGTTTTAAGGTAGGGTATACTTAGGGATCAGCTAGTTTGCCTCCAAACCCTCCAGTAAGGAGGTGCATCTACATTTTTTAGCAAGGCAGTGCTGGAGAAGGAGCCTGGCACATGAGATACCAAGATGTCAGCAATAGCAGAAGTCTGGAAGAATTTTCCCACAAAGAACCCTGTTCTTCAAAGTTGCTTCAAATTTGTTGTCTTGTTTGGTAAGATGCCAAGGGTCAGAGTACAGAAGTAAAAGCCATGGGATCTTAAATCATTCCCGGAGAGGCAGCCCTCAACGAGAGAGAGTCAGATGAGAGTTAGAAGACGGACTGGGAAAGGATGCATCTCTTCTGTCTTTAATTTTCTGACTGATGATATAAAGAAGCTTGTGCCTGACTAGTCACACCACATGCCTGGCTTAGTTGCATCATTGTACCAGTATGTGTGCGCATATAAATATATATGTTGGAGCTTTTGTCTGGAGTCATGCCAAAGGCTGATTTCAGTCAGCCCAGCTGTGAGCAAATACTTTGAGCTGGGGAATGAGACAGCTGAACTCAGTTCTTGTCTCACCACACTGATGCATTTATTAGTTACCTGAAAATCGATAATTCAGAGAACCAATCCTACACAGAATGCACCTTGCTTAAATTTTCTTTTCAAGTTCTGTATATGATAGAACTGAATTTATGTTCAGTTTCATTTAAAGGCTTTGAACTTATGAACCACAAAGAACAAAAACAACTGTAACCTTCATGGTAATCTTCATCTCCTGCTTGTTCCCGATGACAGTAAAACCGTTTGAATTCCCAGTACAATTCCATGCCTTACTAGAAGGTTAGAGAAGCTGCCTCAGTGTGCTAGAAATCTAAATGATATCATTGCTAAGACTGGGTCTGCACATGAAGCAAAGAAGTGAATAGATATGAATTTATTCCTCTTTCTCACTGCAGAAAGATTTCTGCTCTCCTTTGTTCATCTCAGCTCTGTCAGATCTTCAGGAGATGGAGCCCCCTGAAGAGGCTAATTGGACACAATTAGCCAAATTTTGTCTTCCATTTATGACTAGTCAAGTTATCACTGGCCCTAATGTAGCACTTTGCCCTCTAATACTATATATGAAAGAGGTTGGGTTGGCTATCTTCCACTTGTTTCATTAAAAAATAGCCTGTCTAATCCTGGAGTCTAACAAGTGATTTTATAATAATAATAATTCTTATTACCTGGGCATTGGTCTATCACCACAGTCTTTATCAACATAAAGCTTCCCTAGAAAAAGATATTCACAGAGCTGTGAAGGGACCTCTGGAGATAGCTAGGCCAAACCCCTCTGCGCAAGAAGGGTCACCTAGAGCACGTTGCACAGGATCGTGGCCAGGTGGGTTGCGAACAACTCCAGAGACGGAGACTGCACAACCTCCATGGGCAGCTTGTTCCAGTGCTCTGTCACCCTCACATTTTCCCTCGTATTCAGATGAACTTACTGTATTTTGTTTTTTTGACTAATTTTTTTTTCCTGTCATATTCTGCATCCCAAAAGCAATAAAAAAACTTAAATATTTTCTTGAGAGGACTTTCTCTAAAAGTCTCCTTCTTGCTCTTCCTGCAGATTGTATGTGGATGGACCTTTCGGAAGTCCCTTTGAGGAATCCCTGAAGTATGAGGTCAGCCTCTGCGTGGCTGGGGGGATTGGAGTTACACCATTCGCGTCAGTACTCAACACACTGCTGTAAGTCAGCTTAAACCCTTAGAGCCATCTCTCTCCCAAAGAACCATAACAGCGCACATCAAGCACCTTCAGAGTGTCCAAAACTTCTATTAATGTGGCATAAATGAATGTTTCCTCGTGGGAAGGTAGACACATGAGAGAACTTGGGATTTTTATCCCCAGAGGGTTCTGGTGGAGTTATGCTGGTAGACACATCAGCTGGGACAGACATCCCTCGCATCACTGGTGTTTATATGATGCTCCCAGACTACTCTACTGTAAATTTTTGTTTATATTCCCAGACCCTACAGCTAGGTTTGTGCCCTCGATTCTCTGTTTAGACGAGGCTAGAGTTTTTTAGAATCTGTGACAGTCTTTCTACTGGAAATGCAGGCCAGCTCTACTGTTCCATCTGACTTTCCATACGACTAAGTGTGTACGCTTAGGATTTTAAAGTAAGAGGCTTGGATTTGGGTTTTAAAGGGCTTATCTTGGATTGGATTCAGGTAAAGCTTGTATATTTAACTCTATTTGAAAAGTATAAGTTTTAGAGGAGTCTTTTTTTCTTTTTCCTTTCATATATTTTCTTTTATCTTCTTTTTTCTTTTTTTACCTTTTTTTTTCTTAATTTAAAGTCTTTGAAATTCCATTCATTTCCCATTTTTCTGTCACTCAGGTAACATGATTCCCAGCATATCCTACATCCTCTGAAGTAGGGTCCCTTTATGATTGCTATTGATTTTTTGCTGTTGGAATACCAGCTAGGAGCTCCAGTCACAGGTTAATCACCCCAGTTTCAAGCCCTGTGTAAATAGCTGATCAAGAAAATGAGCCTTCCTGAAGTGTTTAAGGTCTCACTGACTTTGGGAGGGTTTTAGAATGCGCCAATGACGGATTTATTCTAAGATGATGATGCCAATGACCAGTTATAACTCCAAAGTGATATTAAAACCTTATTTTTCATGTCTACCTGTTCTTCTAGCCTTCATCCAGGCTAGATTGGTCTGAGCAATTCTGAAAATCATCCTTCTTTGCATCAGCCCCACCTGTCTCATAGTGCAACTCACAAAGTCCACCTTGGGCTACCTTTCTCTTTTCCTGAGGAAAATTATCCTCTCAGAGAGAGAGAATATGAAACAGAGGGACATTTTTGCCAAACGCCTGGGGTCCAGCTGGATAAATTGACTATTTGCCTCATGATGAATTATCCTTGACAGTGTTTAGCAAGAATGTCACATATCATAGTGATGGAGCAAAAAGAAGTAATGAGATGGCTGCCTCTATCTGTGTGTATGAGAGGCAGTAAAGAAGTGCACAGACCTTACCTAGAAGCTTAGTGTCCCAAACCTCCTTCAGTGTCAGATGAATGGGATCCATTTATTTGGATAAAGCTATAAGTTGTCTTCCAAACAGTCAATCCCATAACCTGATTTGTAGCAAGTCTTGCTTTGTGCACTGTAATATTATACATGGGGAAAAGTAATGGTCTTAGGCTGCTTTGCTTCTCAATGTTCATAAACATCTACAACACAATCCTGGTTTCCTGGATGATCTGCATGTTGTTTTTGCCCTGGGTTAGAAACTGGTATTGGCAGGTGTGAAAATGCAAAATGACTTGTGATGCCAGCATCAAAGAACAGTGGGAAAATCCTGTTTTTTTCAAGGATATACAATTTTAAGGGAGATCAGAACACAGTTTACACTGAAAGTCGTTTGTTACGTGATCAACTCTGTTCCTCTTGTATGAACAAGATTTAATTCTTACTCCTTTCCTTCCTTCCACTTTTACTCAGTGAACAAATCTGTCCTTCTTTTAACAAATCATGACGTGTTAAGAAAAGCTAGTGGCTTCTAATAATGGCTGCTACAGGCAGCAACAACATTTAAAAATACAGAAGAATTATTGTATACGTGTGAATTTGACTGTAAAGGGAGGCTGCATGTTTATTGCACAACATACATACTCTCCTGGAGGTAGACTCAAGCATGGAAATCTAACGTGCTCTTTTAAATCTATACTTGAATTATTTCATAAAGTCCTTCACTCCAGCCTCCTCGTTCAGGTGATTTCTGGCAGTGCTACATTACTCAGAGTGGTGTTTTGCTGCCGAATTAAGTGATACCATACAAAATGCATTGCATGTCTCTCTCTTTCTGTCCTCTCTATGATGGAAGGCACTTATTTTTCTTACTGCTGCTTATATTTATCTCATCCCATCAGATCAGATTGTGACCCTTCCTAAGGGCTTCTCTTAGCATAAAAGTGATAAGAGAAACGTGGAGGAAATTCTACTCTGCAGGCCAACAATATACCAGTACAGGACCTGAAAGACAATATTTCACAAGCTTAAAGGGCCTTTTCTTTATGTCCATCAGGATTTCATGCCAAATGTGAGGAACTTTCAGCTCCTACATGCTGCTAAGTGTCTCCAGCCTGGCTCTTCAGGCTTACACTGGAGCTTATAGAGATGAGTTACTGGAGCTGTCCTTACATAGATCCATTAACACGATATCAACGTTGGATATGCCAAGGAGCACAGAGCTTGAAATCCTGCACAGTAGATGTTGTAGGATGAATCATAAAACTTTGCAGATAGGATTGGTTCCTGAGGTAGGAGTTTAAAGTGGTATTTTCCAGCTTAAAATTATTTTAGGATACAAAAGAGGAAACAGTCATTCATTAGCCACCTCAGTGGTCAAAACAACAACAAAAACCGCCACTGGCACCTAAGAAAATACTAGTTGGATGTTTTTGCTTTTTTGACCACATTAATCATCAGGGATTTTTTTTAATTTAATTTCTATTTTCTCAGCTTGTTCTAGTCCTTCATTTCTACTTCATTTGTGTCCTTCATTTGTGTTTTGTTTGCATTAGAAACCTGTCATGATAGTCATGTATTTTATTTTTTTTTTAAATGAAAAGCCAGATTCTGCCCATTACAGCATTTTACCCATCAGCATTTTCTGAGGACTATATCATATAACTGCCTAACACAGTGGAGCCCGTATTTGATTTGATCTTTGTAATTCTGATACAATATTAATTATAATAAACCAATGTCACAGTTTACTCCTAACATTATTGCATTTGTCAATATTTTCCTCTTATGAACCATTTTATAAACCAAGTACAAAACTGACCTAATGCACTTGAACTTAGAATGTCTACTTTGCTTCAAAGCGGTTTAATGATGATGCATGACTCTGTATTTTCAGCCTGAATCATTTATGTATTTGTCCACATTCTAATATAGAAACAATATCTGTGAAGGGTGCTGAGTCTATGGGAGATTTGTATTCACAGAGTAGAGTGCCTTGATCATTTCAGTGTGCTGATGTGTTGTAGCATGAAAAAAACAATTTACAGTTGACTTCTAATGGAAATTTTTATTTCCAGTAATGAATATAAAGTATCTTAGTTAATGTTTCTTTTTAAATGATAATTTTTAATTCCCCAAACATTTCATTTTCAAGTGACGGCTGGAAATGCTACAAACTCAGAAGACTCTACTTCATTTGGGTGTGCAGGGACATTGAATCTTTCCACTGGTTTGCAGATTTGCTCTGTATGCTGCATGACAAGGTAATGGATGCTGCTTGGAGGGATACTAAGAACTCGATAAGAGCAGGGTATATCCGTACCGCGCAGCTGGCATGTAACAGAAAAGGCAGCCTTGTTCCAAACTAGTTAGCTCCAGCAGTCCTTCTGCTTGGGCTAAGTGGCCCAGATTTTGAGTGTGCTGGAGGAGTACAAGATGGTTTGGATATCTCTCACCAGCATTTCATTGCCCAGTGTTGCTGTGTAGCAGAAGTCTTGACACGTGTTCATTAAGTTTATCAGACAGAAGAAGAATGTACAGGTCAAGGACTCTCGATAGCCTTAGCCATTTGGCTAATAGACTGACAAGACGGGGGTGCATTTACAAGTTCAGGTGGATTTTAAGAGCAGCAGAGCTTTGTAAAATAGTATTTTGTACAGAAAAGGATGTGAAAAAGATTCTGGAGTGCACAAAGGGATCCTATGTGGGTATATCTTCTTCATTAAAGAAGATTGTTTTTAATACTGAAAGCCAAGCGTATCAGGGTACTAAGCACGAGTGGATTTTGCGCTTACGTTAAGAGAAGGGATATTGTTTCACTAGCTGTTTTTATCATTCTCACAGCTTTGGCAGGAGAATCGCCCAGACTATATAAACATCCAGCTGTACCTCAGTCAAACAGATGGGATACAGGTATGTGGCTAAATGCTGTTTGCAAACCCAACTAGACCTTGGGGGAGCAGACAGTGCAAATTGTCAGTCAAGGATTTCTGCAAATGGTAAAATTGCTGCAAATGGCAAAAACAGGAAAAGAGGCCATAAACTCAAAGTACTTTCTTCACTACTAGGGCAGGATAACAAGACCATACCTACAGTGCTAAGAAAATATAGTCTAGTAGCCCTAACTTGATTATATGTGGGCAGCAATCCATATCTTCCTTTTCTAGGAAAAAGGTCCTTCCAGGCCAGGCCACAGACCAGACAGCTGGCAGGATTTGATGGGAAATATCTGCATCATTTCTGGGCTAAGAATCAAAACAGAATAGTTCTATGAGCTTGCAAGCTCAAAGCTTCTTTTAAAACAAATATTTTGAGAGAAATGTCTCTTTCTGAAAACCTTGGGTTTTTTTTCTTTAAATATCAACAAAAGTTAAAAATTTCTTGAAGTATGTGACCAGAAATTGTGCTGAATTGTTGCTTATCATATGCTGCCAGCCCCTAGCTTGGGCTCATGCAGAAAGTGCCAGGGTCTGATTCTCTGTTCGTCTGCAGCTGGAAAGTTTCCTTTGAGCATAGTGGGCTCAAGACCAAGCCTGAAAATTACTACAAGAAGTGAAAGTCAGTGGAGAACCCTGCCCAAAGGATTTTCATCTGCCTTGTATCAGGTGGAGACAGCATAATATTCACACCTCAGTTGGAACGCCATCCAGTGAGGCTAAATGATGTACTAGCTACTGTGGTTATGAGCAGTGCTCTAAGTATTTAACACCTGCGTGATGTCACCTGGCCTGGGGTACTAGAAAATACCTAATTGGTGAGCCTAATATGTAGCTGTTATGTTATAATTAAAACATCAAGCAGGATTGCAAAGACAGAGCAAGATTGCAATGATATGCAATTCAAAGCAAATTTTATACTATTCTGTATAGAGCAGCTACTGAATTTATTATAGATTTTTATTTTATTTTGTTTTTCCTTTTAAATCTTTCTTTAAAGTCGCTTTCCTTTTGTGGTTATTGGGAAAAACTGGCATCATGTGCAGTGCTACTGTTGATGTATCGAGGTGGAGACTTTGCATTAGGGCACCAAAGCAGGGGAAGGTAAAGCCAAGCAATTGAGAGACATTTGACTATAAAAAAAAGATAAGCAAGAATGCTAGGGAGCTAGTGCTGCTGGAAATGGGTTAGGTTCCACCTGGGGACAAATTTAGCTGCTTTGTACTTCTAAGGCAGCTCAAAACAGCTGGCAAACTATTCTCTGGGAGAAATAAAAGATTTCCCTTGTTACTTTTTCAGACTTAGTCATCTTAATAGTTACTTGTACAAAGATAAAAGGAAATTCTTCAGACAGAAATATGATTTTTACATCGGAGATGTCTCTTCCAGCTTAACAGTAAATACCAATGAGGGAATGAGTAATGGGAATGTAGTTATTGTTTTATGGCTTAAATAAATTGGTTTAAACTTAATGAAGAGATTAATGAGCAGCTACATGAGGAACAGTGTACAATGAATGCCAAAGAGAACCATTGAAAAGGCAGTGAGCAGAGGTACTGATGCATGAAATGGCTGCAATTTTAATCACAACTCGCTAAGATTGTGCTGAGGTTTCACACCTCGACAGTCCGATAAGTCAGCAAGTATCAGGAATGGGAGCCCTGGGTGTTAACAGGCAATCTGCACATCAGGCAGCTTGGAATGCTTTGTTTCTTCCAGAAAATAATCGGAGAAAAATATCAAGCCCTGAATTCAAGGCTCTTGATTGGACGACCACGATGGAAACTCCTTTTTGATGAAATTGCAAAGTGTAACAGGCGGTAAGTACAGGTCTTAATGGATTTTGCCTGCTTGAAGGATGGGAATTTTATGCATTTGCAGCTATGTTTGTGTGGAAATGACTTTGGAGTTTTATCTTGGAGTATAGCATTCAAGCTACTGATGTTAAAATTAGCTAATATTTTGCTGAGAGAGATGTGAAACATTTCTTTTAACACTAGAACAGTTCATCTTTTCATGCAGCTGGGATATTCAGTGGCCCAGAAAATAAAAATAGTCTATTTCCTCTCACTGCACAGAGACATCTTTGCACCAATTGCTGCAAATAATATCTGGTTTGTGATACATGTAATTTTTATATGCAAAGTTTTTTTTTCTTTTAATTGTTGATGACTTCTTTTGTAACTTTTGTTACTTATAGTGTTGTGTTGCAGAGGCACAAGGAAGAATCTGGCTGTTGTGTGTTGTTTTTACTCAGAGCATATATTGTCTTTGGAGATTCCTGGCACTTCTTTATTCTTTGTTAAGACTTGGCAATGCCATCTTACTGGGCTAAACTGGGCTAGACTGGGCTACATCTAGACATCATAGTCTTAAAACAGGACAGTTGTAAAGCAGAGAAAATGCACAATTAGACTGTGAAATGTCTTTTTCCAGATCTCGCTTTATTGTTTAAGTTAGGGGATACTGGCAGTTTTCTGTATCAAAAGCAAATGCATCATAAGGGAGTGTGTGAGTTTTCCCTACTCCACCTCTGGCAAAGTCAGTGCGGTGGAAGCCAACCACCGTTATGAGCTGTTTGTGGTAATCTGGGTCTCCAGGTTGACACGTGCTCTCGCAGTCCCTTTCAGCTGCAGACTTTAGAAAGCCCTCAGAAAGTTACTCTCCTCTGCTGACGTTGCAAAGTGAACATCTGTCCAGAGCTTATTGACTTGTGTCTTTGTTGATGAATGTAACTACGGGACATTGATCCACGGGCCTTGGGAAATACTGAGCACCAGCACATGTCACTGATCTGTCTCCGTGTGAGATGCTGACAATGCAAATCTTGGACTTGGGACCTTGAGGATGTTCTGGATAGGGTCCTTTGCCCAACCCAAAGGCTGTTACAAATGGACCATGCCAACCAGTATCATAGAATCACAGAATCACAGAATGCCTAAGGGTGGAAGAGACCTCTAGAGGTCATCTAGTTCAACCCCCCTGCGCATGCAGGGTCTCTCAAAGAAAACTTTTGTAAGGAGTCATGGGCAAGAAAGGGACACAGAGGGGCAGAGAGCTGACACCGGTTCAGGCTTGAACTGGTCATCTTTTGTGCTCCGCTCTAATGTCTTTTTTTATTTAACTGTGCGAATCCAGTTTAAAAGATGAAAATGCCATGAAAATGAGGTTTTTGCCATTTTCCTTGCAAGGCTGTAAGTGCATGTAGCATAGATAAAGCTATTACTGGTAGTCATCCTTTGTACTTTCCATCACATTGCCCCTAATTAGAGCTTCAAGTACCATTTCCTCTGCGTTTTCCCATCAGGTCTTTAAATTATGCCACCATTTCTAAGCAAGGTGTCTTCTATTACTCAAGTAATGATCTACCTCTTTGGCTTTTATACTTTTAGATTATCCTGCAGGTTGTTATCACATGGGCTTTCTCCTGCTTTGTCACCTCTTCGTTGGGATTTATATAGAGAGATCTGTATTTGTAGATAGAGTCACGTGCAACATGACCTGTAACATGGCTCTTACACAGAAACTTATTTGCTCTAGGTAAATATTCTTCTTGTTTCCCTGGACAAGATGAGAACTTCCCTTTTTTTTTTTTTCTGTATTATAAGTCTCCCTATTTCCCTGTCTCCTCCTACCTTTATTTCAATCCTTCTTACTTGTCAGTAATTTGTCTCCTAAATGATCTTGATGTAATATGTAGAAAAAATAAAAATAAATAAGGGCACACTAATCAAAAAAAAATTGCAACATCTGATCAGTGTTCAGTCTTTCACATATATTTGCAGTCATCCCCTTGGGCTTGTTTATGGACAGCCAAGTTTTTTCTGTTTTATATCTCTTGTCTTTCTGTCTTGATCTTTGTAAAAGTTGCACCTAAATAAACATGCAGCTGGCAAACCTCCCATCACTTTAGCCATGCGATTGCTTTGTGGTTTGTGCATTGCTCCTGCTGTTGCTGCTTGGGTCCCAAATGAGGCAAGTGCATTTGTATGTGTCTGAAGTCTGTCTGAGCTTCAGAACTTAACATGGGGACAACTCAACGTCAGGTTTCTCTTCTTTCATCTAAACCAAGAAGAGCAAAAGCATGCCATCTACTGCTGAGATTTTAAATGACACCCACAGTCCCAAGACTGTGCATTGGGACAGTTTATATAATAAATGATGTCTTGTTTTTCTGTCTTTCTGCTTGGGGTCCAACAAGCATTTGTGTTTGTGTTCCGTTGCCCTCTGCATGAAGAACTTACTTACATCATGTCTTTGCTATGGTGCTTTCTGAATTTTGCTTAGTTTAAGCAGACACATGATTTTTTCCAGACAGAGGCTGACCTAGAAAAAAATACATTAATATCCGTAGGAGGGCAAGGCTTGGAACAGCATGATACATTTCTTGTGCACTGTAGAGGAGAAACCTCTCTCTAGGAATAAGTATGGGATTTAAAACAGAACATTTCAAGTTCTGGTTCTGTCCTCTCTAGATAGCACAGTATTTCACCTCTTCCTCAGCTCCCACTTTTTGTAAAATGGATGTATGGATCCTCTGACCCACTAATCCCATAGGAATGCTGGGGATTTTGCAGGGGTCAGTTATTTGCTTAATGCTGTGAATGAATAAGACCTATATTAATGTTTGTAATTATTACGAAGGGTAACCTACAACAGTTTGCCAAATTGTATCCGTGCTGGTGGTATCATCTGAAGGATTTTCTAGCACTGTGCCTTAGCGACATGCAGGGTCTGTTTTCATCCGAGCGAGAAGGTGGGCACCTGACCAGGACAAGTGACACGCAATTAAAGCCCAGCAAGTCGAGGTCATAGTGTGCTGTTCTGCAGGGCACTAACTCTCAGCTCCCTTCTTGGCTGGATCTCAGCATCGCTCTAAGAAACCAGCTAGAAGCCAGGGGAGATGATAGGCAGGAAAGTGTCGGCAAACAGGGAGGGATAACATTAATTCTCTGAATTAAAATATAGTAAAATAAAGATTCTAGCTGAAAGTTCATGCAGCCCCTTGTCCACCATGCACACAATGTATGGTGTCCCAGCACTGTAAGTGATGGGGAAGCTTATTTGCAAGCAGTTGGCTTTCTCATTATTTCTGCAAATCAAGCCACCAGCACAACACCATTTGCCATCAAAAGCAGGGCAGGAAAATTTAATGGATGTGTTAAAAGTGAGAAAAGTATCCACGATGAATATTTGCCTTAGATTGATGTAAGAAATGGTGTAATTAAAGCTAGTGTTTGTTATAAGATTGGTGTGCAAGGGCTCAGTTACAGTTACCTGGAGCTTAATG
Source organism: Crypturellus tataupa (assembly GCA_034781795.1). NCBI lineage: Eukaryota > Metazoa > Chordata > Aves > Tinamiformes > Tinamidae > Crypturellus > Crypturellus tataupa. Next base: position 1,612,009 of record JAWLRI010000551.1, read on the forward strand.
GTGCCTTCTAATGCCTGAGTCATCAGCTGTGCCGTTCCAGTGTCTCTGTCCAGTCGCATAGCAGGACTGCCGTGCTACTGCTCAGCTTGCTGCCAAATATTAGGCACAGGTGCTTGACAATGGGCACCAAAGTTATTTCTTCTCTTTTCTTATTTTTTTTAATTTTTTAGTGCCTTTCTCTCACCAAACACATACACTCATAATGCTATTGATTGCCTGCAAGGCAGCTCTAAGCTGTGCATTTGATTATCCTCCATATGTTAAGATATTTGGTATTAAACAGTCACTGGATAAAATAATGAGACAGTCCTGGAGGCAGGGATCAACCTCCCACCTCCTGGTGAGTGCTGCAAATCCTAATGGTTAGGACTGTGTTCCCTCTTGTGTGGTCTCTCCATCTCAGCAAATGTTTAGGATTTTTCTGTATAGTGGCACAATTTTAGTAGGAAAATGAAGGTCTTTTTAACATCATATGGAAGAAACAGCCCCACATCCTCTTTCTCTTCTCCTTCTCTTCTCTCATCCTTATCTTTCACAAAAAGAAATGCTGGTCATTATGAGTGGCTCAGGCTTGTGTTGCACATATACCCTACTCTGATCCTGGCTACTGCTTTGACCCTGAGTCTAGCTTAAAACCTGTGTTTAAAGTGAGCAAGGCGTGAAGTGATGTATTCAGTGGAATGGCATAAAAAGCTTGGGTTTGTTAAAGAACCTGGGCTGATGGCTTTGGATGATGATCAAGCGTCATATTCTGTGTTTCGCTTTCTGTGAAGCTTTCCAATACTGCTACTACAGGAAACATTTCAGAGTAAAATGAAACCAAGAATGCCAAAGCAATAAAGCAATCTTACTGCTGACAGGGTGAGTACAGATCAAGATGGGGTATCTTTCTAGAAGAGCCAAATAAGTAATAGGGTTAGATAACTGGGAGATTTCTGAGGGCTGCTGTAAGCCTAAATCCATGATCTAGTGAACTGTTCTGACCTTAAAATCTGTGCAGAGTTGGCATATGTGTAATAAAGTGAGATAAGAATCCAATTATGTTTCTTTTAAGAAGTTACTTGCTGTTTATTTGCAATGTCATAACCTTCTTCCCTTTGTTAACAGGAAAACCATTGGAGTTTTCTGCTGTGGACCAAACAAAATCTCTAAGATACTCCATAAACTGAGCAACATCAGCAATTCTTACGGGACAAGGTTTGAATATAATAAAGAATCCTTCAGCTGAAAGTCTGTTGTACTAGCAGGACTCTCCAGAAGATAAAAGTGCAAGCTTTTGTTTGTACAACGTAAAAGTTCAGCTGTGGTTTAAACAGAAATGTACCAAAGAATAGCACATTTTTTTTCTTATTTATGATTATTTAAGTCTATGGCAAATGGTGGATACAGCAGTATACCAATAATGGCTTAAGCCCAAAGCCAAATGCATTCACACAATATTTGTGACAGTGGTGACTCTTTGGAAAAGTTTCTGTTAATTAAAAAAAATGCAAAAGGTAGGGAGAGACACAGCTTCTTGAAAGCTGATGGCAGAATAATCTATGCAACACTGCGTATTCTTCTTTCAGTCCTCTGAAAAGGGATCAGTGAGCTAAACCCCAGATTAGTCCGATTGACAAATGTAGAGCATTGCAAAGACCCTGGGTTTTTGTTGGTGTAAGAATCATATAACTTTGGAACGGAGACACTCCTTATTAAAGATTTTTAAGGCATTGCAGAAATGGGTTCCTGTGTGTAAAATACACGATGTTATTCTCTCTGGTCTGCTTTCTAACGGGAGTTAATATTCCTATCCTGAATGGAAAAGGGATGGCAATTTGTGGGAGGATGTAAGATATGCTGTGGAAAAATGAACACAACCGTGCGGCACCCCCGGGCCAAACTCAGCCATGAAGTAAATCACAGGCTTTTGGCAAGCAAAGAGCTGTACGTGGAGAATTTTGTATCTTGCGCTGATTCATCATTCAGTGACTTTGCAAAATAAATGTGATTTGTGCAGTCAGAGAGAGGAAGCACAGGATGTGCTTAGTAGAAGGAGGCAGGATACGGTGTTTTTGCTCTACCATGCGACAGCCTGGGAATTGTACTTGCTTTTGCACTCAAATGCACTGAACTTCCCAAGCTTTGTGACTGGACTACTTAGATGCTCTTACTGATTAATTTACAGTGCAGCAGCTTGACCAGAGTCTTCTGCTGACTGTAAGGCCTTGGCTGCCTTCACTGGAGCCACACTTGTGTGCACTGATGTCACTAAAAGCAAGTTCAGGACAGATAGGTCATTTCCATCACCATCTACAGCAGAATAGTAATAAGGCCTTCATCACTGTGGTTCTTTGCATATGTAGTAGGAAATTTTGTAGGATCTGCAGAAGGTTTCCATATTTCAGAAAATCTCAGACATACAGATTTAAGCTTTCTTTCCCTTCTCTTCCTCCCTACTGTTTCCCAATCTGCTTATCATTTCCATGGAAGACCAGAGGTGGAATCAGACACCTAAAAATCTTGTGGTCCTGAGGAACAACATTTTATTTCTCAATCCAATACTCTATTATTTTCTTTACTTCCTGTTTACCCCCTTGATTTTCTTTCTTTTTTTTTCTTTTTTCTCTTTTTTTTTTTTTTTTCTGAAGCTTGAATCAGATGTCTATGGCATCAGTAGGCATCATCCTAGTGTATCTTAATAGAGAAATGTCGCTTCACACATACTGCAGCCCTGGCTCACTCCTCAGCAGAAGCTTTGGAGCAGAACCCTATCGTGCTCACTATACACACAGATGGCTCAGCTCTGCTCATGCCTATGGTTCACCTACCGCTATGCATTTGAGTCACTTTACATCTTTCCAGTTAACACCTTTTTTATTTCTCATCAGCAAGATTTTAATTTCAGCTTGCAACATCACCTCTGTTAAGGGATCTACGCGTATCGACGTTCAAAGAAACGTGTTTTTCTAGTAGGTGGTTTCCTGGCATGTTGTATGTGTAGCCGGTGGAGGTGAGATTGGTATTTGCTGCGGCAGCTTCTGCCCAGGAGCTGGCCCAGGTAGGACAGCAGGATGGAAGGTCGTCAGCAAGGCCACACAGGGGGCTGTTCCCTTGTGCTTTGTCTGTGCACTGAAGTTCCTGGAAATTCATGGGGAAAGGAAGGAGCTGAGATGACTGTGTTCCTGTTGGCTAGAATTCTCACAGTATCGTAGAGGAGCTAGAAGCCAAAATGACACAGAAATGCAGTGTGAGATGGGAACCTACTTTTGTTTTTCTTTTCTTGACACCAGAAGGATCATTATTTTCACACTCAGTCTCCTTTGTCTGCCACTGTAAAACTGGAGTATGCAGAAGAAGATTAGTCTCTTTTCAATCATTAGTATTTATTTCTAATGCTGCCTGTGTGGGTTTTTTAATAAATCTAACACTGATGGCAAAACACACAGGTATTAGATGTTGTGTATACTGCAAGCTTTTTCTGTTTCTTAGCACTTAGCTTAAAACATGATTGAAATCAAGACTGCATCTATTAGCCACATCAACACCGTAATTACTTTCTTGTTGTTTTAGGATCCATTATCTAAGGTGTTTTAGATATGGTTTGGAATCCTCTGATCACAACGTCGTTTGCAGTTTCCATTACCATATGTTGAACAGTTAGTTTTGTACTTAGCTCTGTGCTAAAGCAGATTATATTTTCTGGCTGAGCTCCTATATAGGTAGTGCTTTATAATTAAAACAGTAGCAACAACAATAAGGAGAATAATATGCCCTTGTTCTGAATTTCAGAAGGAACTGACACGGTGGGTAGGATTGCTAGATGCCTGCTGTTACATAAGGTAGTACTGGCAGAGCAAGATGCAGAGCCACCGTCCCCTGTTTCTGCCTCTGTCCTATACCGCCCTCAGCTGACCCTCTTATAAAATAATGGCTTAGGACTCTCTACCTTCCTAGGGTTTTACGAGACTTAATTAATGTTTTGGAATGATGCATCTGCTCTGTGATGAAATGCTCTGTGTAATTGCTATACAAGTTTATTTGTGCTTGCTTTTTTAAAGCTTTGGTTGCCTGACCCTTTGTATTGCACTTATGAGTAATTCCTAGAGTATGTGCATATGAACAACTGGAAAGGCTAGAAGCCTGAACTCCTTTTTCATTTTACTTAATCTATGCTTTTGATAAGAGCAAAACATTTAAGGATTAGTGCCTGAGACTTGGCTTCAGGAGTGGCAAATATTATTCGTAAGCAAAGCCTTTCTAGAGGCCAATTGCCCCTGGGGCTCCTGAGTTCTGAGCTGGCAAAACCAAGCAGAGCTCCCTATGTGCAACCCAGTAGCAGTTTTAGCTGCAAGCCAAGCATACACGAAAATAAAACTCAGTGCCAGGCAAGTAAGTAAAGGCTGACAGTATTTAATTTCACATTTACAGATCAACCAGATTTACGTAACTGAAAGTCTCTTTATGCTGGAAACCGAGTCCTGTAAGTGGGTCTGTCACAAGCTTCCTGCTGGCAGGAGGAGGATCGCACCACGTGTTATGCCACTTCTTGTTCACAAAGCTACAGACCCTTCAGCATTTTCTCAGCAGGATCTTTGTGTCTTATGCATCATAAATGTTCCAGGACTTTTATTTAAACTGCAGTGATTTCATGCAATGATTGAAACCAAATCCTTTCTCTGAATGAGAGTCCCAGAGCACCCTGAGTCTCAGGGCTTCACATGGCTAGCAGTTGGATTAATCAGATTTACCCAAGCTATCCCAAGCTATTCCAGTAGCACTGAAGTTGCTTACACGAGTAAACATTCACTGAACGTGGGCAGTCCTGCCGAGGCACAGCCTTCAGCTCTGAAATCTCCAGGCTTGTCCTTTGCTCCGTTAGAACTGGGGCAGCTGAGCTCGGGGCAGCACTTCGCTGGCCATGTCCAAATTCTGCATTGACTGAATCTCATCTCTGGTCTTGCATGGGCAGAGGGTTGAGAGATCACTAATATAACCTTGGATGGCGATGGAGAGAGGAAGAGAACTTCCTGATACCTATGTGCGGGCATGCACACTGTCGGGTGCAGGCACCGAGCAGCCTGTGAGCAAGATTTGCACTAGAGCAGACAGAGGTTGAACTGTCCTCCTCGGTTCTGGTGCTCCCAGCACACAGGCAAGGAAGCAATTTAGAGCTGGCTGAGAAGGGGTGGATGATGCTAATGGCAAAGAGACTACTTCAGGAGCAGTAATTCAGCTGTAAAAGCCTAACGAATCAGAGGAGTAATGGCTTGGTAAGAGATTTGTTTTTAGAACAGCAGCCTATGAGAAAAACCTCTACAAAACACTAACACACCAGGTTATCATTTCAAGCTACAAGACATTGCTTGAAGAGGATGGCAGGAGGCTCGCTAGTCATTGCCTGTAGCAGCCCAAACTCCCTCAGTAGAAGCAAAGACATTATTAAAAGGCAAGGTTTACTTCTTTAAAAAATAAAAGAGCTTCCAGGGAGATTAATTTTCACTTCAGCCAGGCAGTCGTTTCATAAACAAGCCCGTGTGATTTAAGACAAGCTGAATCTGTTCTTCTTTGAATTGTGCATCTGATTTGTCTGCAAATTTCCCACCCTTCACAAATAAAACCAATTTTTATTGCTTTAACAAAGAAGATTTAACACCACTGTTTACCCAAAATGTCACTGGCACTCATGCTGAACTGAGTTTTTCTGTCATGAGTGTACATTTTTCAGGGATATATAGAATACAGGGATATATTCTATATTCTGTAGAATATAGAAAGCTGCAGCTGGTACGTTTAAGGCCACTGTGGTGATGCCATGGTGAAACACAAGTGACTGAAATGAGACTCTTCATTCCCGTTATGAGCCTGTATCTGCACAAAGCATAATAAATCCCCAAAGATCTGGTATCTATCTCCTTCATAAACATTTTAGATTAATTAGCCATGTTGTTTAAGGCTGCTCCGTGAGTCTTCTGCTAGGCTGACCTGTGTAATGTATGCTCAAATGCAAAGGTTTTGAGCAACAAATGTTTTCTACAGGGACTAGATAAGCATTCAAAAGTATTCAGTGTTCAGCTATTCATATCATGCACATTGTAGTATGGTCAGGGCCTTTCACAGTAGGGAGAGGAGCTGCGAAGCAGTGCCTCAAGGTGCTGTGCATTTCCTGGCAGGTTCTGGGTATCTTCAGCTCTTCCAACTTGCGGTGGAAGTGCTCAAGCTTTGCAGTGCCTGAAGCTTTATGTTCTTCTGGGTAACCATATCTGTAAGAGACAACTCTTAGAGCTGTGCTAGCAGCGGTGGATTAATCCTGTTATTATGGAGGTACCAGCAGGGAAGTTCAAGAAAGCAACTGATCCCAGTTGTAGGTTGACTGTTAACAGACCCTTTGGATTTGTGAGGATGTCAGATCTTGAGAACACTAGGAAATATTTTAGGTGATGTCCCTGCTTCTTCCTGTCAGAATTTCCCCTCCCATAACCCCAGGTCTACATATTCTTCCTACTGTTCTGTGCTGTTTCACAAGGACAGGAAAACAAAGAGCAGCTCCTGGAGCTTTAGGTAAACTGTGCTGTCAGCTACGGAGAAAACTAGGCAAGGTGAGAGAAGATGGTAAATTCGATCAATTGAACAAGTGAAATTTTTTGAACCCAGAAAAGATGAAGCAAAGGTGAAGGAGAAAAGCATTTTTCCTGGCTCCTGAGCTCTAGCAAATGAAAGCCCCATTGTCAGGATGTGGATACAAAGTCGACTGGGGTTTGAGAACTAAATATGCAAAGAAAAAACCTTTCAATACACAGATCAAAGCTAAAACATGTGAAACAAAACAAGACAAATGTATTTTAGTAAACACCTTGGAAATGTCTTTTATTTTGAATAAATCCACCATTGACTCTTCCTAGCTTCCTTGTTTTAAAACATCTATTTCATTGTTTTGGGGGTGGCTTTGCTTGTTACCTGCTTTTGCACCAAAATGTTGGGTTATATAGTTCTCTGTGCTAACTGTAAACACCTTCAGCAATTCAGTAAATAAATCATTGGTTCCGTGCTGCTGTCTCTAGGTAAGGACAGCCCTGAAGATGAGAAGGAGCGTTACATAAATGTCTAGTGCACATAGCAGCACTGAGAGGAGCGCGGCTGCTGCATTGCTGTCGCTGCACCAGGACACATTAAAATTCTGTCATTGCAAGGACATGTTGCTCGTCTCGTACGCCACAACCCCGGGGAAGAAATCTGGATGAGAGGTGGGAGAGGAAGCGCGAGAACTTCCTTGTTGTGCTGTGGCAAGAAATATATTCATTGACAGCAGGGCATTTCTTTTGGTTTCAAAAGAGCATGTCATTTCTTTTTCAGGAGTGACAAATTCTCTCCCGGTGCTGAGTAGTGATATTTGCATGTTTGAAATGTAGTGCAGTGCTAGCGAGTTGCTTCTGAGCTGAATAAATAGGACCTCCGAGCCTTTTCTGAGAGAAATGCAAAATATCAGAGAGCGTGGAGTGGACTGTGTCCTGAGCTGCACTCTGCGCCGTCTGCTTAGAGATGCTGCGCAGGAAGCTCTGCAAGCTGCTGGGAAGAGACAAGGATTAGGGCAAAGAGAAAAACAACTGCTTTGAGGAAAAACATAGCAGCAATACATGATCTGCAGGCAGAAACGAGCCGTGTGGAAACATTGCCCGTCTTGCCTGTGGTGCTGAGTCAGAGTATCCTGAAAGGACACGTAGGCAGCAGTGAAAGTTGGGGTTTCTCAGACTGCTCCTGCAATGTGAGAGGAAAACAGGTTTGAGCACAACTGTCCATCCCAGTTGTGTCGTTAGCTGAGGTAGGGCAGCACCCTTTGCTTTTCTGTGACTTTGTAAGAACAAGTTCTGCAGACCCTGGGGAGCAAGGTGTGATATTGTGCCCCATTAGGGGTGAGGTGCTTGAAAGCATATAGCACCTCGCACCCCACAGAGCAGGTAAGGAGGAGAAGTGCTGGGTTCCCCTGGAAAATGAATATACTCTGACCGTGGTGTCACAAGGATTAAATAGCAAAAGCTGGGCTGAGAAAATAAAATGCTGCATTTTGCCTTTATTATGGCAGAACACTTTAAATTAGGTGTTAGCAATATATCTGCTAAAAATGTGAAGTGTCACACAAGGGATTATCCTTTTTGCTTGCCTAAACCTTGGCTCAATCTATGATTTTTGAGAAAAAAAAAAAAAGGAAAGGAAAAAAAGGCTTAATATAATGCCCCCTCCCAAAAAAAAAGGCTTTGAAAAGTGTGGCCGAGATTTGTAAACGTTCTCCACCTCTCAGAGAAAGGTTATTGCCCGTTGGTGCTGGATGCATTGGTGCTTTCCTTGATCTCCATCTTACCTGCTCATACTCCACAGAAGACCACTGCGAGCTGAGCTTGTGGCTCCATCTGCTCCTTTCTGTACCCCCAATCTTCATCTGGAAATATGCTTTGGCCTCTGGATCCCTGGAATACATGTGCCTTGTTGACTAAAGCTGCACATTTGGAGATGGCATGGAAGGAAAACTGCCTCTTCTCTGGGTCACATTACCCGTCTTTTCTGCTCTTCTCCCCACCCTCAATAGCACAGGTTACGTCAAGAGGCTTCTCTCACCCTCGGCTTCCTTTGAGTCAGGAAAATGCCACTTCTGGAAATGCAGAAATATTCACTTTTAGACAAATCATACACTAGATTTTTGCTGTTTCTAATAGACCAGTAATGATCCAGTGA
>JAWLRI010000551.1:1622732-1658878 GCA_034781795.1 Crypturellus tataupa
GAAATGCTTTGCTGAACCAGGGGGCTACACGGCTGGACAATAATTAATCAAAATCCACTTGGAGCAAGGTCGGTGGCCTCCAAATAGAATTACTGCCATCACTGAAATTTGGAAAAGCGAATAAACACAATTCAACATCCTTTTTTTTTTTCCTTGAGAAGGTAAACCTAAGCCTTGGAAATATATATTTCCAGTTAATATCTATAATGTGATAGAAAAAGTGAATGCCCTGTCTTCTCTGTAGATGCAGATGTTTTAATAATGACTACAAAGGATATTTTGCCAGTGACCACATTCTTCCCTCACTATTATGAGCTCTTCCCAAACCCAGAAGGAGTCAATAAAATTTGTCCTGAATTTCCAATTATGTAATTATATTACTTTTCTACTAGAGATGAAATGAAAATGAAGTCTTAAAAAGGAAGGTGGCATTAACTTTTTTATCTGCACACAGTGTGCAAGGCAACAATTTTGGAAAGTCCTACCATAAATGTCCATGCTTTTGAGCACTGAATGTTTCTTTCAGAGATGCCTGTTTACATAAATGCTATTTCAATCTGTTCTTATGTTTTTATAGATCAAAACGTGGTATATTCCTTTGAAAAAGAGTGACTGATTAGTTTCTAGGTGGAACAGAAAGCAAAAGTTGGTCCTCATTTTTTTTTCTTTTTTTAACCCAAGTTCGATTTTAGGAACTAGAATAGTACTACTAGGTTCCTGCCCATTCTCTTTTCGTACGAAATAGCCCATTTCATGTGAACTTCAGGTTCAGCTTATCCCCAATATGACAGAACTATGTTTCATCACCTGTAATGAATAAAATAGATCTTTACTACAACTGTAGTAAGTTGTAGTAATCCATAAACTCTTCAACCCTGCTTGGTTCCAACAAAAGAAAGAAAGCTTTTACCAGTTAGCTGTATAATCAGGCAGATTATACAAAAAATTGATTTTTAAAAAGAAATTTATTTGTTGTTTTCTTTTGCTCTCTCACTTTTTCCTGGGCCATTCCTAGAATCCTTTTTTACCACTCAGTTATACAGCACTGTGAGGTAGTGGCAAATCACTGACTAAAGAAAGAAACAGGGAAGTATCTTGAATTCTATCCCATGTTTTTCTTCAGTTTTCCCACAAATAAACCTCTGCTTAGGATTTGCAAAGAATACTCAAGAAGTTCACTGAGATTTTGATACCAAAATGCATTAGGCTTATTTCTAAAAATCCCATTTTCTGAATGGTGAGAAGAGTTTTATATATTTCCCTGGCATCATGATGTATTATTTGCCATGGATCATAGATCCCTAAATATTCCCATACTTCTAATTTATGCTGTTAGATTGCCAGATTCTAGTTGCAGTAGAAAAAGGATGCTTCTTGCAAAAACTGAATCAGCCATTTCATCTTAATGACATTCCTGACAAGTAAACTATTCAGCCACTCGTTCTGTTGCTGTTCAGATGTTGTTGTTACATTCTGCTGTGCTAGCAGGACACCCTAACTTGAGTTCATGTCTTGCATTGTATTCAACCAAGCACCATACATTTATTCTTCATGTAATTATAGCATTGTACTCTCAAGGTATTTACTTTACAGGAAACTTCATGATTTTGGAATAAACAAGCCTTCCAAGGCAGAGTAAAGCATGGTTGGGTTTCTGTTTGTGGGCTGGTTTTAATTAATCCCATACTGTTTTAATCATAGAAGCATTGTGTGTGTGTATATATGTAATTGCATACAGGGAAGAATGGGATTTCAGTGCTTAAATAGAGGCTCTTGAGATACTCTAAAGTATTTGAAACATCTGTACAGGCTTGGCAGGTAAACTGCAGAATTCTGGAATAGCAGCAGGAATCCAGGTACCGTGTACCAAAATTGTTCTAGGCATCCTTGTTTAAGCACCTGAATCACTCCCAGAGTCATTTTCTGTGACTTAAATATTAAGTACGTGCCTACTTGACTTGCTGTCTAAATTTCAGACAAATCCAGAAAACTGAAGAAAAAGGACAATGTAAAATACAGTCTGTCTGAATTTTTTATGAGACCAAATCGGAAGCAAAATAAATTTATTTCATTCTCATACACAGTCATCCCACCACTGGAGTGCAGAAAAATGTCAGTCCTGCCTGTCCTTAGGGCACAGTAGGAAAAGAAAACACACAAGTGCCTGACCCTGAACCCACTAAAACCCATGATGATCTAAGCTTTCTGTCATACCAGAATTATATAGAGATCCTCCTACTCAAAATGAGGGAATAACACTTGAGATTCTTGCTGTGTGAAACATAATATACCCATTCTGGTGAAGTTTTTTGCATTGTGTTTCCTCCAAAGCACCTGCTCGAAATGTACAAATGTTGATAAATCTTAATGATGAGTTGATACTCTGCTGTGATCTTCAAGATACTGCTGATTCTAAAACACAGATCAAGCAAAAGTTCCCAGTGACTTTCTTATGTGTCTTTTTGGTGCACTGAGCACCAAGGCACCTTCTCAATCTTTCTGAAAGGTATTACGTGTCCTGGTAGCCATTCACATACTCATTTCTGTATCTGACAAGATTATGATTTTTATTTTAAATCTGGAAAATTACATGTGAAACATATTGAAAAAAAATGTGCAGACTTCTTAGATTTCAAAATGGCTGTCAAAAGTTCTGGTTAATTATTTATTTCTAAGAAGTAAGAGTATGCAATTAAACTGCATTTATCAATCTCCACTGTGTACTTGGTCACTTTATTTTCCAGAGAGATGTTGATATAATGAGGGCAAAAATACCAACCAGGATGAGAAGTTTAAGAAGTGTTGCAATATGAAGTAAATCCTATTAATTTTCTTATTTATATTTGTTTATTTGGTTAGAAACATGGAGAAGAAGTTAACTTCTCCCCTTCAGTGAGGCATTTCCTGAGCTGTGGAAATAGAAAAGGTGTTTGTTTGTACTTAACACAGCATTAGTGGCAGGTTGGGCAAAGTTGAAAGAGGAAATACTGATGCTTTAGAAAAAGGATTGTGGTGTTTTTCTTTAAGAAGAATGTCCCTTCCCACTCCCCTTCCCTTGGCCAAGTAAAGAGGTTTAGCAGAATGTATTTTTACTCATGAGCTTTGATTTATTCTGTCATATTTGAAGAGATGGAATGAGAAAGAAGAAATGTCACAAACACATTTGATTAATGGGAAAAACTTATTGTTTATACAAGAAACATAGGATTGGCAAAAAATTGGGTGGCTATTTTGTCAAAACCTACCTGGAAATCCTAAAGCCAGTAATGGAATTCTTCTTGCTCTTGAAAAACAAGAAAAATACTGTGGTTTTGCCTGCCTTTTAACAGAAGAGAAAAATTATACTTCCTCCTTCCCACTTACAGCCCTCTATAGGCCTATTTGATCAGGACATCTACTTGGTTGGGCGATGTGCAGAAGCGTAGACAAAGATGCTCCCACCTGATGGACGAGCTCTCCTTCAGCCCTGAGGGTAACCACAGCCCATGAGGGCAGCAGCTGTGCCCAGCTTAGAGGCACCAGCTCAATAAACTGCAATTACTTAATGAGCAAGACCTGCTGAAGTCCCTGCATGCCTTTATGGTGTCACTGTTGAGGAGACATGAAAACCTCTGAGGTCCTGCAGGAAGACACCGGTTGTCTCATTTGGACCCTGACACCTCAGCACATCAGATGTCTTTCAGAAGCCCTTCCTCCCCTTCACTGCAGTTGTGGGGAACACACTTACATATTTGATCCTATTATGGTTGTAAAATACAGGTACTGCGGAAGTGTGTATAAAACAGGTGGACCCCCTCTCACCTCAGAACATCCCAACTGGAGAGTCAATGGAAAAACTGCATATTACAAAGTTGAGATCATCTGGGGAATATTCATATTTGCTTCCTTACCTGTTCCCAAATCTGAAATCTGCGATGAAAGGGATTGCTGGTGCTGGCAACCCCTTGGAAGTGGGGAGGAGCTGAGCAATCCATTTAGAGCCATCGTCATTGCAGAGAAGCTGCTGCCTAACCTTGCACATGCCCCAAAGCCCAGTACATTCATGTGCCCATTGTGAGAGGGCTTGGTGGTGGGACATTGAAATAAGCTGCCTCATCAGTGCAGCATGGACTGTTTCTCCTGAAAGACTGTCGTCGTTCCTGTATTAAAATAATCTGCACTTTCCATCCATTTTCCTGTTCCAACTCTTCCCAAAGTTAGCTCACTTAAATTTAATGGCCCCATGATTTATCATTGGTCTCTGATGGCTTGTTTAGTGTACGCATAAATATTAGATTGAGCTTAATAAAACTATGTTTTCTTTCAGCCTTTTCTGTCTCTCTTCCCCAAAATGCCCTTTCTATCTCTCCTGAAAATTCATTTTGTTAATTCAAAGCTCTGACCTTTCTATACATGAATTTTCCAAGTGATTTTTTTCTCCCAGTTTTTATAGTAGTAGCTCTCCTGTTGGGGGAATGACATCTTAATTTTTGTGACTGCAGGGACCTCCTGATCTGTATCAAAAACACTAAACAATTCACAAAGCGACACCATCCTGCAGCCATCACAGTGCTCTGGAGTGCCGTAGCTCCTAGAATGAGCTCAAAGGCCAAAATTTTAAATCCTGGTATCTAGTCTTGTGTACTTAGCTATATTTGTCCCACTGAAAGCAACTATAAATGGCCTGATATGGAAAAGTTACAAGAAACTTCCCTAGTGATAGAAAGAATGACAGAAATGTTTCATTTTTCATTTAGGCACCTAAGTGAGCAAGAGCCTGATTTTCACAGAATGTTAATGGGAGGTCGACACTTTGAAAAAGTGCCCTTTGGGTTAAATAATTGGGCCCACAGGCTATGGAATTAAAAGACCACAGTGAATTTTAAAGTAGTATCTCGAGTCTATAGTGATTTAAAAGAAAACATGAGATCCAGATTCTCTGCTAATCAGAATGTTTCACACTAATTATCAAAATCAAAGTGAAAACAAAACACTGCTGTCCTGACGTCATGGACATCATGTATTTGCTCCTCCCTGATAGAGGTGTCTGTAAAATGATCCTCATGGAAAGGGAGCGGGAAGAGTCCTTGCAGAGTTGTCCATAGGAACATGCATACAGATAGAGCAATTCAATTCAATTCAAATATTACTTTGTTGCACTGGGACATGCACTGAGTGCTTCAGAAAACAAAAAGAAAATACTTATATATATATAAGTGTTACAGAGCAGCACTACAGGGCTGGTATTTTCCACCCATGCCCGTAAATTCATGAGAGCCTTGAAAAGCCCTTATTAGCAGATTGTGACAAAATAGTCAGGGGATCTTTCACTGTCCTTATTTTTCATGAATCAGCTGCATACAAAGAACATAATCTTTTAACACCCATTTCCAGAAAGATGTTATTTTGTGGTGCATAGGGACTATAGATTTGGGATGGCTTGCACGGAGGAGTGAAGGTGAGCCATGTCCTTAGTGTTGCAAGACAGCTTTTCATCACCAGTCATTGAAACTGTGATTACAAGGAGGCTTGTATTGGTGTACAGTATCTGGTGAATGGCTCTGCCCTACGAGTTAAGAGGATCTTCAGACTCCTTGCCTTTATTCGTATTTATGGGTCTCTTGTCAGAAGTGCTTGGAAAGATGTACAGTAGTTTGAAAATGTGTCACAGTAAAATGGATCATGCTTAAATTTCTTCAAGAAGCAATGAAAGCAAGAAACATTTTTACATGGTTATGTCTGCCAGAAAAATGTGTGAAAATTTGTCTTCAGCATATAATCCACCTGAAAATACCTTATTTGCTTACTATTGCCTGAGCATGTACTTCTAATTTAAAACAATGAAAAAAATCAAGGAGGTGGTTTTGTACATGCATGATTCTATAGTTCTATCCCACCACTGCCCCTTAAGGATCCTCTTCCTGATGGATGAATTGGTGCAGGGAGGTCATGTAAGGCTGGATCAATTGCATGAAGGGAGATGGCACAAATTGACCGGCCATCTATAGACAGGATCTATAGCTAATACTTATTGCTGAATCCTTCTTATTTCAAGGGAAATTCTGTGGATGTGGATTAGAAAGACTAATCTCTCCAAATATTTTCACAATCCAGTAGATTTCTCCAGCGTAGGCACGGTGTGAATTCTGCATGTCTCACCTGCTCAGGAAAAGGAGGCAGCATGCAGGTACACTGGGAAATACCCAAATATAAGTTGGCACTAATATAGTTGGACAAAAGATAGCCTGGTGGCTGAAAAATGGCTAAGCAGCAATGAGTTTGTTCATTTCTAATTCAGTTTATTACAAAAATCACAGGAATGGGCCTTTTTTAATGGTAAAGTCTCATTGATGCCTGTTTACAACTCACTATAGACTCTGGTTCAAAATGCCTTGCATCCCTAAGCACATTCCAATACACAGATGGTGAAATCTAGATTTATCTCTAGAGAGGACAGGTGCTAAGAATAGGAATTTCAGAAAATTGTAGGATGGAAGACAAAAAGAGAAAGACTCAGAGCTGCTCATTGTCCTGCCTGGCAAAACATGAGGACAACCCTGGGAAGAAAGAGATTGGCCTGGAAAATGTAAGACTTCACAGAGGTATCACTCCACAATAAAGGCCAGAGACAAACAAACAGATCGCATCGTAGTGAAGCTGCCAGGAATGCTAGAGAAGGCACGTGGATGCCACGGCCACACAATATTTTTGCATCCCTGTGATGCTGTAGGTGTGAGCCCAGATGCTGAAGCTGGTGGGATCCTGGTCTGAAAAAGACTTTCAGGCAAGTTTGATTCTACTCCCACTGGGGTCAAAGCAGTGTATGTCTGCATGGACTATGTACAGAATATCTCAATTTTATGGCACCAAACACCATAAATGCTTATTTTTTAGGCATTACTGCCATTGAATCAGAGTCTATGTACCTGAGTGCTCTACCTACAGTTGACAAAGCCAGTCTTATCTCAGAAGGGGAACCATCATATGGGAAGTAAAAGGGAAAATCAAAGATAGAGCTGTATTCAAGCTCTGATAGTGTGAGCCTACACAGCACACAGACTCTCATGGGGACTCTCATGGTTTAAAAACCATCAGGCAAAGTCATTTTTTTTCTTCTGAAGAGAGGAGTATGGAGTTGCTGCTCTGCCCTCCCTGCTTATCTCCTCTTTCATCTTTTCTATGTGGGCGCTTTGGACGTTTGCCTAGAAGATGAGCTTTGATCTGCGTCTCTGCCTGGTGGCATCCAGCTCCCCTCTCAGGGCAGCATCTGCAGAGGAGGACCCTCAGCGCTTCCCTTTGCACATCTGAGCCCAGCGGTAGGGATGTGCCCCAGCCTTTAGCTCTATTCCTCCACAGAATCCAAGAAAACCTTGAGTCTCCACTGCAGCTCCCACTGATTTTGTGTTCCCCTCTCTCCATGCACCTGCCTGCTAGAGCTGAGGGGAAATATGGGGGTCAGGAATTTTTAGGGAATCTTGACATTTAGACAGATATGAATAGCTTATCTTAAAAAAAAAATCTTTTTTAAATATATGTATATATGTAGAATATGAGTAGGTCCCTCAAATACACTGAAGAAAATTCTTTGACTTTAAAGAAAATCAAACTTTAAGAAGACAAAATTTAAAAACTTTTTTTCTTGATAGTATTTATTTCTGCAAATAAAATAGTCTGTTATATAATGCCTGAGCTGACCACTTGAAATATAATCATCATATAATTCCTTCCCTTTTCCTGATGCCTCAGTGCCAAGCACACACAGTCCTGTGCAATCAGTTTGTTTTTCCTATTTTCTAAGACGCTGGAGCGCATTGCTCTGCTACTATATCAGTTCATCGGTGAGGAGCTGCAGGAAAAGAATGGCCCTTTGGAGTCTGGAGACTTTCCTGCAGGGAAGTAGCCAAACCCTTCACACTTTTCTGCATTGGGGGCAATTTCAGCCCATGTCTTCTTTAATCAGGGCGATAGAAGGATTTAATCAGAGAGAAAACAGTCCCTTATATCCTGGGGATGGGATGTGGTTGGATTTGAAGGTACAGCTTGTGATCGTTCTTCTCTTGCTGGTTCAATCTGCTGATGGTTTTATTGCCACCTCCCCCTCTGCCTGCTTATGTGACTGTTATGTTCAGTCACGGATGGCTGGGACACTGCAGATTTCTGTGCTGACTCATGGAAAACAGGATTTCCACATCAGGAGAAAGATGTGTGCGGATATTAATGCTTTGATGTGAGAAAGCACAGCAGCACATCCCCTACACAAACATCTGTTTTCAGAGGGCCCTTCACAGCCATCATGCCAGTCCCTCAAGGTTTTACACCTCCTCTGCTCTGTAGAGAATTGCTCTTTGTATAGAACAGATGATTCCAAAGCAAATCCTCTAAAATGGAAGTGCATCCATCTAGAAGTACAGTTGAAAAATATAAAAATGAAAAAAAGAATGAAGCCTCTCACTGCTCCATAAGGATGCTCACTGGAGGCAGATGTGAGAGAAAATAGCTCATCTGAGAGTTTCTATGGCACTTTCACTAGGAAAGAGTGAAACAAGGGTCAAAGTGCTAATTTCTCCCCCTTTTTCAGATGGTGCAATGTTTTCCCCCTTCTTTTCCAAGCGCCTTCTCAGCTGTTTCACCCACGCACCTGCTCCTCACCACTCTTGAGGTGCTCGCAGCGCATGACTGAGCCGCATGCAAGGCCATGGTGGCACCAGCTCCCATGAGGACAGCGCAGGACAGCCTGGTGGGCTGGCTGTGGAATACAGTCCCATTAGGCTGAGACATGGCGGGCTGCATCACTTCTGATCTTTATTTTTATTTCAGTTCTCTGAGTAGTAACGGAATGTACCTCCCCCTCTAGGCTCTTTGGTTATCCCCTTCACTGCAGCCACCTAAGCATATCGCAGTGTTTCTGGAAGTCTTGTGAGAAGGGGCAGTATTAATATCCTCTATATAATGGTAGGAACTGAGGTAGATGGTGGTAGAATAGCACAGAAATTCTCTGTCTGTTCTGGGAACAGGTCTTCAGTCCCTAAAGGCTCATTCCATCGCTTTAACCACAACACTATCATGTCAGCCCCCCAAAATACCTGGAACGAGTCAGAATTGCAACATTGCCATGAGCAGGACAAATGTCACGCCCCTAGCCTCAACGATCTGTTAATTTTCTAAAAGATGACCAGGAAGTGATTCCTTTTCTCTGAACTGAACTAATGGTACATCTAATTTTAACAACCACTGTGAATTTATGCTTCTTACTAGCAGAGTGCTTTGGAACTATTAAAAGCCATTTGGAGTCACCATTCCTCAAAAGCGGATATTCATTTGAGTTAAGACTCCTCATATTATTAGATATCTTGTTTTGTGACATATGGATTATTTGTACAGAATATTGCATATTCTTACTTATAGGAGCACCTGCATGTCAAACTGAACAGAGGCAGAAAACAGTGAGGCCAGATCTCCTCTCCTAAAGAAATCCTCAGCACGCCAGATAAATGAAAAACAATATAGCAGAAGATGAACCAAAATGCCTGCAACAAGTGAGAAGTGGTTTTTGAGTGCCTGCTTCCTGCTGCTGATGGCATTCAATCAAGGGCAAACAGGACATTACTGGAGCTGGAGGGGAAGTACTTCCACCTGAAAAGAAAAATGTGTCTATGGATCATTCCCGCTGCTCAGAGGTACAGCACATTTCTCTCGCTAAATCAAAAGGCTCTGTACAACACAGTGTAGCACCAATTTGGCAGTCAGGCACCTCTTGCTGGATCCATCTACTCACCTGTGTCCAGCACATTTCGCCACGTGAATCAGGCTGGAGGATTTCAGCCTGAAGCTGTAAGAAAGCAAATAAAGCAGTGCGTACAGTCTGGAATATCATTTAATCAAGCATTGCATAGGAAATACATGGTTCTTTAGGTGATATGGTAACTTAACGTTGGAGCTGGGAACTTTTTAAAGGGATGAATTTGACAATATACTACAATACTGGAGGTTACAAAAGACATGATGAACAGCACTGTCCAGCGTGCTCATACAGCACACCTCAGCAACATGCTCGTAAACATGAAACAGGCCCTGAATGCTTGATTAGCACCTTGGCAACACCGCTGAATTACTGGAGGCCTTTACAAATGGGACTGGTAAGACATATTATTGTAATCTTCACTTTCTGTGAGTAAGGGCTGTATCTCGGCGGAAGTCTCTCTTCTCTTCTTCCTGCAGGCCAGCGCGATGCCCGTGAGCAGAGCAGCGATTATGGCGCCGATCACCGCCGCACCAAACAACCAGGGCCAGATCTGCCGAGCCTGCTCAAGATACGGGATTAAGAAGTCCTGGAAAGAACCGAATTCTGAGGGGAAAAAAAGCAGAAAAAGAAACATCCTTTTATATTGTGTAATTTACTGGTAGAGACTGGCAGTTATATAATGGCTAATATCAGAAAACTCAAAGAGAAAAAGACACTATATTTGGTAAAAAATACCCACAGTTCACAAATAGTTTTGAGCAAATCTTAGTCCTTAGAGTTTATGTTTCCCCATTTTTTTTTATTAAGAACAGGACCAGAGTTCACAGTATTCTTTAAGGTTTTATCAAAACTGTAGGAACGTAACGCGAGAACAGACTGTGCAGCATGGCCAAAGGTCGCCCTAACTCAGCATCCTTCCAGCAGCAACAACCAAAGCAGAGCGCTAGGGCAGAGTTTAGGAGCAGGTCAAGCATATCCAGCCCATTTCACAAAATTTTCTCCCAGACTCCACCAATGTGCAGCTCATGGACTGCTGTAAATGTGTTCAACCACACTTAATGTGGAGCTTTCCCAGAGTGTCTCCCTGCCCGTCTCCCAGTGGTAGTGCCAAAAAAAGCGACCCGTGCAACTCCTTGAAGCACAGTGCGTCTGAATATGTGCTTTTGAACGCACTGTTCTCTGAAAAGATGCTATTAGTTTGGGACTCTTAAAGCTGCACAGTCTTAGCGCTTGATGTCTGAATTACTCTTTGAGATACAATACCAGTTTAACTGGAATATAGTTTGCTTTGCCTCTACAATTCTGTTTTACTTCTAGGAAGCATGGTTACTATTTCTTGGGTTCTTATTTTCCAGTTTTGTATTCTGAGTTTGGACTTGCTACAGTCTACACGGTTGGCCTTCTGCTTCTGACCTCAGTAGATATATAAATGCTATATAACACTAAGAATTATTTAAAAAATAGGTTCTTAATACTTCAGAATGGACTCCAGAAGCCTCTGTATACAAGGCACCTCATAATTTCTCATCTGCCAAATGAGGACAGTACCAGCCAGTCAGATCCTTCGCACTGTGAATATAAATTAATAGTTCTGCAGGACTCAGCTGCTGCAGTGGTAGGCACCAAAGAAAAGAGTGTAGGAAGATACATCTTCAGGATAGTCTTTTAAGGGTGTGCAATAAATCATACATTTGGCTACGCACAGCTCAACTGAGAAAAAAAAGAAACCAAAATTAAGGAGAATTGGATATCTGATTCTTAATGAATTCTCTCTGTGCTGTGCAATGTATGAAATGGAAATCTGTGGAAAAAGAGCATATACTTAAAGATAATGCATATATATAAGGCTGGAAGGTGAATTATGATTGTACGGACAAATTTAATGTTGGAATTCGTAATTTTCCATGTTTGACATTGTAACCTCAACATTTTTTAACCTATCACTTTTGTGATTATATTGTAAACATCATGGAATTAGAAACAAAATGGAGGATATGTATGATAACAGAAACCTGATACATGAGAGCAACTCAATACTGTCTTAAAGGTGTTCCAAAAAGAGCATTAATACAGAACTTGCAGAACTTTATCTGGGGTATGAGGGATTTCTAAGTGACTGCTTAAATCCATACTTTATCCTTCAACCATCTCTCTCCTCCATCAATATTAATTGGAGTTCTGACTATCTTTTCCTTGGTATAATATACCATGACTTTGAGACACAGAGAAGTCACTGTTCACGACTGATCCTTTCAGAAGGGATTAATCTAATCCTTTTTTAATATGGCTACACATATATATATATATTTGTATATACATCACTAATACTCGTTCAAGGATATCTCTCC
The DNA here is from genome assembly GCA_034781795.1 of Crypturellus tataupa. Taxonomy (NCBI): domain Eukaryota; kingdom Metazoa; phylum Chordata; class Aves; order Tinamiformes; family Tinamidae; genus Crypturellus; species Crypturellus tataupa. The sequence continues at coordinate 1,634,802 of JAWLRI010000551.1, forward strand.
CTCGCTTCCTGTACCCAGTTCCTGTACCTTGCTCGAAGCCCACAGCCACATCGGGCACTGACTGCCTGTTCCCTGCTCCTGCTCGCTGTGCAGAAGATGTTTGGTGTCTCTATCACGAAGTTACCATGGTTACCCAGGGGGGCAGAGAATGGAGGATCCCAGGGCTTCCGACAATCTGTTAACGAGTGACCCAAACACGGCAGTAAACCTAGGGCCGTTCCGAGGCTCGTCCGCCCGCAGGAATCCTGCCAGCTGGGATGTCAAGGACTCCATCGCCATAACACTTCAGTCTCTGACAGGGCTAGAGCCACGAGGGCAGCGATGGTTTTCTGATGGCTGCCTGGGAAAAGTGTTAAGAGAGCAGGTAGGGGAGACAGCTGCTCCCTGGAAGCCGTTTTTTGAGTCAAACGAACACGTGGTTTGAGTCAAATGAAGTCACCAACCCTGGGAGATTACATGATTTCAAGTTATGGAGACCCTCAGTCTATCCTAACGCAGGAGCACTTGTCCCTACAGTGAGAAGGAACTCACACATCTCTTGCACTACACTGGGGTTACCTGCACGGAAACTCTCCTGTTTGGAATATCTTTCATAATGTTGTGTTCTTACAGCTTAAGACTTTCCATTAACATGAGAGAAAGTCCGGAGAAGACGGTCGACCCTCTGTCTTTGGGCAGCAGGAGATGTTGTGCAGTGAGTGTTAATGAGCCATGTATTGGTGTAAATTTAAGCTGTTCCTTTTTAGTCCTATCTTAAATCTAAAGTGATCATCTCAAGAAGCCATGGCTCCTTCCCTTAAAATCCCCTTCATCATATGGCTATCACTGGAAAATGTGAGAATGAGGCATTTTATAATAAATTTTATAATCATTTTTTTCTCAGAGATGAGTTGGTTAGAGTAATCCCTGCTTGCTAGCTCTGCACCGTAGCATTCCTGTGCATTCCCACCCACATACTGGCCATGCTGACACATTTGCAGAGTGGATTACAGACAAAAATGGATTATTTTGATGATTTGAAAGGGAAAAAATCAAATATTCCCAGTATATTTATAGAGCAACACAGTTTGTTGTTGTTGTTTTTGTCATTGCTGCTGGATAATCTAAGTTAACACTTGCACATGACAATCTGCTTATATGAATCTCTCAAAAGGAGGTGAGATCTGGCTATAGGATATCTGTTATATACTACCACCACATTAGGTGCTACTAGGGTGCTAATACCTCATAGAAAGATAGTTTCCTTTTTCTAGGTCTCGATGAAACAAAGGAGAAAGCAAACAATCAAAAAAGTGACATTTGAAATCCATTCTTCAAAAAATGTGAAGGACACCTACAGGTCACATCATACCCATGGGGAAAAGTCAGCCCGTGTGTATGGTTTTATCTGTTCCTATATCTGAAGAAAAAACATTTTAAAGACTTAGTCCAGCCCTTAAATGAAAATGCTTGGAATAACTCTGCCAACAGAGCACTGTTTTGACAGCCATTGCTAGGTGGTGCCATTAGTCTTCCAAATCCTTTCGAAGGATGCCGGCAGACGTTGGTCCTCGGCAAGACATACCGGTTTGTTAGTTTTGCAGCTCATGGATTGCAAGCCAGAGAGGGCTGGGTGGCCGCTTCACTTTCTGCTCAGATCAGCAACCAAGCAATTAGACCCTGACATGTCTTTGATTCCTGAAGGATGGATTTCCATGTATAATGTTTGTGACCACTTCTACTTCAGGGTTGTCAGATGTATGAAAATAAATGAAGCTACGGTTTAAAAATCCACAAATTCTCCTGCACTGATTTGCTTTTCAGTAGAAAGAAAGGCTTCAGGCATCAATTTTTTCCCTGGGGTAGAAAAACAGCTTAATTTAGCTTTAAAATATCATTTTCTTGTTGGATCCTTTCCCACTTTTTTTCTTGTAACCAGGCTCATAATGTTCTGTTTGGAACATTTTCACTTCTACAGAGTTGTTGTGCCCAGAACTGCCATTGCTGCTTTTCTCCACTCACTTGTTTTACAGTCAAGCAAACCCTGGTTTCTTTGTTCTTTCCCCACCTACCCATTCCTGCCCATCTCCATTCCTTCCTCTGCATTAGGAAGATTTGCAGAAATTCTACATATGCTCGGATCTTCACTGATGTTATTTTTTTTTCATTTCTTTTTGACTATTTTTCTGCATGTCTCATAACTGTTGCAGTCATGCACAGACCCATACTTTGTGTTCTGCCTTGAGTACGCTGGAGGCAGGTCTCCTTCTTCAGCTCCTGTTTACTCTTAAGAAGCAGCTAGCATTCCTATACAGGGAAAGTCTGTGCATAGAAACTGAAATATTGAGAAAAATCCTTGTCTGCATCTGAAATTTTCCATTTGTAAACCATTTTTTCCTTTGGATGAGAAATAGCTCTCTTCCTCTCAATGAGATTTAACAGGAGGTTGAGCAACATCTAAGTATTATCTGGGCCTTCTACATGAGGTTAAATTTCAGTCTTTGTGTTGATTTTTCAAATAATTAAGGATCTACTTTCCTGTACTAAGAATATGGGCAGAATTTAATGAGAATTGCATTTCTGAGCACTGCCTGATCACCCTCACCCAGGAAGAGTGAAGGACAGGAGAAAACAGAGCTAAATTGTTAAATGGTAACAAGTTCACTGCTTACTTTTGCAACAGCAGTTCAGTTCTCACTATTTCTGATTCTCATGATATTTGGAATTTTTAATGGTATGAATACCATTCATATCATGATTACTTTATATCATGAGATTTCAGGAAACTAGCATGCTTCATTAAAACTAGGTATGTATTTTTCTAGCTGTGATCAAAAATAAAAATATGTATATGTAAACAAATGGGAAAGATAATTTTTAATGAAATCAAAGTGATAATTTTGAGATTATATTTTAAGCGATTTTGAAATTATTTTCTGTTTGAATAAATTGTGTTAGTCAAATTGTATATAGCAAGCTAGAAGAAATACTAACTTCTGTCTCTGTGTTGTGTTATTAAATGCCTTAATAATTATCCAGGTGAGTTAGAGATTCCTTTCCTCACATATAAAATAATCGGTCATACAATGAGTTTGCTGGATGGCTCTAAATCACAAGCCAGATTTACTTAACTGGAGAATTGAATGAATAAGCTGAATGCACACTTAGACAGTTTATCAGATGTGCAGAAACCATGCAACCATCATCAAGCAAACTCCTTCAGAACAGCAGAGGTGCCCTGGGCATTGTTACTGTCTGATAAGGACAAAAAAAAAGCAACAAGAATGCTAGTTATTTTTGCTGTGCAGTTACTATAACTTCAGCTCTCAACTGCCTTTTAATTGAACAGATGTTTTCACAGAAATTTTTCTACCTCAATCACGAAAAGCAAACACGCCAGTAACCTACTTGGCAATGATGTTTTGCAAAGATGATAACTGCATCTCATATCCAGGATAGATTTTGAAAAGAGCGAGCACCAGAGATGTGTCTGATTATTCCAGTAGTCCGTTTTTATAGTGGGTTGGGTTAAAGTATCTAAGAAATCTTCTCTTCCAGGTGACTTTATATCTTTAATAGAACTGAACCCTTCTCTTAGACCAGAAGGAGAACTGCGCTACCAAAGGGAAATTATGAAGTCCTCTGCTCTGAGCACAAGACCTGAGTCTTCCTGAGGTTCCCCAGCAGCTAAAGCCCTCTGCCCAACCTGTGCTTGAAAGAATACCTGAAACACTGAAGTCAAAATATAACAACACAAGTCAAAATTGTCAGCAAAAAATACAAAATCCATGAGATTCAATTAAAAAGCATTATAAACGGTCCAGATGCATTCTGTACAAATACCATAGAGCAAGCACCAAGTTAGTGGATCACCTAGTTTTAAGGTACAGACCTTGTCTTGTGCTTTAATAAAGGTGAATTTTATTCAGGATATTAAAGAGATCAAACCTGTAAACAAAAAGGAGAAGTTTGGATCTGCCTGCCCTTAAAGCAAAGTCTGGAATCTGAAAAATCCGCTGGTTTCCATTTCTGTTGCACAGTATCACCTGAGTTGGGCAAACATCAGCTTCAAAATCCAGGCCCTTTTCTCCCCCAGCTCTGATGACAAGGTGACTCTTTGGGTCAGAGCTTGTTCTTTATGAATCTGTGTAGTTACATGGCATGGGCAGAAGAGGTAGGATTGGTGACAGTTATTAATTTTTAATTGGCACTTTTGAAATGGTTTCATATTGATTGTACAAAATATATATATTTTATATATAATTATAATAATGTATAGAAAATATATATAATAAATTATAAAAAATATAAAATATAATATATATTATACTACGTAAATTTGTGTGTGTGTGTATATATACATATATAATATACATATATGTACAAAAAATGACATTTACTTAGAATTGTAATGTTACCTGGTTCTTCCAGATACTGATAATCATATCCCAGCTCTCTTGATGGAATAAAAAATTCTCCGTTTCGGTAAAGAGGGATAAAAGGCACCATGTAATTTTCTCGGTTGTGCCCAATGGGTGCATTGGCTGCTGGGTAAATTTCTCGCAGGGGCCTGTGTCTTCTCAGCCATCGCTCAAAAATGCTGTGAAAGAAGAAGAAGAATGACTATTAATGATAGAGATGATAGTCAGAAAATTTATTTCCGGAGATCACAGAAACATAGAATCACATAAATATCAGAAATAGTCAAAGGGGCTTGAACCCTGGGGACAGATTAACACATATTACCCTGTGATTCTATATGTGCAAAACTCTCCACATACTTCTGGGTTAATTACTTTAGTAATGATTTCCTATGCAAGCCAATATAAAGCAAAGGACTGCAGTGAAGTGGCTGAACACACTGTTAAATTTCAAACACAATTCACTGTCTCAGTGTGACCTGACTATAGCTTCCGCTCAGTAATCCACATAGTCCTAAGGGATACAGAGAAGAAAACTGAAGACCACAGTCCTTCCTCTTCACCTTTAGAACTTAGTAGGGACAATTTTGGATAGACCTGTTTCCATCTCTTCAGTTCTGTTCCCTTTTCGTCTTTTCCCTGCTCCCCCTGCATTATATCCAGAAGTTTACATTACTCCACTAGAATGTGGTTATACAATACTTGGCTGAACATCACCCAAAAGCTAGAAATATCTGAGGAAAATGGAATAGACTAGATGAGGGCAGAAATTTCATAAAGTAGGTCAATCAACTACCAGGAAAGATGCTTTTTTTCCAGCAGTAGATTCTAGATCAATAGGTGCCAAGGGACTTCATGCTATCCAAATCCAGAGGGCACTAATAGCTGTTATTGGCCCTGACCTGAGGCCTCCCTCTGGGGGATCAGGAGCCCCATTTCAGCTCAGTTGGGGCCATCACTCCTTGCCCCAAGAATGCCATAGTGATGCTGGTCTCCAGACCTGTTCTTGAGATGTTCTTTGGTTTTCCTGGACTGACCTTGGACCTGACTTGATCTGTGTTTTCACCCTGGTGATCATGGACTGTTGATGCTACCTGCTGCAGTCACTATACCACCCTGCTTGGTGCAGTGGTCCCGCTCTTGCTGCTCCCCATCACTGGTCACAAGCTGAAGGGTTCAGATTCCTCTGTGTAATTAATAACCAACTGTTCTGGCACTGATATTCTCTCAAAAACACAGACCTTAAATCCAAGATCTCCACAGCTTCAGGATCTCTGTATATTACCCAAGAATTCTTCAGGTAGATTTCATCTTCTATCTTTGGGCAGAAGTGTTAAGAAAAGTCTACTTACTCCATCAAATTAAAGTTTGCTCACTCTTACTCATCAAAACAGAACTTGGGCCAGAAATTCAGTTATTTTTTTAGAATCAGAAGATTTAATAGATGAAAGCATCACTATGTTCATCCACCTTGTCAGCTCTTAACAATGCGGTTATTAATCTTGATTAAATTCTTAATTTGTGGCTCTCATCTTCAGTTGATTTCATCAAAACTGTCTAGAAAGACTTTTATCATAATAAATAATGTTCAGCTGAAGCCTTCAGATGGATACATTTAAACAAAGATATCAAGGCTTTAGTTGTTGTTATCACAAGGCAATTTGAAGAACAGCTCTGTAAACAGATTACATCTCTGGAGAATAGCATAGAAAAAATCAGTAATCATTACAAAAGAAATTGCGTATAAAGGAAGTAATGGTCTTAGTTTAGACAAGGGAGAATGATGGACTTCAGTCCTTATTCTGTGGGGTTTTCAACCTTGCCCATCATGTGAAGGGAGTTGAGACAGCTCTTTTCTGTGGGACAGAAACATTAGAGGTGCCAAGAAACTGGTTCTGGAGATGGAGAAGCATTTTAGGAAAAAGAAAGAGACAGGACTTAGATCAGTTTTTGAAATTCTGGTGATGGTCCATGCCTTAACTTTTGAATGCTCAATCTGAGGTACTTTACAGGGAGTGACTTCAGCAAATGGTGAGTACTCACATTCAGAAATTCTGGAGGGTTGATGAGCACACAGTTCTGAACAAGAAGCCATCATTGACCTGAAATAACTTCATATGATACCCTGAAATGCAGCATCCTATCTGGGTGACTAAAATGTTGCAATTTCACAAGCAGTTTCAAGAAAAATTCCTAGGATAGTAATCTTTTAAATAGAATGCAAATGCAAATCATTTCCATGGAAATGAACATATGCACTTTGGATTCTTTCATTTGCAATGTGGTTGCTACATTAGGTATCAAGCTTTTCTTAGCAGTAGCAGGAGTATTGAATTATCTGTCCTTGCAGCTGATCCTTAGGTTCAGATGCAGTCATATGCGCTTGATTACAGATATGATGAATTCTGCTGATGTAGTAGCTATATCATACATTTTGGTGAGCTGTTTATGATCAGTTCCCTCTCTAGCCATATAGCACCAGCATAAAATTGTACAATCTTTACTGAATTCCATTTCATCTATCACAACTGTATGGCAGTGCAGAAAATTCATAAATATCCCTGTGGGTTTCAGGAGTCATGTTTCCACTGTTTCCTCTTAAATATCTGGCTCTGTGCATTTATCTTTACTTTCCTTCAGCCACGTTAAGATATTAGTATCACATTCTGCTTGCTAACAAAGTGATTGGATGAAGATGCATTCAGTCTTTCCAGTTAACGGCTTATTCCCAACTTGTTCAACAGGATGGATTTGTAATACTAACCTTTTCTTGGCAAGATAAGACACGCTGCCTAGTATTTTCTTGAATATCTTCATGTTTTTCTTCTATTGCCTGAGAAAAAGTGATTAGAGCCTGACAGCTCTAATACATCACTTCTATTTTTCACATTCACATCTGTTTGTATTTCTCCTTTTAAAAGGGAGGCACTGCCATTTCCTTCCTTTGTTAAGAGGAGTTATGAGAAAAAAAAAAGCTCACCCTCGCCTTGTAAAACAAGTTTCCTGACTGGGTGAGAAAGGAAAATTCCCTCTTGCATCCAAAGAGGAGGAGAGGTTGTAGACTTCAGCTGTATCTCTGTTGTGAAGTACAAGCAGTACATGCTGGGCACCTTAGGCCATTTCCTATCGAAGGGCAGCATTTTGAGCCTCCCAAATTGAGGTTTTCAGCTCCTCTTACAGATTATTAAAGAAAGTTGACTACTAATGTAGCCCATGGCTTGCACTATCAATCAGGCAATGATGTTGGCACAGTGTTGCTGTTCCTTGGAGACTTGCCTTAACTGAAAATATTTTGGTCACAACAGTTGTATATATGGAGAAAATAATTAAACTGTCTTTTGCTTCAGTATACTAGGACCAATGAATTATAAATTCTATAGAAAAAGGATTTTTTTTTCAGACAAAGTGCAGGAAGAGAATGGGTTCATGGTTGAGGAGCCAACTCCTCATGGTTGAGGAGACAAGTTACCCCTTTTCTGTTGATCTGTGATAATTGCCATGTCTCAATCTATGTCTTATTTTTAGGCAATTAACATCAAAAATGCTCTCATTCATGTAATACAATTGTCTTCTGCAGGCAAAGAGAACACATCTGTACATTTACAATGGTCATCTGGCAGCTTGTCCATGCTAGCTCTATCAGATAACTGGAGTGCATTTTCCGTGGCAAAGATAACTCAGTGCCTCAGTTGATCTATTGCTGGTAGAGCTTCTGATTTTCTTTTAAAGAAATCATATGTAAGTTGCTTCATTTTAGTATCTTGAAAATATGTACTTATTTTCTGTACTTTGCTCTGTAGCTACGAACTTGGAAGACTAGCTTAGGGCTGCAGAACTAAACCTACACTTGCACAGACAAATGTGCTCTGATAACCTGGTCACTCTGCGGAGTGATGATGTCCTCTGTAAGAAAGCAAGGTATGTAGCAGGATGAGAGCCTTGAACTGCCCGTAGCAGGTTTTTTGGTTACCTTGGAAAAACTCTGCTATCTTGCTTACCTTATATGAATCCCAGTGTCCTCCTATGTCCCAGGGACCCTTAACAAAGGAAGACTATGAATAAAAGGGCAACTTAAGGCATCTCTTCCTCTGTGTGATGAGACCAAGAGTAATAAAAAAGACACACAAAAAATCAGGGCCCCGTGATATACAATTTCTATATGACTTCTGTGAATAAAAATAGTGTCAAGCAGAGGTTCATTAAGGGAGAGATCTATCTGATTCTTAAAACAGTCCTGGTTGCTCTTTTTCAGGATTTGGACCAAGAGGTCAAAGAGCTAATTATTTATTTTTGTACAAGTAGGGGTTTTACTCTCCAGATTTGGAGAGGTTTTTTTTACCACTGCAGTACCAGCTGAACTGATGCAATTTGGGAGATGTTGGCAGTGTTGAAGAGAGCAGATGGTCCAGAGGGTGGTGGGAAATGCAAGGCAGGATAAAGGAGAGAAGAGTTAATCAAAAGCCATTGGGAATTAGACAGAGGGGATGAGAATGGGGAAAACCTAACCTGGAATCTAACAGGGATAGTCTATAAGTAGTCGTTACCAGAGAGGAAAAAGGAGAGGGGAGAAGAAGAACAGTTACTGTGTGAAAAGTAAATATTGCCCTCAGTTTGACTAGAAAATAAGAAGCAGACATGGTGTGTCTCTTAGGGACACAAAATTCCTTTATGCAAAAAAAAATAAAATAAATAAATTAAAATAAATAAATAAATAAATAAAAAGACCTTTTGGTCTAAGCCAATTCCTTTCTTATCTCCTTCCCAGGAATAAAATATTTAGGGCTTGTAATCAGCTATCAGGACACATTTGTAGCAGGAGGGTTAACCGTTGCAGTGGGCTATCCTGCTTGGGCAGAAGAAAATGGACCTAATTTATCAGGTCTTTTGGTACAAGATCAAACACTGAAAAATGAGATATGCAGTAACAATATCTTTAATTTTTAGCCCTCCATTCCCCACCACCACACCAAATGCCAAATTATCCAAATATTTGAGTAACTGTAGTTGGTGGCCAGAGCAAATTATCTTGCCTGTCTATGCCTTAGTGGTTGAAGATTTAAATTAAAAAAAAAGGATGTGATTAATGTTAAAAATAAATACATAAAGATATGCAATTAATACATCTTAATGGTGTACTAGCTATATGGGGCTATTATTTCCAAAAGAATACCGGATCCCTTTTCGTTCCATGTTTGTAGCTTGCATTGACTTCTACAAGTGCTCAGAGGAGATTTTGATAGCCAAATGTAAAAAAGTATTTCCTAAAATGAAGGAGATGTGTAGTGCCAGGAAATTGAAAGAGGTAGGAGAATGTTTTGAATTTGCAAAACAAACTCTCACATTTAAAGCCCCTCAAAAATAACTGAAGGAAGTAAATCTGATTGGAATTATTCTCAGAAGGACAAAAGAGCCGAAAGTATCACTTTTGCATATTAGACAACTTTCAGAAAATGCTAGGAGCACCATTTTATGTTAGAGAAAATAGGCACATTGTCCAAGACGACACCAGATATGCTGCTGTGGAGCAGGACCTCAACTACAGGGCCGCTCTGTGCCTACAGACTGTGATGCCTCAAGGAGTTAGATTATATCATTGGAAGCAGATGGTCACAGTTTCATTTATGGTTTACCACTTCTATAGATCTATGTATAGATCTCTCTGACTTTTAGTAAGACTAATAATACTTGTGCATACCAGCATGATTAGGTTTAACAAGCCGGTATACAGTAAAATGCAATAAGGACTGCAGGTATGCAGATTGGTACAGTAGCACAGTAGTTTAAATATTCATTCTGGGGAAATATACTTCAGCTTTGCGAAGTTTTAGTGTGATAAGGTACTTTTACAGAGAAAATTAAAACCATCTATAAAGAACATGGATATATCACTTCATCTGATTGCATATAAAATGGATCTGATATTATTTTCCTTGTTGTTCTGCTCCATACATACCAAATTATAAAAAGTGAAACAAAATGAGCCTTAGTAGAAAATTAATTTGGAAAAGCTTCGTTTAAAGAGTAGAGCGAAAAAAAAAAGATTGATTTGAGCATCATTAAAAAAAACCCACCAAAATATACTGCTGCATTCATATTGTTCTATGAATAATATATGCAACAGGGATTATAGCTAATGAAAAGATGAGTCAAAATAAATGGGTTTATGTTGCCAGTGGGAAATATAAAGCAGAGTATAAGCAGCACTGCTGCATGTAGGCTGGATAACTTCATGCTGCTCTAGCTAGTGTTGTATATTTTGCTATAAGACGTTGCTCACTAGAAGGGAAACTGAAACCCTGCAAAAAGTAAAGAATAATTAGAATAACTGTTTTCTTTATAATTTTGGGAAGAGCCACCTCTAAGAACAGTTTCCCAACAGTGTGTCTCCACTGTTATGATTAGAGGTACACTCGGTAGATTACAATGCAATAGGAGATAAATAAAGCAGATCTTAAATATTTCCTAGTAATAAACTGCTACAGACACATTGACTCATAGTGCAAATCCAACTGGCCATTCAGGAAGATTTTTCAGAAGTTTCAGCCAGTTTTTACCCTGCAATTAAGGAGGAATGGATAGAGGAAAGGTGGGGGAGAAGGCAGCTGTGTACCCGTGAGGCAATTTCACTGCCACATAGCCAAAAGCATATGTGATACTGCTTGTGACCCCGGTGGGACAAGGACCATACTCTTCGCCTAATGCAAAAGGTTCATGGTCTCTTCATATCCATATGAAACCTCCTTCCCGCTCTCTTCTGCCATATTGTCCTTACTGCTGTTCTGGCAGTTGTACAGCCATACTACAAAAAGGGTTAAGTGATTTCGTTTAAAACCAACCACCTATTTTTTTTTTTTTTCTGGGATTGCTGAAGTCAGATAAAATCCCCGGCCTGATTCATTATGAGGAACAGAAGTGGGCACCACCACGCAGCGGCACAAGGTGAGCAGGACTGTTTCTTTGGCTGGTGATGTGCAAGGTTATGCTGACATCAAGGATCAGAGAGGCTGTGCCCTTGGATTCTGGTTAGCTTGAGCTTGATGAGACCATACTTCTGCTAAGCATGCACATAGGAAGTAGTAACAGCTCATCTGCTAGATTTTATCACTTTTTGACATTCAGACATGTACCCGTGTCACTACTTGCACAGCATTTGAGACATTCAATCCTGATTTACAACTGTGAAAATGAGGCTAGGTCAGGCACACTATGGTAGGAGGAAAGCAGAACAATATTCCTTATAACTCATATCTTTTATTTCAGTATCATGAGATGTGACATTCTGTAAAAGAAATCTGGCAAGTGAGATATATTACCATTTGGAAAGAAAGGAGAATGGAAACAACTGAGGAGGCTAAAGCGCCAGTCCAAGGACTATGGCACAACAGTCATCACTTTAGAAGTTGGCACTAGTCAGCTAATACGACAAAGTCACCTCAGGTAATTCCCATCCCAAGTGTTTGGGAGCAACACTGGTGCTTCAGTCCTGGAAGAGCTGATGATGCTGAGGTTGTAAAGTCAAGGCACTGTACTGTTTGCCAGTGTATGCAGTTATATTGCAGAGTCCTTTTCTTTTAGTGCTAAAGACACCACAGGGACTCTCAGGCTCATTGTAGAAAAAAGTGTGCTGGTCACAATACAAGTATCTGATTAAATATTAAGATTCTGTCCTTAATTATTGCCAGAAACTTAGCCAAGATCTCCATGGCTATTTCTCCCCCACTGTTGAATCCCTCCTGAGGTTGCAGTGCCCAGATCTGGCTCCTGGGGAACTTCTAGACTTCTGCAGTCACCTCCACAATGCAGCACATGTGGGCAACCTTTGACAAAGCACTTCTCCCATGAACTCCTGCATCCATGTCCCACCTGCATCAATGTTGCATCAATCCAACACCATCCCTGGTTCTGCATCTCTTACTCACTCTGCCCTGTTTGATTTTCATCATTATCCTCCAGCACTTCAAAGCACAAGAAGAAGGGGCAATTGGACCAGACCCAACTTAGACTGCAGAGCCTTTTGCACAGCTCCTTCCACATAGCACCTGGCAGCTCACACAAGGTAAGAGGACAAGTATTGGTGACAGCATCTCTGGCTGCTTGCCTGAAATTCTGTGCCAAACCTGCCCTAACAGGGAGGCCCAAATCACCACAAATGTGTTATGTGCGAATAAAGATCACATCTACTGGCTGTTCTGCAGTTGCGTGTTATTCACCCTGGCAATGGGTATCATTATTTTGTACGCCAGAAGGACACCTGTCAGGGCTGTCTTTTTCTGGTCTGAGAGAAGACTCACCAGTTTTGACTATATAGAGCAGCGAAGAACAGATCAAAACCTACAGGACACTTGTTTACAAGTTACACTGAAAATGGTCATTGTAATTCTGGGCTCTGACCTGAGTATTTCCTGGGACATTTTGACTCTCCTGGCAAGTTCAAGTCCCTTCCAACCTAAATACTTCTCATTCTGTGCTTCTGTATGTGTTGGTATGTAGTGGAATTCTGGGGTAAGCACAATTGTGGCTTCAGGTTCATGCACAATCCAAGATCTTGGTCTTAGCGAGCTGTAATTCCAAGGGGGATCAGGGACTTCTCAGCCCATGCTGGGTGTGTTTCGCTGCTAGCAGGTCCTCAAAGGTTATTCAAGAACCTTCTTAATGGTCAGAATGGAGGGAACCAAAGAAGCCCAGCTCTTGGATTAGGAGCTTTCCAAAGAAAAACTTTCCAAGGAAACCCATCAGAGGAATCAAGACATAAGGCTTTCTCCATTACCTTACAACACCAGGTTATTACTGGTGCTCAGCCAGAGCACCTTACATCCCGCTCAGCCAGAGAAAAGAACAAGATAAGGCCATTTGTACCATTTGTATTTGAGTGAGTGCTGTGTTTCCTGTGTTGATGTATGTAGTTGGCTATGTATATTGTATATTTATTGTGTGTAGGTGTGTTTGTTAGAAATACATGCTCAGCCTCAGAACTGACTGGACCTGGGGACTTTGGCTTTATGGAGCTACTGGACTTGGCACTTTAAACAAAAATTTGCGCAAAAGGGAAGGAAAAAAAAAAGGATGTTTTAGGTGTTTTAGCCCCACAGACCTGCTCTTTCACATAATTGAATTGTGTGAGTCTAAATTTTATTTTACAGCATTTATTTCCATGTAGGTGAATACCATGCCTCTGAAACATGAATATTCATGTGAAAGTCTGGTATCTTGTTTACCTTTACTCTGCCTTCTTAACTAAGACAATTGTTTGCATTTGTTGCCCACAATGACCTAGTCCACCTGCAATAGTGAGGAACAACGTACAGATAACACAAACCTCCTTTCTTTGCCTACTTCTGATTCTCTCTAGCGAAAGCTTCAAGGCTACTGGGATCACCAGGGGTTATGAGATATCTTCCCTCTGCTAATGTGATTTAGAGCATTTCTCCCCTTATCTGCAAAATGCTCTCACCATCCCTCTAGGATTAAGGGGAAGAGAAGGGATCTTCAGCCATTTCAGCTGAAACTGTTCCTCTTTATGTCAAAGAATGAAGCAACCATAGTCAGTCAGAGAGTATGTGACTGGGTTTCTACCTGCTGCTCAGTATGCCCTCATGTGCTACACGTGCCCCTGATCCAATAATAATGCAAGTGATTTTCTTTTATTATAAAACAGCAGCTCCTCCATCCTCTATTGTGAGAAAAAGCTGCTTAGGCACCTGAGGCCAAAAGAGGATTCCCATGTAACAGCCCTGAGCAGAGAAAGAGAACAGCCATCAGAGTAGGAATAAGTCCTGTTCCCCTTACAGAAAAAGCTGCTGAATGCCTTTGCTCATTTACTGTGCTGACTCCCAGGAATCATATTCTTAAATACTTAACTTTTCCCAGGAAATCCATATAGCTGCTTTGATCCCATGGCATGAAGGTCTAGGGCTTCTAGGTCATGGCTGCTGGGCAGCTGGGCAGCTTTGTAACTCAGTATTCCAGTCAAAGAATCTGGCAGAAAGATTCCCCTCTTCCCCCTGTCCAAGAAATGGTGTAGGCTGAACCAAGAAGTACTGAGGACAGCCCATGTCTGATGGGTTATTGATGGATTGCAACATAAAGAGTTTTATTCCTACCGGAGAAGGAGATAACGGATTAGTGCATCACTCACTGCACTAATATCAGAAGCTCAGTCTTGGAAATTGTCTAAGACTGTGCAGAAAAATATGAACGTAGTCTCATGTGGAACTGGGTGACTACCTAATTGTAATCTAGCTATTGATAGATCAAGCCAGCTCCTGCTGAAGCTTATTCTGCCTTTCCTAGAAAAAAAAAAAAAAAGTGACTTTAGGTCAGGTTTAGCTGGGTTGAGATTCAGTCAGATATCTGATCTGAACTCTGTCATTTTTCTTTGTTGAGTCAGGCTCAGGTTTACACCAGTGAAAGTCAGCAGTGCTTCTATGCTGGAGACAAATTATTGATCCTTAAAATAGCTGTCATAATGTATGACGTTTCACCCCTTGCTGTCAAACTAGGGATTTTTTTTGGCTAAAAGTATTCATTTTTCATTCAGATTCATGTCCCTGATGTCCTCTGACACTGCGTGCGCCCTCTTTCCTTTGTAAATAAGGAAATGCAAATGCAATGAAGTGTTTCATGAAAAAGAGATATAATATTTGCTGGGGTATGTATCCTGTGTTAACTTTCTCAGGTTCATCTTTGCCACAGTTTTGCAGCTAGGAGAAAAACATCACTTGAAGTAAGAGATAGTACAAATGCCAATTGTTCCAAAGTTTAATAACTAGTTTCCCCTGAAGGGAAAGATAACAAGGAGATTAAAATGGACTGTGGTGCAGGTAGCTGGACTGACTCTGTGTAAGCCACTCCTGTGCTCTGTAATTCATTTCTTTTGAGAGAGAGAGATTGTCATTATGGAGGTTCACAAGGGCATGTAATATATAAATCACATCTACAGCAGCAAAGTGATAATTTCTTTTGATGAATAGAAGGTACCTACATGTGGGTGAGAAAAGTACTATGTTTTCCTGTGATTTTTTACAATTTGAACAATTACGGCAGCTATTATTGCAGAAGTGCTGCAGGAAGGAAATTCAGTGCTACACTGGCTGGCTGCATTACAGTTTGTCTTGATTGTAGTATCACAGAGGGAGCTTTCTCCTCCTCTCACATTGTAAGGGATACTGTTCTTGCCAGTTTTCTGGGTAAAATAACCTTTCCTTTTAAAAAACACAAATTACTTTTTGTGCGTAATATGTAGTAGTGGGCAAAATGATCCATTTTCTATCTGCATTCAGTGAACTAAAATCTTGCCATAATAATGATATAAAACATGCACTTTAAATCAAACTGTTTGAACAGAGCCTTCTATGCTATCATTTTTAGGAGCAGAATGGACTCTTAGAAAAAAAAGTTTACCTCTGCAACCTGTTTCTTGTCTCTCTTTCCTTCTGCTTCTGACTCTCCACAGTCTGTCTGTGGATTGCCAGGGCACTTAAAGGAGTGTGGGTTAGTTAAGAGGTAACTTTAAATATACTAAATAAACTTGGTCTGGTCTGTCAAATGGGCGAAACAGGAGGAGGGTGGCTGTAAACTTGTTTTTCTTCCTTACTCATCTGTTCCTGGCTATCACTAGAGACATAATAAGGGCTAGTTGGACCCTCTGAGGCTCTTCCTACATCCCTTTGGGCACTTGGGAATTGCCGTAGCAGGAACTCTAACCTCCTTACAAAAACACATGTAATAGCTCAGCTTTGGTTTGCATTTCAGCCCCAGACACGGGGATATTAAGGAGAGATACTGGGGAGCTGTGTTTCTCAGCAACACCCCAACCTTCCCACTTACCCTCTGTTTTCTATGGATATATTTATGTGGTATTTTGCAGTACATGAGAACTCACTCTACCCACATACTGAGCCCACTTTGAGTGAGTCAGCTCCATCAAGCAAGCTAAGTAGATCTGGCGAACGTGCTACTAAGCCTAAAAGGTGAAGAGGGGAAGGTTCTGAGCTCGGGTTTGGTGCTAGTTGAGAGCAGCTGCAGGGCTACACGGGAAGAGGAGTTTGTGTCCTACTGCAAAGGAATTTGCAGGCAGCCCCAAGGGGAAGCAAAATTAAAAACATCCTTCTCTGCTATAATTTCTAAAAAAATCTGTGCTTGGGTTTTTCACCTCTTCACTACTGATCTATTGTCCATTTTATACCTGTGACAGGAATCTGTGGGTACTGAGAAAGAAATCTGAGCCTCTTCTGGCCCATCCAAAAATGAAATGCATTGCCAGACACCAGTTTTTCTTTCTCTAATAACCCATAGAACAGTGCTTGGCTCTGTGATTTGGCGTCTTCCAGCACAACTGTAGCCAGTGCCGAAGCAAAGTGGTTACTCACCCAGAGGGGTGAGAGGCGGGATACCCTGGTGCAGCAGGGACTGTCGGCAGGGATGCGCTGGCCACGCTGATCACAGCAAGGGCTCTGCAGTGCATCCGGGCAGCGAGAGGAAGGATGACGAGCAACTGCCATCCGGGAGGCTTTGCAAGAAATTAATATCCCCAAGGTTTTTGAAGGTGGGGAAATAACTTTTCCAGACTCAGTTTTACATGCATAAGCAAGAACATTAAGCATTATGCATGCTGTAAGAGTTTGTGTTATAGTAAGCTCTTGAGCTTAGGTGGACCCTCTGTTCTATGTATTGCGCATACCTATATGTATAGATATAGGATGGGCTCATCTTGTCAAACCCAGAAAGAGCTCTCAGCAGATAGGTTTATAGCTGAGCTGGCTACTAGCCTGTCTCTCCTGACTCAAGGTGGGGATCACAGGGACTAGTCTGCACAGGGTAGCTCCAGAATAAAGCTTGGCCACGACTGACTCTCTGTTTCCTTGGAGAGAAAGCTCGGTTCCTCTTTACCGCTCCTGCACACATGCAGCATATGCCTGGAGTCTCACTGACACGATACAATCCCTGTTGATGCCTCCCACTCCAGCACTGGCACCCCGACCGCACTGTGAACACTATCCCTCTCCATGGGCAATGGCACTTTATATTCTAGATGCTTCACTCCAAAGGGCAGCGTAAAGGACGTAGACGTTTCTCCTGAGTACAAAATGACTGTCACTCCTACCAGCTTCTACATGATTTCATCCAGCTGCTGGATATCAAAGAATACACTGGGAAATGCAAAACTTATGGGGTAAAGTAGGATTTGGGGCAAGCGGCTGTCCAGGGGCTGTACATACCATCATCTCAACCTTGTTCTGGAAGCAACACAGAATAGTTCTAGGTTAGCAACAAATTCCAGGGACTAGTCTTTTAAAAACTGCACTATGTTATGCCTGGGAAAAGCAGCAGTGCAGGAATGTTGATGATTTTTCTCAGCGCAGGGACCATAACTCCTGCCAGGAGTTAACTCCTGCCTCCTTCCTGCCAGGGACAATTATGGAGAAGACTTCACCTCACCAACTGTGTTTATGCAGGTGCTTGGAAGGACATGGTGCAGGACACAGTAAAAGTCTAGCTGACAAGATGCAGAAAGGCTGTGGGTTTATGTTGCCGTATTGCTAAAGGCAGGCTCCTCACCTACCTTTGTCTAACCATTTTGATAGGGCTACAAGCTGTAGTTCATTCATTTCCAGCAAAATATGACTTTTAGCCCTGGGTCATCATTTTTTTTGCAAACATACCTCAAACAGCAATGAGCCTTGCTGTGCCAATACCAAGAGAGAGAATTAATCTCACTCAGTGTTTATGCAGTGACCTCTTCATTATTACACTGCGTTATTATTGGCTGTGCTGCTGTTGCATTACAATCTCCATGCTAGCTGTGCTTAAATCATCTGTTTCTGTGTGTCTATATCTCCCAAATACCAAATCAGGACAATACATCCTCTGCTTCGTGCTTTGTGTGTGTTATCTCCAGCTGGAGACATTTCAGGGTAAAGAGTGACTCTTGTTTCATGTATTACACAATTGTGGAAAGCCAATGTCTGCTTACAAGAATTTCACATGATCCTTTTTGAACGATTTCACTTGGAATGTTCCAATTTCTTAAAGCAAATAGTTCTGAACTGCTAAAAAGAGTTCTTGTTTCCTGTCAACATTTCAAAACAAGAGAACAACGTGCTTTTTCTTGTGCCATTTTTTGGTTTCAAAAACCTGAGGTGACATTTAAGAGAAAATGAAAATGTTCTGTTTTAAAAACAGAGGAAAAATAAGAGGCTTTTATTTTGACATCTCCTGCAAGTGAAAATCAAATTTCTTCTTGTTGGAATGATTTCCCTCAAAATTACTTTTGGATATAATGTTAACTTTTGGGGGGGAAGTGGCAAGAAAGTGGCAATATTGTTTCCTCAAGGACTGAGAATGTCCATTCTGCTGAGCCAGAGGCTGGGGTGTTGCTGGCATGAAAACCAGGGCATGCAGCTCTGGTTTTCTGACACATTTTCGAGTAGATTGCTCCATATATGCTTTTCAATTTAACACTTCACTGATAATCAATGCGATAAGAAACATTTTGTTTTTAGAGTCTGGGATAAACCAGAACCTGGAATTTCCTAAAGCTTCCTGCTCCAGACTGCCACTGAAGCAGAATGTTTTTTTTTTAGCATCCTGCAGAGAAGTCTATTGCAGCTGATGTTGCTGAACAGCACAGAGACACTTGTCTCAATCAAGCAGAATTAGTGGCATTATTATAGGTCTCCAAAGCTGTTATCTAGAAGAGTTTCCTTTGAATCTGCTTGGAAGTGTTAGGGTAGCTGAGGGGCCAGTGCCTTCACTCTCTGAATGATATTACCCTTAAACTCGACTGATTTTGGCAGTTCGCATGTGTGCGCATGCACTTGCACACACAGACAAGCACCTGAAGGCTTTGGTGTCCTTAGCACAAGAATTTAGTCCTGTGCAGCAGTAAGCAGAAGAGCCGCTACTGAACCAAGAAGATCAACATAAGGCTGCCCCAGTGTCTCTTGTTATTGCCACATCATTGAATTGTAAAAGCAACAATTCCTCTTTCCCGTTGCTCACATCACCTTAGCACTTTGGAGACCTAGTCAGCTGATAAAAATAATCATGCCAAGGGCTGTACAGATCAAAACACTTGGACACTCCCTTCATCAAAGAGTTTATAATATATGTGGGATGAGGGACAAGAGATGGATGCAGACAGTTGGGATGAGGACAAGGAAACAAGCAGTGCTGAGTGGCTGAGTGAGGATTTCAGCTCACTGACACCCTCGTTTTTCTGCAGGCTTCATTAAAACTGGATGTTTAGGGTGAACAATTCCCAGCCAAGAGGAGCGCGGAGAGACTCTTTTGGCTGCTGAGCAGTTGTAAGGTCGAGGTTGATGCCACAAGCTTGTTGGTGGGGTGAGTGTGTTTCATAGCAATGACTTGGGGATGGGCAGCAAGGGGCCTTCGAAGTAAAGAGCAGCAGTTCAAGGTCTGATGCAACAAAGAACAAACATGGTAAAAGGGTGCAAAGAGAGGGCAATACTGGGTCAATATGAGTTATACTTGGCTAGTATAATGCATTTGCAAAAGCATGTTGAATGACGTCTATTTTTATTAAGGCTGGAGAAAAAGGTGCTGTTGCAGTAGCAATACTTTGACAAAAACTAGAAAAACACTCCAGCTGAAAAAAATAGTCTAACAAGTCTAACAAGACTGAATCATAACAGTGCTATGGAGAGAGTGAAAGGCTCCATCATGTTGGGTGTCTCTGTAAAATCGTTTGAAAATTGCTTGCGCCAAAGAAAGTGCCTTTGAAAGTCACCCATACTATTATAATAAACCTTGTCCATTACTGCAGAGCAAAGAAACAGAATGAGAGCTGGGGCCCTGCTGTGCTAGCTGCTCTACTAGCAGTGTAAAGTTCTTTAATAGCAGCTAATGGCACTTTATTTTCCTGCTTGCTGTTTAGTTATTCTTGCTGTTTGAAAGGAGAAGTGTTGGGCTGGGATGGGAAAGAAAAACTAAATGGAAAGAAGGGATACAGAACAAGTGAGAAGACAGAAGAAACAAAGGACAGAGGGGCAGGGAGAGCCAGGTGAAGATCCTCCATGGTTATGGGGATGGAGGGACTGAAAGAGTCTCTGCTGCGACCGCGGGCTCTGCTTTTGCAGCTGCTCTTTCCAGCTTGAGTGGGCTGACTCCTCCCTTGTTATTCCCTTGTGCTGATTGTGGAGCATGTCTGAATGGCAAGAGATTTGCAATTAAGTGAAATGCTTCATGGAGCTAAAAAAACTTTAAAAACTTTTTTTTTTTCTGAATGTATATTTTATTGCATCTCTGTGTTTTTGTTGCGGTGATTTTTTTTAAAGCCATTTAATTGTCAATTATAATTTTCAGGATGGTCGCCTGCTCTTATGAAGGACTGGGGCTTAATCCCTTGATCTTCTAGCTGGGTAATTTGCTACGCAAACTGTCTTCTGGGTGCACTGGTACTTCTGCACTGATGGAAGGGAAGAGCTTGAAAAAAGGGGAGCAATTTTTTTTTTTCCACCTGAAAGACCTTCTCAGATACGCCTCTGCCCTGTCCATCCTTCCTGTGCATCAGGCCTGGTAGGGAAGGCTGGGGTGAGCAGCAGATGGGAGCTGACTGTTGCTCTGTTTGGAATATAACTCCTAGCATTTGGCTCACACCTGTCAGCAAACTCCATATACACTTGTTTATCCTCCTCTGTACCATATGTTTCTATATAAAATCAGTCCCAATGATCTATTGCCTTACTTCTATCACTCCTATTATGGTCGTAACTGAGCATTTCACAGTCGTTAATGCGTTTACACTGACAGTGTCCCTGTTGCGTAGGCATTTAGTATCACCCACTTTACAGATGGGTTCGCTGAAGCTCAGATCAACAGCTCCTCAGAAGTCTTTAGGTACCTCTTTCTTGTTTAAATCAATGGAGGGAAACACATCTCCAGGAGATACAAGTTTTGGAAAGCCAGCTACTTACTTGAGTGAGGGATCCTTCTTCTAAGTCCTGCACAGATGCTCAAAGTGCTGAACCGCTCCTGATTCCCTGGCACAGAGCATTTCACTACCTCCGCAAGACCTGGCAGCCCTGCAGCTGCCCATGTCTAGTCTTTTCTTAGGTCCTGATCTTTAGCTCTTTGCCAGCAAACCCCTGCTGCACGGCGCTCCATGTCCTCCCCACAGCCCGGAGGGGATAGACCGCTGGGCAGAGCAACTGGTTGAAGTCCAACAACTCAACACAGTGGTGAGCAAGGAGTTAAAAATGCCGCGTCCAAACCAGAAGAGCTGATATGGACCAAAAGAAAAAAGTTTCTGCTGCAGTAGAGACTGTTTCCCCCATTATGCTCTCTTTTTTATGTGCTTGCTTGCCTCTCATAAAAGAACTTCTCAGCCCTACAGATTTAAAGTCTATGTAGGAGAGGAACAGTTTTTTAAACGTACTGTACTTACCTATCAGTCACCTACTTATTAATTATAACTAAAAGCATGATTAATCTGTCATGGATAAGGCTGCTAAGTAACACTAATCATGCTAATGCACTTCTGTCACTTATACAAAAGGCGGCATTATTATCAATTTTCACATCCATGTGTACGAAAGCCCATATACAGAGCAGCTGCAAATCAGTGGTAATATTTTATCACAGATGGGAAGAGGCTGCATCACGGCTTTCTGCACTGTCCCCACTGCGCAGTGATTTATTTCCTCTGCACCAGTAGGATATAATAACATTATCTTTTGCACATAGTTTTGCCCTCTAAAATGGATAACAATTACTGTTATGGAAAGTATTTCCAGAGGCTCATAACAACTGCAGCTCCAATATCTCTGTGGGAGGGGTCAGCATGAAGACCAAAGTGCTACTTAAACCCTGTACTGAGTGGGAGGTAAGAGATGCGTAGGTCTTATACAAGTGTGAATATCTAAGGAAAGCTGTATTGTTTCTGTATTACAGAGCATAATGCTTTTCTTTCAATGTCTCTTTTCTCTGAATGTTCAAATGATCTGCTTTTTAATAGCCTAGACACTGGAAAGTTAATTTCCAGGTGCCAAACTTGAAAGTTGGAACCACGCCTGAAACCCTCGTGTATCCAACCTGTTAAGCAATCAAAGGTGGATATACTAAACTGCAGCCAAGATATGCTGTTTAACTTTTAAAATGTTCTAAAGAAAAGATCTATTCCCAGAGAAGACCTTCAAAATAGACCCCTCCAGAAGGCTAATTATACCACGCAGCAATAGGAACAAAAAATAGATGGGTCATCCTTCTAAGGAACCATCCGCGGGCACCTAGGTGACCCGAATAGAATGATGTCCTATTTTCAGATGGATAAAGTTTTTAGATGAACTACTGTTGGGTTCATTGAATATATGAACCGAGGATAAAAATATCCAACTTTTCTTTTGAACCTACTATGTCTACTATTAGCATTTTGGTGTGAACTGCCCAAGATAAAGAACATCATTTCAAGATAATGTCTTCAAAATGTAATCTGCATCCCTGCTGTTCTGTACACCTTCATGACCCAAATAGAGAAGTCATTTTTATTTTCCATCTGAATGAGCAACTTAATGTTTGCAAACTAGGTCTCACTCAGTAATTTCTGAACGTACAAATTTATGAAAGAATCCACAAAGGTTTTGTCAGGCAATAGTTCTTTCCTGAATATGAATTTCTCCAGAGCTCATGACATTGAACTTTCTAGTGCAGCTAGTCCACTAAATGACTTGATAAGGATGAGTTGAAAACCATGATTTGACAAGTAATCTTCTGAAAATATAGGAATCTTAAAGGGAATAGAATAAAATTTTGAAGGAGGTGAATATTTTTTTAAAAAAATAAATACACAAAGAAACAAAAACAAACAAACAGAGCCACAGAATACAACCTGCCTTCCTATGGCTAGATCCTGGAACAGCGTTGATCTGTCTTACTTTTTACTGCAATTGAATTATGTTTAAATCAAAAAGTCTGCCACTGCCTTCCCAGCTCACAGACAGAATAAAGCTACAGCACAAAGGGACTGGACAAGAAATTGTTCTTTTTTTTATTATTACTGTTCAAAACTATCTGGGTAGAAACTTTGCTTAGAAAAATCTAAAGAATTTCAGCATAATATTAAAGTGTTGAATGTATAGCTTTGCAGCCTCTTTAGCTAACTTTCTTTTTTATTGTCCTTTAGTCTTCACAGTTTTGTGTATACAGTAAATTGTTGTAGCCATTCACATATATTATAGAGGCATGCCGAAAATTTTAAGATCACCATTAAATCTTGGGATGCAGTTCTGTGCCTTAGCATAGCAATTTCCTTCTCTTTTTGCAGAACTGCACTCCCCTACTCCTTCTTATTAATAAACATGACATCCCTCTGCTTTTCTCTCCATCTGCACAGCTGTAGTCTTTTATTCCAGCAAGAGAGAGTCACAATTTTGTTTGTCACACTGGTATATGAATTTTCACTTCTTTATTTATGGATAGCATGCTAGAATTTTCCTTATGGAAGAGAAATTAAAACAGTACTGACATTTGGAATGTAAAGGAATTACTCCAACTGATTATAGTTGTGTTAAAATGAGTCACGCACTTTTGGTCCAAACTCCTTGACATACACTTCCATATATATTAATCACTATGACATCATTGAAGGACTATTTTTACCTTGGTAAAAAAAAAAAAAAAAAAAAGCGGAATGCATTTGTGAGCTTTTAAAAAAAATTTTAA
>JAWLRI010000551.1:1663869-1694342 GCA_034781795.1 Crypturellus tataupa
GGTTGTGGAGTCTCCTTCCCTGGAGATCTTCAAGACCCGTTTGGATGCTGCCCTGTGCCACGTGCCCTAGGTGGCCCCGCGTGTGCAGGGGGGTTGGACTAGACAACCTCTAGAGGTCCTTTCCAACCTTAGGTATTCAGTGATTCTGTGATTCTATGATCATAAGTTAATTCATGAATAATGATAGCAATTTACAATTTTAGAAATGAAAAATAAAAGGTTATTTTGTCACTTTGTACAAAACTTAGAAGACAGTGACTTTCATTTGAAGTTGACACAAATAGATGCATTTCATATGTGGAATTCTCCCACCAAAAAAAAAAAAAAGGAAATTCTAAGTTTTTCAGACTTCTTTTATTCTTAGGAGGTGTCAAAACTGAAGTGTATGAAGAAGAAACCCAGCTATTTCACCTGCAGTCAGCTAATTCATTTCTCATCTTACTTGGTGCTTAAGAGAGAGATGGATGTTCCATCCTCCTCTCCTGTTCAGAAAATCTGATAGTGTCAACATTGTTTCCCCATATTCAACAAATCCTCTTTAAAATAGTTGCCTCCATTCAAGGGACAACACACAATCTACTTTTAACACATTCAATTACAGCAGAAGGTCTGGCCCTCAGTGTGAGAATAGTATGTGTACTCTGCCCCAGCACGATCTTTATTGGACAGTATTGACCTTTGTCTTTCATGACTTTGGTCGTTACTCCTGTATAACATCATTTTGTCAGTATAGCAGCATTTTCTCTTACCCAGAGATTCAGTCTGCACTGTTAGCAACTGTTTGTAATAATAATGAAATCTACCTTTTAGATGGGTGAAAAAAAGTGTTGGTGTAGTTCCATTTTACGTGGACATTCAAGCGTAATAGAGAATATAATTTTGCACAAAAGTGCACAATAACATGCATAGAGATTGAATAGCCTGTTCTCATCTTCTGTCCTAAGTCACCGGAGCTGTTTTCTTTCAGAAAACTGTAAATGGGGAGTAAATCTCACATGAATGTAATGACTCACAGGAGTCACTCCATTAGAGTAATTGGCTCTGTTTTGGTCATTTGTGACTTTGGAATAACTCCATTAAGTAAGTCAATGGAGTAGCTTTGGAGCTACTTTGTATTTAAAAGAGATTATAACTGACTTTATATTGGCACAAACTTGTGTAAACAAGTAAAGAAGGATCGATATGGATTTTGCTTAGAAAAGGACATAAATGTTAGGAAACATATGGGTGTTAGCAGATTTATGAGCACATCATCATATAGAAGCAGACACTGGCATGGTAATGCAAGCTGACAGTTTAAATTTGGCACCTGCACACAACAAAAAGGTAGCTAGACCTGTAGTAAGAGAGACACTAACAAGATAATTTCCCTGGGCAGGTCATGTACTCTTGGCTTCATATTGTAGTTCACTCTCTTGTTGGTTGAACTGTTATCAATTTAATGGACACATGGTGTCAATTTGACTGTTGAAATAGTTCAGGATAAAAATCCAGTGTTCTCAAAGAAATTAAAAGCTGTCTCAGAATGGTATTGTGTCTGGAAAAATAAGCTCCATTATTCTCTATGACAATATAGATAAATGTTTCCTGAACTAGGTGTAGATTTCATTCAAACAAACCCATCATTGGAGAAAAAAAAAAAAAAATAAGCCTTTATTCCTGGATTCCTGGGTTCCTGCATTCATGGATTCATGGAACTATATGGGCTTCCACTCCAGCAATTACTGAATCAAGAAAAATGTATTGATGGAGAGAAAGGTAGCAAGAAAGAAGACAGAAAAAGGAAAGAAAGGAAACAAGAAGTTTTCTGTAGAAACTTACATCCTGTTTTCTTTCAGATGATTCGTCTTGACCCAATATCCTTCAAAAACTGAACTTCAAATTGAACTTCAAAAATTCATTTGTTACACGGGAATTTGGACCCATGAAACAGGTAAGAATTAAAAGATTCATACTAGAGTAGAAAATGTATCAAAATAGTCAAAAGACATGGAGTATACAGCATCCTATGTAATTTCTTTTTGCACACATGAATGGATTCACTCAATTTAATGGATACATTTTATCTACTATTCTGAAACTCTCTGAATGTCATAATCACTGCTCCTTTTCTATTTTAATGAAAGAGAAAAGGGGAAAATGGGAAAAGAAAATCATTGAAGGTGATGTTGTAGCAGGTCAATAGATTTTGGACAATTTATGGCTCTTGTCCTGCTCATTCCCCTTGTCAGTAATTATTTAGTTCAGCAAGCTAGCTGTATTAAAGTCAATCATGAATCTCACTAGCTTAAGAAAATTGTTAATAAATTGAGAACATACGGAAAGATCCAACTCTGATAATATTTTGAGAACTGGTGCTAATGAAAATAATGACACTTAAGCCTGAGAAGCCTTGTGGCATATTGGGTTAAGAAAAGCATGGCTATGGAGTCATTATAAAGATTTGATGTCTTATTTTTTGTATACTGCACTTAGAATAAGGAAGTAATTCAAAGCTACACATATATATATGCAAACAAAAGACATATATCTATATAGAAGGAAATCCAAGGTTTTAAATTTTTGTTGGAAGTCACTTGTGAGAAAGGACAGCACAAAAGTTAGCAGTAGCATAGCCATATTGAGCAATGGCTGGAAACAGATTTTACAGTGGAAGCACATGAGGAGAATGGTAATTATGCCACACAGAAATAGTCTATAACCTATCGGGGGTGACCCCCACCCTGTACCTGGTTTGGCAGTTGCAGGACTCCAAATAATGATGCTGGTCTAAAACTTTGTAGGTTCGGTTAAGAGAAGGAGAAATACCACTCCATTTCTGAAGGATTATTGCACAGAACTGCAGAACTCAGCTAAGATAGATTTGCTCTACCAAAGGTCTTTTCAGATGCAGTGATATTGCTGCAATTCAAACTAAAGCATAGCCCTATTCATAATGTGTTTTGAAGATCATGCTAAGATATTCAGTTATGGCTGTGGGCACTTGCCATGAAATAGTGTGATAAAGGCACAGCACTGAAGAATGGGTTTGATATAGATTAATCAGATAAAGCACTGATTCTGATTTTAGAATTAAAATAACATCTACTCAAAATATTTACTATCTACTAAAAAGAAACCACTGAAGTATCAAAAGGTATTTTTTTCCCCAAACACCACTTGTTTCCCATTTTCAAGATTACGTGTATGTGAAGCTGGAACTGATCAGCACTTGGAAACTCTTTTGGCTTTATCAGACAAATTCCATGTTCTTCACTGTTTTTAGAACAGAATTTGATTCACATTTTTACCTGAGAAGATTTTATGGGATCCCACACCACAAACAGTATAATGCTGAATGTTATAGGCTTTGATTTCTTGTCATCACATCAGCTCTTCTATTATACTGTTGTGGTCCTTATAAGTTGTCTTGCAAGCAAAATTCCCTGGTAAATTCATGAGAGTGCATATAGACTAGACATAGGCACATCAGGGAAGCAGTATTTTTTGTTAACTATCAATTTAACAAGACTCAAAAATGTTGGTTAGTTAGATAATTTCCCTTTATGAAAGGATATGAAAAGTCTTATTTTCTTTTGTCAGAATCCTGTGCAGGTGCGTAAAAGTTAGACTACCTCACTTTTTGCAGTGCTGCATTTCTTTGCTGTGCCTAGTGCTGACTAGAGCAGGAAACAACCTCCTAATTTGGAGGCTAGTCTGTAGTACAGATTTGCTTACTGAATTCCTTTACTGTGATTCTCCTTGCATGTTGCAATCTAAAAGGAAGCATAACATTTTCCTGATTTGTGCTCCATGCAATGATCTCAAAGTGTCCAAGGCTTGAACTCAGAAAGAATCATTTTGCAGATAGAAATAACCTAGTAAAATAAAACCTCTTACCTTCCAAAGTGTTTCGGAAACTGTAATTGGCCATTTTATCCATGGTTCCAGATTCATACTGAGACAGTGAGAGGCAAAATTCAACTTCAGCTGAAGACGGGAGCCTTGGTGTCCTTGATTTATCATTATTCCCAGGATTTCGGAGGATGGGCCCTTCACTTGTGGCATTGCATAAAGCCTGTTGGCTGTTGTACTCTTCAGACCGAGTACAAATTACCTATGTAAAACATTTTCTGTTAGCAGAGTTGCAGTGGTTATAAAAGACAAAAGAAAAAATGTAATTAACTTAAAATAAATGAACTAAGCATATAATGGAATATTTCTAATAAGAAGAACTATTAATTTATTTTTTCTGTGTATGATTATAATATAAAGTAGGAAATTTAATAGAAGATTAGAAGAAAGAGAAAAAAAAGTCATAATTGGAAGGTTTTGTCTGCACATAGTAAGGAGAGAACTCTCACCTTGTGATATAGAAAAGGACACGTCTTATTTTGTTCTGAAAGTGTCTCTCCATGCTGTTAGATTAACTGGGCTCAATTTCACTATGTGTCGATGATGCTAAAAGGATAAGACCCTGCTCTATCCCACACAAACGTTGTGGGGATGAATATAAAATGGGTTGAGACGCCATGCTGATGGGTATTAGGAAAAGGCCTTGGGTAGAGAGGTGGATACAGATATTAAATGTTGTCAGAATCCAGAATTATTTATGCAAAAGTTCTGAGTTAACAGGTAGATTCAATTAGCATGACACAACAAAGCCATTATTTATCAGATTATCTATGGAAAATGTCAGTCCAATTTAAGACTCCTGGAAGTGCAAGGTAATGCCACATAACTTCAAATAATAGTCAGGTAATTTCAGCTAAGTCAAACTCCTACACATTTGCTATGAGTTGAAAGTGCCCACATGGACTGTTCCCATTACTAAGACGATATTCAATTTCTTGTGTTTTTTTTTTTGTTTTTTTTTTTCAATGTTTTTTAATATCTTTAATTAAATAACTTCCTCATTATCTGAGGATGTTGGCACTCTGATGAGAGTTTCTACTGTAGCTCTCACTGTATCCCCACTTGACAATAGAAGCGATGGAAATAAAAATGTGATATCTTTTCCTATCTCAACACAATAAACGCACTGGGAGTTAGCACATGCACTAATTCTCCTTTCTACTTCATGTTCAGAAACCTGTCTGACATGGAGTCAGACGTGTCAGAGATGGAAAGATGGAGGAAACGTAATGACACGGTGGCATACAGAAGATGAAGCTATATGTTTTGGTGATCCCTTTGAGTGGCACGATTGATGGGTCTGTGAAAAAGAAACAGTGGTTCAAAACTTCCAGAAGTTTTTCCGTATTCACCTAACGTGATGCTGCGGGTCTGAACCAATACTCATGTCTTATTTGTCTTTTTCTAAGAAAAAAACTCAAAACCAAATAAATTTCTGCAGTTATCGAGTAATTGAAGAAGTTAATTAGAATATTAAGTGGAGAAGAACAGATCTCAATACGGAGTGATGCACTGTAGCAGAGATCACATAACTGAAACCTAGAGACATCTTTCATTCTGGAGCTGTGTTCCTATTTCATGGGCTTCAACAAGAAGGGGAGTGAAAGCAATCGTATTTGCTGAGTGAAGAACATGAGACGCTGTGTTCGTGAAGGCAGTGAGTGGGATGTTCATTTTGCCAGCAATAGCTGTGTACAAACTGTCAGACTGGAGTAACCCTTTAGGCTCTACTTCCCTGTTAATAGACAGGGAAAGGCATCTCCAGAGTGTGATTCGACCCACCTAAATCACTGAGATATCCGTGTTTTGGGGCACCTAATACTCCATTGGTTAAGCTAACAAAAGGAGATGCATAAAAATTCAATGCAGAAACTGTCTCTGGACTGTAGTTATTAAAGGAAGCAAAATTAAGAGCATTCAGCTAACTCAGTGCTCTGCTTCTGCATTAGGAGGGGATGAATCACACCCTGGAGGCATGGATGTGTCTCTACTGACTAAAACAACTTGCTTCGTTTCCTAACTAACTTTTAAATGACTAGAAGGAGATGAGATGAATCCTATTCTAAGCAATCTGACCACCAATTCACAGAAAATGTATGACAGAGTTGGAAATACAGTTAGATTTCTTAAGAATCTGGCATTCTTATAGATAAGATTTCCATGAATATGAATTGAATGAATAAATTATCTTTTTTTTTTTTCAGGCGATAAGAAAGCTTATCAGGAAAACTTATCCTTCAAGACCACTCTATTAACTGCAATTTGCCATGGTCTGTTAAAACTACTGCGGTGCCCTTGGTAGCTGTATGTAGGAGTCGTCCAGGACAGAGTTTCATGTGCACAGAACACAGTGCCCACTGAGGGTCACCCGATGGGAGAGGATGGTGCCTCTGAGAGGCTCTTTCTACAAGCCCTGCAAGAAGGGAGAGGGAGCAAGAGGGAGATACCTGCAGTCATAAACACAAGGCACAGCTATAGCACTGCTTTTATTATTGTTTTCCCTTAATAATAAAAAAGAGTTATTGCAGCTTGCAGTTACTTCAGATAAAGGAAAAATAGGGGGTTGCTTCAATTTGAGGGAGATACTCTAGTAATTTTGTATGCAGAAAAGGTGCTCAGTCTTATTTATTTGCCACTGCGCTAGTCAAGAGGACTGTGAGTTGGCTGGTGGGTCTCAACCCATTTCTCAGTCTATCTCTTTGCTCAGATACTTAATGTACACAGACTTTCTACCCAGCTCTGTGTTTTCAGGGTCTTATCCAGGGCTTCTGGCTTTTCCGCTCAGCCATCTCCTATCTTTTCATCCTTCTGTCTGCTGCTCTGGGGTTATATCCATAGCATATCTTAAAAAGGAATCACATGTTCAAGACCAGAGTTTTTTTTTTTTTTTTTTTTTTTTTTTTTTTTTTTGCTATTTAGACAGGGAATCTTTAAGTATGACCTTAAATATGAGTTCAAAAAGAGGAATATTTCCCTATTATTTTGTTTAATGAAGTTCCAATGGAGCTTATTGTGATGCGGTTTTCTGGGGCTTATAAACAGACAGAATGCTAGCTTTTTTCTTTTTTTCTTTTTTCTCCCTCCTATTTATGTCTCCGCATAGCCTTCATTAACTCACTAACTAAATGTAGCCTGAACAGAAGGCAGATGCTATAGGACATCTGGTAACATATAGTCACGCAATGCCAACATAAGGGACGGGAATGAAAACTGTGGTCTAAACTAAGTCAGGGCATACAAGTAGCCTCTATGCTTTTTCAAAAAGGTATAACTTAGTCAATACAAATTATGAGTCTATGCCTAGGTTATTATTTTCTGTTTTATCAGCCTTGTGAGACGTAAGTTGTAACAGTATGCAGGCCAGTTAAATGGTTTTAGTGGACTTTTTGGATTCAATCTATAAAATGTGTGTAAAATGGGTCATATTGTTGCCTTCTTTTCACTACAGAGATAGACTTTTTACTAGAAATATGTTTTTAAAACACACGAGGTTTTTTTGTTCCCTTTTTTTTTGGAATAATTTTCTGCTTGCCCTAAACAATGTTCAGTACTTAAACTGAGCTGAGAACCTGCTCTTCAGCATGTGTAAATGCACCAGGTCCAGGGAAATTTTGAGGCAGCTTCTGTGCAGTTTATGTAAGCAGCCAACAGAGCCAGTGCCAGTAGATGGCACTCCAGAATGCAGAGCTCTGCTCCAGCCCTTGGAAGCTCCCAAGAACAGGCTCAGCACTGCAGCCCAGCTCCTCTGCACGGCTCCTTGCATCGCTCCGTAGAAAACAGACCGCAAGCGTGTGGAAGCGCTGCTGCTGTCTCGCACCTTTTTGCAAATAGGAAACCCTTTTGCCTTTAAGTTTGTAACAGGCAGCGCAGAGCAGCACCTTAACCCAAAGGAAGTGCAGGAATCACCCGCAGGTTTAGATCCTTTATCTGCTATTTTTAAATGCAAAGATTCTGGGGGTTTGGATGGCAAATTCATTTGGATGGCAAATTGGGGGTTGCTTTGCACTTGCTAGATGTGTGCTTGCAGTGATGTGCAATACTTGCAACACCTGGAAGAGGTGATGAATATTTTTCTGTAGTGCTGGAAGAGCCGCTCAGTTCCGAGCTGAGCTGAGATTCCCCAGTTTCCTAGTGAAGGAAGGGCATGCAGAGGGTTAACCTGCACTTCTGCACACAGCTTCCCTTTAGAGATGATCCCTTGCACTGCCTTCTTTCCGAGTCCACGGACCACGAGTCCAGAGACTACAAGTACATATATTCAGAGTATCACGCCCGGGGTTAGCATGCGTCAAAGAGCTGGTTCAAAGGACAGGCAGAGCGACCGCATGGTTGTCCTCGCTTGTCTGCTGGCCACATCCCAGCTCTCCCAGGGCTGGGATGGGGCATTTCCAGGGTGATGGCATTTCTCTGTGTCTTACACATTTCTCCTACATGAAGTCTGAGTGTGTGAACCGGTGCCCTGAGCCACATCCCAGGGCTGAAAAAGCTTTTGCACTGTTCCAGCTCCTTCCTCTGTTCTTTTTTTCCGCCTATGCTCACCTACATGATTGGAAATGGCATTAAGGTGCTGCCCTCAAGCCTGATTTAAAACATGGGGCAGTTGTAAAGGGGTCTAACTTTTGCTTTTGGCTGCATTAGGGACGTAATTTAATCCTACTCAAATGGCATCCAGAAACCAATTACTCACCAAACTGGGAAAATGCAAGGGAAAAAGAGAAAGGGAAACAAATGATCTGCAGCAGAACAAGCTGTGCTTTGGGGAGCTTGTTTTCACAGGCAGGACTGTAAAAGGTGCTGGATCTGTAGCAGAACAAAGGATTTTAAAGATACTATGCATATTTATATCTTCTTCGTGTACTCCTGAATATTAGCAGAACTAGAAAGATAAAACAGACAAATAACTGCATAAAACAAAATTTGAAAAGTGAGACTTCGAAGAAATTCTAAGAGGCACCTTTTTGCATATATAAGGCCATATGTTATCTCTGTGACCCTCACAGCTTTTGCATTAACTGGGGGAGATCCTAAACTCAAGTTTAGCGCTGAAACAAACCCAGAGCCTTCAAGGTATTTTCTCAGCCCTCAGTAAAACCTGGCTGAGTTTCATCTCTTTGCTCAAAGGTAGCCCAAAGTTGTGGAATCTTTTATATCCCATTCAGTGCCATAAAATGGCGCTAGGGTGGAGTGAGAAATTCATTAATCATTAATTATTGCTGACATATTCATTAATACTTTCTGGTTCACCTTTCTGTTGCCAAATTGTACCTTTTTAGTGTTACTGTCTTCATGTCTACTACAAGTTCTCAAAGGTTTCTTTTTTTGGTGAATTATCAACAAACTCCAATTTGTATGAAATTCTGTAGCTATTAATTTCTATACTTCTGATTATTTTTTCAAACTGCAAAACTCCTGAGCAATCACTGCTGTATGCTAGATAACAGCCTAGCAACCAGAGACCAAACTGATGCTTTCTGTCACCTGTGATCCCATGAAATGCTGGAATTGGAGATTACAGGGACATAAAGAAAATGAGGAAATCCAACTGTCTTCCCCTGCTGTGCATAGATTCTGATTGCCTCAGGAATGCTATAAAGACACGGTTCTGTTTTGGCGTGTGGAGATTTATCTCTTTGCAATAGGAAATGTTTCAAATTTACAATATATGTAAACATATCATTAGGAAGCTAATCTTCATCAACTTCTTCTTTGGTAGTTGCCTACTCCATTCTGGCTGCTGTGTTTTAATTTACCAGCCTGTAGCTGGCACCAAAACCTGTAAGCAGCAACAAAAAAAAAAACTAGATCTTTTATTTTTGAGTGTATAAGATATATTTTTATATTATTTATTTATTTATTAAATGGTTTTGATATTTTGGATTTTATGGGATATACAAGCATCCACTAGTAGACTGAGGTAGGACTATGACTGATTCGCTGCTGCCTCCAATGTTAAAAGCATTGGCTAAAACATAGATTAAGAGCCTGTAAAATGGGTTCAGGTGGTATTTTCTAACACTTGTGAGGCCCTTGAGCCATCAGCAAAACTTGACATAGAAGTCAGAGGTAACAGAAGTGTCCTGTATTTATCTCGACATCAGTACTGTTATAAAAGTAAGTGCTTTCTCCCCCAGTTATAGGTAAAAGGCACAAGAAAAATATGGCTGGATGCACAAAAAGACTCAAATGTCACAGAAAGTGAAAAATCTGAAACATGCTCAACATTTAGCGTTGCCCAAACAACAACGGCATCAAAAAGAGATATCAGGGATGCCTTTCCTAGAAATTTGTTCTCATTTGGGTCATCTATTTGAGAAATAAAAAGTGGGGAGTCAAATTCCCTGGGGCAGAGGAGAAAGCAGAACCTACATCTCTCACTTCCTATCACCACGAAGATGGTGGAGGGAGTAGCATCTCTCCTACTGTCTGCTTTGTGAGAATACCTAAGTCCTGGAAGGAGTTTAGGATTACTAATGTCATAGCAGATGTCTATCTTATGATTTTGAGCAAGATGCAGAAGTGTCTGCATCTTGCCAATAAACCCGTGTCTTCTCAAGCTCCTTGACTGATCCTCTCAGGCTATTCAGCTAACAATTCAGTACTCGATAAACTATACTGAGAATTAAATAACAGTATCTAAATAATCAAATTTCATCTTTCCTATGAAGACATATTTTCAGGTAATGGATCTAAAGTACTACCACTTTTCGTTCAGGAGCATTATACCCATTTTATATTTGTGTAAATTGTTTCCCCTCGATAGCAGTTTTGCATTTGTAAGTAGTTCTTCAGGGCAATGCAGAATTAAGTGCTGAGGGAAATTGTCAGTACTGAGAACAAAGAACTGGCTCCAGGCTTACACCAGGACTGCTGAGAGGAGCAGCCCTCCACACACTGCAATTACTCCTCTCAAGTTGCTCTTTTAGAAGAGAGAAAATTCAGACCTGGAGTCAGCAGCCTGCTTGCCACAATAGTAAACCTGCACCTCCATTTACATTTTCTTGCTTCATTTTACTCACGATTTATCTAGCAAGCTGGCAGTGTGTATGTGGGTGCAGGGGGAGAAGCAGGGAGGAACACAAACCTGTAATGTTAACTCCCAACCAAATCTGAACAATTCTGCTTTTATCTGCAGAGGATTTGTTTGGATTAATAATTTACTGACTTCGGTAATTTCTTCAAATAAATATTTCTTTGAATAAATCTGTTATCTTGAATAATTATAGAAATGGATTTTAAAAAAATCCCCAAATGCCATGGATAAATTCCATCTTCCACCTGGCTTGCTGGAAATCTATAAGGTATCACAGAAGTGGTAAGGCATTAGTAGTGTCATTCAGTCCTAAATAAATCTATATTCAACATTTGAACAATCCCAAACACATAACTGAAAGCAGAAGAAAATCCTTCCCACCCACTCTAAAGCAGAAATGAAACAGGTAAACAAAACCAGTAAAGTTTCCTAATAGTCTTGCTTGTAAAAACAGAGGCAAGAATCAGAAGTTTCACTAGATAATATATGCGGGAAGAATGTGGACAGCTAATGCACTCGGCTAAGTGGCTGCAGCAGCATGTTGAAAAACTAAAGGGAAAGCTAAAATTTCAGCATGTATTCATGGGTATCCATGTTGCCATGGCAACTTCTCAATGGAATAAAGTATTTTCTCCTTTCTTTGGGGATTAAAAAAAACAACAAGATGCTGCTCTGCAAATAGGCACTTTGCCTTTTAAAAATAAATCCATAACTATTTCCTGTGCAAATCTATTTCTGAATTTTACTAATATAGCAGGCGTTACTTTGTTACGCTTTGAAAAGAGCCTTACATTCTGAAAAGGACACTTTATTATGGATGTGTTAGTCAAAAGGTTTCTCTTGCCCTCTTTTTATTTTGCATGCTTATTAAAAGCCTGAATTCCTTCACATTTCTGGATCATCTTTTTTTTTTTTCCTTTTTTTCTCCTCTCTGTTTAGCTACAGCATATTCTGCAGCAGATCTATGACTGTTTTCTGGCTGAAGCTAAAGCTATTTTTGCTCCCTTTTGATTTTCTGGAGTAAGGCTCTGATCTCTTATTTTATGCTACTCCAAGGAATCGTATTGACTGCACTTTTTTTTTTTTTCCCCATCATTAGCAATTGTTAAAATCTGGGTTCCAGGCCACTAAAGAAACATCAGGTTGTCTTACACCTTCACTACATCTCCACTGACCTAAAATGTAGAGGCTGTGCAGCCTCTTTCTTTCACTAGAAAGGCAGAGGAGATGCAAATAGATAGATAATGTTAAAGGGGAAGAAGTATCTTGAAGGTAAACGTGTTTGTGCTATTGTTTTGGAAATTTTTTCCCTTGTGCAATATTTCCAGAAGTGGCTGAAAAATATAGGTCATAAATGTCCCATTTTAGAAATGGCTTGGGAGATTTCAGCCAAAGATGAATATCTTATGGATATACACTAAAATCAGACGTTTCTTACGTGGCACTTTTTTTTAAAAAAAAATGTGTTTTCTGAAGCAATAGAGAAATATCTGTTTAATGAAACTTATTCATAAATCTTTGTTTTATTTTCTGAATATACCTGTTGCAATAAATCTGACTGTTTCTTAAATATATTCATCACTATTGGTTAAGTAGTATTTATGTACTACTAGGATGGAGGAATTTAAAGAATCTGGATATGTTTAATAATACCTTTGAAAAAGTGACATTTACATATTATCTGATCCCTTCTGTGCTCTTATAAAATATTATACTGCTAATTCTTTGGTCCTATCTGCTTCCCACTTTGGTTAGCATGTCCAGTATATTGTATTGATAGCTCCGCTTGACCCAGGTAATCAGCTCCATTCTAGTTTCAGTTTATTCCACCTTAACACTTGTACCATTTTCATGCAATTTCATGTAACTATTTAGTTACTATTTAGTTTAGCAGAGCATCAGATTCATTTCATTCTGTAAATGCATTCCAATTAAGTTAATACATGTAATCCAGATTCATACTGCTAGAAATAAACAGACC
Source organism: Crypturellus tataupa (assembly GCA_034781795.1). Classification (NCBI taxonomy): domain Eukaryota; kingdom Metazoa; phylum Chordata; class Aves; order Tinamiformes; family Tinamidae; genus Crypturellus; species Crypturellus tataupa. The sequence goes on from JAWLRI010000551.1 coordinate 1,676,775, forward strand.
CTTTGAATGTAGGATCAATATACATATCCATGGATATACCTACTTCATGGCTACATCTGTATGGTAAATTAACTGCGGTCAGGAACATTCCTGGGCACCGAGACAAACTGACATGAAATAACCCACATCTATGCTGGTGAAACCTTAACCTCCCCAATAGGATGGCTAGATGCAATGTGCTGGAAATGGATCCAGAATTATTTTAACAGCTTTCCCCTGCCTGGGAGAAAACTAACTGGTACATGCAAAATTTATGTCCTAGGATATTCAGGAATAGATCTGTTTGAATACAGGAACATATTGGGAATGCTTGAATCGACAGGTATAAGCCCAGCCTATATTATTCAAAGGACACCAATGATGACTAAATCCAGTTTAACCAGACAAATAAGTCCAGTTACTCATTGCTCTGTGGTACCAAAGCATTGCAGATCTGCTGGGGCCTGTATTTCTTTCAAATTCCATTAAATGACTAAAACTGTTCAATCTTCATTTAAGATGATAGTACAGAAATCAGCAGAACAATACTATGTTTACACCAACATAATCATATACTTCAAAGCCAGAAGGGACTGTTGCTATTGTCATTGTGGAGTATGTCTGTGCAAGCTGATAGAAATTCATCAGTGTATTCCAGACAGGGTGGTGGATTGTGAGCAAGTCAGCACAGAATCTGAGGAGCGCTCAGTGCAAGAAGAGTTCCATTCGGCTACCCGAGATGGTGCTGCCTATGCAAATCCATAAAGGTGGCACCATCTCAGATGGGATACAGACTACTTTTGCACTGCATTTAAGCAACAGAAATAATTACTGAGTTTCTTTTTAGTAAACGTTATACATTCAGTAATCTTAGTTCATCTGAGCATAAGAGATTATTTATTATTTTTTGTTTGAACTACTGATGTGAATAGCACAGACTTCTTTGTGCTCTAAAGGTTGTGTTATTTTGGAAAATCAGAAACTAGACAAGCTTAATTCCATGCTTTTTAACCCTTGGCTGAGTTGGCTGAAAAAATGTATGTTTTTGATCTCAGCTGATTCCTCGAGCAGACCCACTGTGCAGACAGAGACGTGCCAGCTTGCCTAGCTTTAGGTTTTTAATTAAATTGGTAGGCACTACAGTCAATAAAGAGATAAGAGACACAGACCAGAGCAGCTCTAAATGATGATTAAATCTATGCAAAATCTGTTTTTTTTCCTCTGGAAATGCTTACTTTCTCTGCAGGAATTTTAAGGTAATCCAGCGTGGCTGAGCTCTGCCCTTACACATCTCACAAGTATCTAAAGTCAGGATGATTCTAGCATAAGCAATTCCTCCCTCCCCTTTCCCCTCAGTCTGTCCTTACCTGCCACGAGGAGAAGAACGATGCTGGGCTGAGTAAATTAGGGTTGGCGGGGTGTCTGCCGCCCATGTACTCGTTGGTGCAGACCTCACAGAACGCAGCATCTCGCCAGTCCCAGTAGGGGATGGTGAAGTCCTCATCATCCGTTATCTTCTGGATCTCACGTTCCCACAGCAGCAGAAAGGCACGATGCCAAGGCAGAAACCCTGGGGCTTCATGAGCAAAATCAATGTCCCGCCACACGTTTGTCCCTCCTAGGAGCGTGTCTCGAGAAGCATAGTAATGCATCCACACGAAGAGATCATACACGTTGATGTTTCGGAACATGGGGTTGGAGCCGTTGTTCATCTGCGCATAAGTGCCAGTAGCGATGACATAGTCCCGGCTGGGGGTGCTCTTCGCCAGGTTGAGGTAGGCGAGGAACTTGTCCTTCTCCCTAGTGCTGAGGCGGAAGATGTTTCTTCTTGTTCTCACTCGCCTTTGAGTGCAGTCGGCACCAGAGAAACCGAACTTGCACTCACCGCAGTTGAATCCCATGAAATTTCCTCTGCATTGACACGTGCGGTTGTAAAACACCGAGGGCCAGTCCTCTCTGTCATCCACTCCTGAGAAAGGGAACTGTGGGCCCAGCGGAGCTTGAGAGAGAAGGATGCTCTGGCAGGAGCCCCTCCTGGAGAGCTGTCCACACGGGGACCCGTCCCCATCCCACGGAGGACAGCACTCCTTCCTCAGCAAGTTCTCCGTGTTGGCGCAGGCTCTGGGGAACTGCCCCATGCAAGGCTGGAGGATTCCTAGCAGGAAACCCATCACAAGCAGAGACATCCTTGTAGGACAGCAGGAGAACTTTGGTGGTGTTTCGCTTCAGCGCATGAAGAGCTCCGGCCAGCCTCTTGCAATGTCCTGTGCATGCAAGAAGTTTCTCCACACTGCAGGGAGCTCTTCACTGCTGACTTCTCTAGCGTGCACCCTGCAATATCCTTCCCCATTCCTACCCCAGGCACATTTACACACAAAATACAGTTCACAACTAATCTGATTATCACATGTTCTGGGTGACAGCCAAGTGACTTTTCTGCCCGCCCCCTACCAGTTTCAGAAGTACAGGCACTTATTATATACATTCATCTTCTGCCTAGCACATGACTGCTTTACTCTGGCAATTGGAGAGGAAATAAAATTAAAGTTTGGACATAGAAATAACTGTCAGCTCTTCAAATTGCATGTTTGATTATGTGCATCAGAGTAAGCAGTTGTCTAAAAAGCAGATCCAGTTGAATTTGATCAGTTAAATAAGCTCAGCAAATAGAAAAAACAACAAAACATTTTGTGGATAAACTATTTCACAAAAAGTGGAGTCAAAGTGTGAACATGGGTCAGAACCAGAATAGAGGATTTGTTGTTGCATTTTTACATTTCAATGTAAGGTGCCTTTCCCAGACCAATGTTTTGTAAAGCTAACTTCGTAGAAGATGTGCTCATCTTTTTGAAGACAAAAACATCATTGTGTTTCTGTGAAATTCACAAAGATTTGAGAATTAACAACCTTCTGAAAAAAAAATTGAAGCCAAATTTATTCTGTAACTTTAATTCTGGACCCAAATTTTCTCTACAATTTTGAGGGGAACATAGTCTGCTGACAGGCTTGTGGAAAGCACTTAAAGCAGTCACCTCCTGACCTGGAAAATACACCTTGACTGCTGCCTTTCTGCCATCAAGAAGTTTGCAAACAGCACGTCTGTGTGTTTTACTCAGTGCTTTCCTGGGCAGTCTGTCGACCACCCACATCCTCTTTCGTCTCCTGCATTAGGCTGATCAGGGTTAATTGAGTTGTATGAAAGGCATTAGAAGTTGTTGTACTTTGAAGTGCCGCCTGAAGAAGAGACGTAGCAGTTATTTTACTGCCAGACAAATTGTACAGATATTATCCAGTTTTCTTCAGCTATCACTGCTATTAGTAAGAGACTTTGTTATTTTTAAGCATCATGAATATATTTTTCCTTATGTTTGCAGAGAATTTTAGTAGGACAACATACAAGCAAATGAACTGAGAACTTTGCTGGGAAATTATGCCTTTGAGTGGGATCAGCAGGTCATCACATGGCTGTGCTGAGGAGCACGAGGCACTTTAATCCTGTTGGCTTCCACGCCCCAGATATCCAAAGAGATTATCCCTGAATCCCAGTGCTAGGGAGCTGCAGTGGGAACACTTGGAGCAGAAAAGGCAAGGGAAAAAGTGCTGTTTCCTTTATGCACAGGCTGATATTTACACTCATTTGACTGATAGCCCTGGTTTTCATGCTAGTTTTATAAAACAGATTTCATGACACAAGTTTTACTATTTTGATTTATTTTCTCTGTGTCTGTCTGTCTGTCTGGAAAACCCTTGCAAACTATTTCTTGTAATGTTCCTTCCATGGGGGTAAAATTAATATATTTGAGAAAAAGCCCATCTTTGATTATAAGAATGTATGTTTTCTAATATGCACTAAAAATCATATTGGAAATGCTGGAGGTAAAGCTTCAGAGTGAAGTTGGAAAGTACACACATATATATTTAGATAAAGGGCCAAAAAATATTAAAATTAAATATTAAAAATAAAATATTCATATTAAGTTAAAAATATTCTATGGCTAAAATCAAAAAATAGAATCTGAGACTTGAGAGTTGTCATATGATGACTTTGAAGCAGATGGTTAACAGAGGAGTCCTCTGTGAAAATGTATGAATGAGAAACTCTGAATGGGAAATGTGATTGAGAGGTGGCCTACCCCCTTCTTGACCTACTATTGAGTAGAGGTTTGTTTTCATTAACTGTCAATGATTCAGGCAGCATTTAGAAAATCAAATTTATCATATATTACCAGTCATAAATGTTATCCAAATAAGAAAATATATATGCCATTCCCTTTTTTGTCACTCCAAAACACGGGCAATCCCTTACATGCTTCATCCGGGCAAAAATCTCGTCGTTAAAACGTCTCGAAAGATTTTTCGTCTGTCTTGTGCTTCAAGCCACCACTCCTTCCTTCATTGGTTTAACACAACCATATCTGACTGGGTTTGTGAATAAGCTGAATTTACTCATCTTGCCTGAGAAATCCCCCTAGACTATCAGCAAGGGGTCAGCATAATTGTGTTGAAAGCCTTCAGAGACCCACTCCTCATCTCTAGGTCATTTCATTAGAGAATGGGTCAGGATTTATCCACTTAAGGCCCCCAAAAGGCTAGGTGGTCAGTAAAATCATCATGGTTAAGACTTTCTGTATTCAAGAAAATGCAATACGGCAATCTGGGGAGCAGCTCATCTGGCTTTATTTGACTCCAAAGTATAAATCACCAGAAATGCTTTGTAGTTGGAGCTTGTAGGGGCTTTCTTCATCAGCTGAGTGGCACGGAGCTCTAATTTATGTCCCTAAATCTTAACTACACCCTCAGGTTTTCAACTAGATGATTTAAAGTACCAGTTTCAGTAATCTTCAGAAGATATCTCTTCCAATCAAAAGACATTGACACAAGTTTTCATTCTGGGTTGCCATTATTGAACTAGTCTCAATTTCAGGTAAAATTAGTGGATTTTCAAAATTTCCAACACTTGGATGACTCTGTGAAATTAGTATCTCTCAATCCTTGTTAAAAGTTTTTAAAATCTGTTTACACTTTTTAGGTTTTCTGTGCTTCTATAGTTTAATTATTCATGTTGAATGAAAAAAAAACAAAGGATGAAAAAGAAGAATCATTTTGAAATTGTAACTATTTCAGAAGTTCAGCATCAAACTGTGACAAAACAGACTAGCAGAGGGAAGATATAATAATCCATTAACCAGATAGAAAGTTTGATTTGATAAAGTAATAGACTCAAATTACACTCTCCGGTCCACACCTGCTGCTCGGTGCTGCAGTCGGTATCCTCACACGCTGTCACAAGGCACTTGACTCCAAATGTTTTTTCAAGATTTGTACAACTGGCTGCGGCCCTGCTGAGCTTGAATTTCAGGCATCTGAAGGACAAAACTTTATTTTTTACCTCTGCCCCATGGCCTGTGTGCCAGATGGAAGTCTCAGTCTTCTTGGTGGTTCTCCAGGAGTGGGGACGAGAGGTTGCATTGCTCTGTAATGGGTCACATCGCTGAGGAGTGCTTGCTCCCAAAGATGCTGTACTCCTTTCCTTGATTTATCAGACATCACCTTGATGAGACCTGATGAGGTGTTTGCCTTTGGAAGCTGGAGGAGAATGTGGGCCAGGTTTAGAGAAAGATATTTGTATTTGAGGACACAGTTGAAAACATGAGATGGAAAAGAAAGATTGATTTAGGATGATGACATTTGTACTTGTCATAAACCGTGCTGAGTTTAAAGCCAGAATTAAAAATCTGTCTCCTGTTTGCTGATAAGTGGGTGGATGAAAATTCAGAAGAGTCCTGCTTATCATTAAGAGCCATGAACCAAACAGATATTTAAGCATTACACAAAGAAAGATGAAAATATTTAATTTCTATTTAAAAACAATTATGCGTAGCTGCTGAAAAAAAATCAAGTTTCTGATGGGAAACTAAGAATTTCACCAAGTTCATTTTTCTTAATCAAAGGTCAAATAGGCTATAAATACCTACAGGTCATCTTTTTAGTCTAAGGCAAATGCTTCTTCACCTTTTGGAATATTTGAAGATAAAGCTTAAAAACTCATTTGGGTATATGTAAGGAACACAAATTAAAGCTGAAAAATGATTCTGAATGCTGTTAGGTAAACGTCTTTTAACTCAGGAGTAACACACCTAATACTCAGTGAACACCACTCAAGCTATACTTGGGGACATATTAATTAAATTAAGGCCATGCAGCAATTTAAGCAAATCATTCCCCTCACCAGCCTTAGCCCTGGCTTACTGTAGAAGAAGTTCACAGGCGTTCACTTCCACAAAGTTTTGTTGTCACGATCTGCTAGGAGCACTAGTGGACCAACCACTTCCTGGCAGTAACGTGATATGGGCCATACACGAACACCCAGTTGCAGTTCTGTTGAATTAGTCAAAGACAGGACCAAGGATATAGTTTTATGTTGGTTTTATACAGCCTGCAAGAGATGAAATGTCTCTTCTGGCAGAAGCTTGTTGTTATCTGGAGAGATGATATTTGATAAAGTATTAAAAAAAGAGAGAGAAAAAAAAAAGCTGCTCTGTCCTTTTAACAACATTGAGCCCATGAGTTCTGTTATATCAATGTTTTTATATGCCAGTGGCCATTGTATTTTTATTCTGATCCTGGGAGCTCTAGAGACAGATTCAATGCCTCTGAATATAGGTACTCCAACTGATCTCAAAACACAGGCTAAATATTACAGGCAATGTGAAGGAGTCTAATAAGAATCTAAATAACAACAACAACAATAATAATAATAATAATTTGATTTATAACCCAAAGCTAGGGAGAAGCAGATGCAATCAGAACAACAGAAGTACAGAAGCAGCAGCAAAAGACAAACAGGCATTTTGCCTTGTTTATAGGCAGACGATAGTGCTAAAGTAGTTACCTGCCAACTTATATGATTTAGTTTTTTTGCTGCAGGTCACACAAAATCTGTCAGATATTTATCAGTCTTGATGACAGAACAGCAACTACAGGGTATGTTGAAGCAATATTATCTATAATTTGATCACACTCCACCTCTGCATTCAGCTCCGCTGAAACACACTGCCTGGAGTCCTGGCTTTTCAGCACATGCCAGGCAGACTGGAAATCGAGGTAACTGCATTTGAATGATTCCTTTAAAAGGAAAAGTACTCTTTTTTTTTTTTTTTTTTTTTTCCCAACCTTGTGTGTGATACGTGAATTTGATCTTGATGGTAGGCTAGGGCCCAGGTTTAACTAAGTGGGCAATACTGAGGTGGTTCAGGAATTCCCTGACTCAGCTAAGAGCTTACTGAGACTGACAGCACGGAAAGTTGTTCAGTAACCTTGCAGGAAACTATTTATATATTTTGCTGGGCTAGTGTTCTGCTTGTTTTCCAAGGGGAAGCGGCCTGCTGAGAGGTCACACAAGTGCTCCAACTGACACAAAAGTAGAGTTGGGAATCACCAGGGGAGAAGCAAGACTGGTCTTTGTGCTTTCAGAGGGCTCTTCCCATACCACAAAACCACATCCAAAGTCCTTGTGACAGGCACCCCTCCAGCTATGCCTTAATCATGCTGCATCTCACTCTTGAGGTTAAACCCTATGATCTTCATCTTCCTTCCCAAAGTGCTTTGATAAACTTACCTCTTCAAGTTGACTGTTTCCCATGCCTCCTCTTCAGAAGCAACTTCCCTAATAATTGCCAAACTCTATAATAATAAAAAAATCATAATGACTTCCTATTTTTTGTTTTTTCGCTTTAGTTTTTTAATTATTATTTTTGTATGTATGTGTGTATGCATATGCTGCAGAAAGCAGATAATCAAAAAGCATATTAGAAAACACAAGAATGACATTTAGCACAGAGCAAATCTCAGTAGCTCCTGGTGATACAGCAAGCAGGGCTAAGCGGTGTCAAAAAATAAATTTGGAAGCACAATGAGAGAATCAGACAAGACAGGTATGTGGAAATAAGCCAGATGGGACCCTCTGAGGCTGAAGTGACCTCACATAACCTCTCATATGCAGGACTAAGCTGGATTCCATGCAGTCTTGCTTGTTTGTGCATTTGTGCATAAAATAGTTCATATTTTTCTCTGTATGTCTAAATATGCATCATTTTAGCTGCAAACTGGTTCTTTCAACATGGTACCAAAACAAAATCCTTTAAATACTCAAAAAAACTGTGAGGAGAAGGCTACAATTGCTCTAAAGTGTGTCTCTGAGATTTGCTACGCTAAATAAGAATATTTTGGATAGGAAAAGAGCTGTTCTTTTCATATATGTATGTGTGTGTGTGTGTGTGTATATAAGCTTTTAAAATGCAAAAACACTGCAGATGTGACTAAATGTCGAAAAAAATGCACATAGAAAGAATCAGTTTCATAGATTTTATTCAGATTTTCTCCTGCCAATACTCTCCTATTCTAGAATTTTCTCCTGTGCAGAACATTTTGTCTGTCTACACTTGCACATGCCTCAAAGGGCTCCATTAACTCCAAGGCCTTGTATTTAGAAGGAGTTCTTAAAGCCCACAGGTTGCCTGAACCTGCTCCGTCTGGATAGAAGGAGTGACTTACGGAGGCTGCACAGCAGGAGCACTTTGCGTGAGTCACGGAGGGAGAAGGAAAGCTGTGGTGAGCAACTGCTGCCTCGTCTCCCAGCCCGTTACCCACCGAGGGGCTCAGCACGGCCCGGTTTTCATGCAGGAGTCTACTGAGCTATGATGGGTACCGAACGGCCAACCATGATAGTCCTGAACGCTGGTGGGAAGGTGACCTCCGTCCTCTGGCTCTCCCTGCCCCGCACAGCAGAGCCCATCGTGTGGTTCTTCAGTGCCGGATCACTGCAGGGAGAAAACGCAGATAATAAAGTAGGCAATTATAATAGCTCCACTCACATTTCTATTAATTTAAACTTCTCCACAGCATGGGAAAGATAAGGGGAAAAGACATACATTGTTTAGAATTTAAGAAAAAATTCTTATTAACCTTCCACAACTGTCTGGCAATGCTCAAAGGCCCAGCTACTGAAAAGACTCCGAAATATGGGATGTAGTCTCTGATTTTTTTTCTCCCTTCCAAATAATCACTGTAATGAAGAATCAAACTGTAATGAATTTGACATTTCTGTAGAACTTGACTAATTAACTACAGCTAAATAAATATATAAATAAGACCTTGACATTCAACTTCACTTTAATGCAAATAGAAGATAGAAAACTCATTTTTTTCATGCTGCAGACTTGCTGCATAAAGAATAAAACATCTTAATAAGACATTAAACATCCAGAAAAAAAATCCTTGCAAAGTAGTGCACAGTGATTCTGATAATAACTGAAAGTTTTAGCAATGTAGAGAACGTGAATTGTGAATGATTTTTACGCTTCTTTTTTCCCCTTTTACTTTGCTATTAAAATGCAGTATGCTCAAATCATGAAAAAAGATTTTTATTCATATGCCTAAGAGTTAATCTGTTAGAATCATTTTTACAGGTCTTTGGGAAGGTTGAAAATATTCAGTTCAAAAACTGACCAGAAAATTCAGGAAAAAAAAAAAAAAGATCAATGCCTGTTTAGTACAATCCCTCTATCTTTGGCTCAGCAAGACTCTAAACCCTAAATTGCTTGTGGGAGAAATGTCTCTCCATGCTGACTGTTCTAAACACACTTAGTGCATTTGGTGTTGTCCTTTGTGGAGGTAGGAGACCAGACAACCCGATCATTTGTTTTCATCATTTTCATGACAAAACTAGATTAAATATTGCCACACTGGAGTCAGTGATATGTTTAGCATACTTGTCATCACACATGGCTAGTGATTAGCACACATTTCTTATAGAAATACACACAAAAGAGCAGTGGATGATGGATTTCAACCCATTTTTTTAAGGACTTAAAAAAAATTAGTGATTATTTTGTAAGTCCTGTTTAAAAAGCAAAGCCTAGATCAATGCCATGAGCTGATACCAGATTCTTCCCTGGCAATGAAATAAAGTCTAGAAATTCTTTAAAAACATTTGTCTGGAGCTTTTCTATATGGAGTGATGTCTCAAGTTTTCTAGGTCTGATATTTTGGGCTCTCCCAGAACTAGAAGTAAGTGTCAGTTCTGCTCTACTTTTGGCTATGTCTTCATTTCATGGGGGCAAAAATCAATTTCAGTCTTTCAGTGCTTGAAAAACATTGGATTTGGACATTGCTATTTGGATTACTGGTGTTTTTTTGCTGTTTTTTTCCCCTCATATATCTTGAATGTTAGAAGACTGATAGACAAAATTCAGCTACTCAAAGAAGCATGCCTATTCTTATGCTGTATTTAAAGTACAACCTTCCAGACATGGAATATCAAGGGAGTAAGGAGCAAAGCCTTATTTCCCTTCACTCAACACTACCCTATGCCTCATGCAAGCTCCAGTCCTGTGATATACGTGCAAGCAGTGGTAAGGCAATAGTCCAGCTCCTTAGCTCTCCCTGCAGTTGTATTCTTCCGTTCCATGTTCAGTATCAATTACACAGGCTGTGAAATTGCTGCCAGAAACTGTCTGTACCACAGGGAAAAACTCATAGTTTCTCCATTTTAAAGACTAAAGTGAAAATAAAATCCCGCTAGTTTAACTTTTCCCCCTAATGTAGCCCAGAGGATTTCACCCGTACATTCCTGTGCTGTGCTAAATAATTTGGGGTTGAGCTCAATTCACTCTTTGACCCAGACACATCAAATCAATTTGCGCCTCTAGATACTTCAATGAACTCTAGTGGAACTGGCCAAAGATATTAGTTGTAAATTCTTAATTCTTAATAAATCCTAATTGTAATTCTTATAATTAGGAAATCCACAGAAACAGCCCCTGCCTGTGTCCTACATTAAGCCCAGTATACTGTGAGTTGAGACTGCTTCTATTGAACTTTGACACCTCAGTCTTTCCTCTTTGGCCCCAGTACATATTAGATAAAATATTAATAGACTTGTTTACTTGAACAAGACAAAGAAAAGCCAAAACCGATCCAACCAAACCAAACCAGTCTGCCTTCACGGTGCATTTTTAAATTAACTTTGAATCCTTTGAATTGCAATGTGATCACTGTGGTTGCATGGGAACATGCTATACTTTGAATACTTTATCTCATCCAAAGAACTCTAAATCATTAGTGAATGTGAAATATTTTTAAATATTGACAGGCTTTTTGCCTATATTTGCTGGTAAAGAAAATGAGGCAGTGACAGCAGAAGCAAACTGTCCCAAGGGCAAACAAAGACTACTTTTTGTTAGAGAATTTGTAAAAAACTAAAAGCAGCAACATTAAAACATCATGAAGATTAAACAGAAGAGAGTTGGTTAGAGAATGAGGCCTGTTTCTCCATTCCCTAATTTGGTTTAGCTTAAGAGTTAAAGAAAGAGAGTTTGTTTCACATAGAGACACTTCCAGCAAATATTTCTCTCTCTTTTTTTCCAATTGATAATTTGATCTTTTACCTTATGTGTCGGAGAACCATCTCCTTTCATTGATAGACTCTAGTGACTAAAGAAAAGAATTTTTGGAGAAAATGGATATAGATAAACCTCATCATTGTCAGTGGAAACTTACGCAAGATGTTGAAATCCTCTGATCAAATATAGATATCTGGATCTGATCAAATCATCTAGAATGCTTTACAGTTACAGGAAAGAAGCCAGAAATTTTAGGATGTATCTTACTTTATCCAAAAGCAAAACAAATACCTATGTCTGAAATAAGGTGCTTCTTTCCTTTGACTATAATGGGAGCTCAGGTTGCTCAGCTGTGCAGTGCCTGCACGGACAGCATCCAAAATTTGTTGAGATGTATCCCAGTCTGGATGCTTTGTCTTTCTTATTCAAGCCCCGCATGTTTGACAGGTGATGAATTGCATCTCTATACTGTTATCAATAGTCTAACATACCAATATTGACTCATGGCTGAAGGACCGAGACATTTGCTTCTGGTCAATGACAAAACAGCACATATAGTGCACTTCACACACACAGATTTATATAGCAGATAGGATAAATGTATAAATAGAAATGAATGAAACTCCCAGCGGAATTCATCTCCCCAGCCTGAAGTTAGTCATCCAAACCCAAGCTTGTCAGACTGGACTTCCTTTGGAGGAAACGCCAATGCTAAATAGATGTTTAAGATGGCTCAACTTCACTTTCTAGTAGTGCTGTTTTTTCTCCATTTGCTACAAAAGAAAGACAAGGTGACCAGCTCAGCATCTGATATCCAAAGTTGGGTAAGAGGTAAGAAGAGTGAATATAATCTCACCTTTAACCACGCATTGCATCACCAGAGTAAGCCTCACAGGTCCTTGAACCCAACAGAATGCCTGGTGGTGCTGTGGGGGCCACACATAGGGCTTCACTGAACCATTTTTCCATTTTTAAAATAATAGAAATAAGAACAGCCCTGAATGAACTGCTGATCAAATTGCCAAAGACTTCCCTAAGAATGAACTTGTCTACATATTTTTTCAACTGTACCAATCAGTTTACATCAGTTTTATACAACCTTTAAAATGAAATGGTTGGAAAAATGTTCTCGCTTTAAACATGAGTTATGTTGTCAATATGCTTCTAAGCACTGACAAATCCGAGGAAACAGAGATTCTGGCAGTATCAGTTGTTTCATGATCTTTATTAAATTTTTAGGCAACCTTCTGAAATGCGAGCAATATTAAGGGGTAGGGAGCTTCCTCCTCAAAGAGTGAACTATATATTTTTCAGAGAGAGAAAAGCTCAACTTATCAGGTATATAAGCAAATAAGTAACATGGAGTACTTGCCCTTTCTAAAGGCATGTTGCCAAATGTAGAAAGATTTAAAATATAGCACCAAATTTTAATGGAGAGAGCCTATAGATATGTTGACTTTAGAACATAATTACTATGGAAACAACAAATAAAGAGGTTGTATTGGAGTGTGCCAAGCTGAAATTTACGCCTGGATTGATTTCAACTCTTTCCTTGCTGACAAGTACTGAGAAGCTAAGGCTTTCAGAATGAATTCTATAAGAAGCCTTTTATAATATGCCATTTGCATTTCCCCAAGTCTCCCTCCCACTTCTTCTCATATTGGGACATGTACTTCATATTTTTTCTCTCAAGGGTTAATAATTTTAAAATTCTTTGATTTGGGGTATCTAGCTGTCAAAATGGATTTAACCTTCAAAAATGACAAAGGTAAAATGGCACGATTAAAGTATGCATTGAACATTTTACTCCAGGTTTTTATAAACATTGGAGAGAAAAAGGCAATTTTATTTGCAATGTATGTATGTGTATATATATATATATATGACCTTTTTAGATGTTTACTTCACAATAATCTGAATTGGACCCTAGAAATGACCATTTCTTTCTATTGACTGTAAAGTGAGTCTATATACACAGTATATATACAAATGTGTACTGAATATATACATACTGTATATGTATATATACAGTATACATGTATATGCATACTGTATATGTATATATAAATGTGGGAAGGACAGTCCTATCTAAAAATATAACAATAGGCAAAGATTGAGGATCTTCCTTTTGATCCTCTGCTAATAAATGTTAAAGTTATATTTTTGCATGTATTCAAATAATTAATAGTTATTTCTCCTAGTAAAGCTAAAACCATGAAAAGATCACTATAAATCAAATTAAAACCAAATATAACACAAAAATAACAAAACCTTGACATTTCTAGTTGAGAATGATATTTAAGTTTTTAATCTTTTCATTTATTTTAATTTACTGAAAGTTAGCCTGAAATATTATTTTTAAATGAAAAATGCAAATATTTCATTTAAAATACTCCAAATAACCTTGATACGTCTGATTTCTTTCTTAGGTTTTTAGCTGCATTCAAGCTTAATTTGCTCCTTTTTATAAGTGGCCAACCTTTTATTTATAGATGAGAAATAGGTTTTTTTCTTTTAAATATTTGTAACATTTGTTCAAAGATCTAAAGACATACAATCTGTTTTCAGAACAAACAAACAAATACTCAAAATCATATGTGCAAAATATTTCATCAGTTGCTAAATTTCAAAATAGCAGTAACTCCTTTCTTTTGACATTTCCTTGTGATGCTTTTTAGGCTATAACAGCTTTGAACGATCTAATGAAAAGCAAAAGGTGAAACTAACTCAAAATCAAAATGCATCTGACATTCAATTTGCTTAAGAACATGATGCATGAGTGTACATATATGTATGCAGATATCTACCTGGAGGTATCATTTTTTTAAATAGGACTTTAGTTCAGCTCCTTCCACATAGAAGGTTAAAGGCATTTGAGATGAAGCGGGCTAGAAGATATGACACACGACTTGTACCTTCCCAGACAAGACAACTGGAGACCCATGGAAATACCCTAAGGCATCTTGACTGGTGCTAAATGCCAAGCACTTGATCAGCTGAGCGGAGCTGTAGGACTCACCTGCAGCAGAGCTTTTCTCTGGACTCCACTGGCCAGGAGAGGATTTCAGCTGCGGAGGTGCAGACACTTCATGCCTCTTCAGTCCTGAGTATCACTTTTGTCTTTCATCTCACAGTACAAAAATATGTAGGTCTCCCTCACCTCCAGGCCATTTTGCCAGCCCAGGGCAATGTCTCAGATGTTCCATTTCAGAAGTTCAGACAATCGCCTCCTTCCATTGGAATGGAAGAATCCTAACTCCCATGTCGATATGCCCATACTGATACTTAAATAGTGGAGTCCTAATTTGAAATGAGTTCTTACCTTAGTTAGTTTCCTTTTTTTAATTTTTTTTCCAATGAAGTCAAAAAAGGAGTAGTGTTTATAAAAGGTGAAAAAATACACTCAGTCTTTGACAGGCCCTTGGATGTATACTCTGGTACAGATAAAAGCTGAATATCATTTTAATGTATAAATTGAGCTAGAAGTTAGACACGTTAAAAAAAAAATGGTGCCAACTAGAGCTTGAAAACCTTTGAGGAAAAGAATTTATTTACATGTGTGACATGGAGGCACCAGGGTGAGCAATAAGCATCCCTGCTTGTGAACTCACCTCTCTCCCTGCTTGGCCGCGACCTCAACACTTTCAGCTTGTGCTCCACGGGAGGACTCCCTTGGGCAAGACGAATCTGTGCACAGCTAGATCCATCAGTGCTATGTGTGGGGCATAACACATTTAAACCTGTGCTGTGTCTTCAGAGCCCTACAAAACGGAATTAACACTTTAGGAAGCCAGGTGGTTGTTTTGATTTTGGCAATGTTCCTTTGTTTTATCTTCCTGATCTGCTTTTCAATGGTTTATACATTAATTTTTCATATGTTAATCCCCAAAGCTATGCTCGGAAAGCCCACACTGTAAATAGCATATGGCTAACACACATTCCAGTGGCAGACCAAATTTACAAGAAACAGACAAACCTCAGAATAATAATTTCATCATATCACCCTTATAAATCTTCCCAGCTGTTCTGACACTTTAATTATAAAGTGACACTTCCAGTCTTAAAATGTTGTGTCCTGTGTAATAGATCATTTCACTTAATACATGTTATAACTCTGGTACTGTAGAGAAGACATTTTTCAATCCATCTCCTTTACTAAGACAGAAAGACAACAAGAGATTAAATGTTGTAGCTATAAAATTCAATAAGCAATGGATCCCGTCCCAAATTTATTGCAAGCATATATAAACGCAAAAGAATACTCATTGCCACGAAGAGATGTATCCTGTGCTTGTAGATGACATTCTTGCAGTGAAGAGGGGTTTTTGGTCTGGGAGAATGTGCCTCCCAGATGCACAGTCAGGTCTCTTTCCCCTGCCACCTTTTAATATGTGTCTTCAAAATTGAAGGACACAAGAGATGGGTTGTTTTGCTGTGCTCTCTACATACTCCCCTTCCCAAAAGTCCATGCAAACCTCTCCGATAAATGCAAGAATGAGCTGAAGAGCCTGGGGATAAGAAATAGGTGGTCAGTTCTTGAACAGTTTTTACCTGAAATGTGAGATTTTCTGAAAACTACTTGTAAATTACAGAAGCTCCACAATTTTGTTTTGCTGAGCAGCTTCCAGACAAGGGACTGAGAAGGAAATCTGACTCAAGAATAAAGGCTATATGACTTGCTTTCAGTCCTACAGTCTTGACACAACTACATTCAGACAATTTGAAAACTTGCAAAAAATATACAAGAAGAGACAGCTCAATTTGGTGTAAACATTGATATCACAATCTCAGAACAGGATTGAACAAATATTATGACTTTATTACTTGGAGGAATAGCTGGCAATCCTAGCAGGATACTTCTGTGGTGTGATCTCCACTTAGATATAGTATCCACAGTAATGCTACAGAGACAGAGAGGTGACCCGTTAGATACAGAAGCCTCTCTATCAATATACCTACAGGACTCTAGTTACTCATTCTGTAACTCTTACACTTTAAAACTTCACTGTTGTTCACGTAATCTTTTGTCTTCCAATGTGATGTCTACAGACCTATCACTGGAGTAACAAGAATGCTGTCAGTCCTTCTGAGCAGCTTCTCTGAACAGTAGCATTCACAAAAATTGTGGTTTTAGAGGGATGCCAAGCTGATTTCCTTGCCTGAGACTTCCCAAATGGTGGCTTAGCTGACAGAACATTTTGCTTTCCCATTCCTTGATCCTCATTTTGGCACCATCTTTCCATATTCTTTGTGCTTTGTCCATATTTTTTGTGCTTTTTTCAAGCTTTAAAGACTTTTGAATCATTCAAGCATACGAATGTTGCAGTTAACACTGATTTATGTGTTATAAATAATTTTGCAGATGTCTCCGGACATCCTTTTAACCTCAGCATATACAAAGTAGTGTATAAGCTGTCAAATATTATCAGACCAATATAGAGTTATCCCTTATTTTGCTGAAAAACAGAAACAGCCAACTCAACATAGGATCATTTTTTTTTATCTATTAATTCTGCTTGGTTTGAATATTAACATTGTGTGAATTAGTTTGGTATCCAGAATTAGTAAGCAATTCAAATCTAGGCAGTCAGGAAGGAAGGAAGGAAGGAAGGAAGGAAGGAAGGAAGGA
Source organism: Crypturellus tataupa (assembly GCA_034781795.1). NCBI lineage: Eukaryota > Metazoa > Chordata > Aves > Tinamiformes > Tinamidae > Crypturellus > Crypturellus tataupa. The sequence continues at coordinate 1,693,785 of JAWLRI010000551.1, forward strand.
AGGAAGGAAGGAAGGAAGAAAGAAAGAAAGAAAGAAAGAAAGAAAGAAAGAAAGAAAGAAAGAAAGAAAGAAAGAAAGAAAGAAAGAAAGAATATATTAAGGCTCCTAGCCACCTGCTTTACTTTCTTTCTCTGATAATTTTCCTCATTGAAAAGTTTAACTTTTCTATCAATGAACCCACAAGCTTCTGTATATAATGAATCTCATCCAAAAATCAGCTCCATATGGATAGCTCATATGTGCATTCTAGGACTATCATAGTACAGAATCAACTCTATAATGGTGGCAGACCAGTATATATCAGTATTTCTCTGTTACAATTAACAAAACTAGCATTATCCAATAATTCCATTTAAAGTGCATGTACTGCTCCAGAAGAGGATCATTTCCTTGCTGGGTGTAAATCACAGAAAAAGGAAAGGGAAAAGGAAAGGGAAAAGGAAAGGGAAAAGGAAAGGGAAAAGGAAAAGGAAAAGGAAAAGGAAAGGGAAAGGGAAAGGGAAAGGGAAAGGGAAAGGGAAAGGAAAGGAAAGGAAAGGAAAGGAAAGGAAAGGAAAG
>JAWLRI010000551.1:1701160-1713758 GCA_034781795.1 Crypturellus tataupa
AATAACAGAGTTTCAGCTATAGTAGAGTGTTTACTTGCATAGCTTGGCAGTGATATTTTGCTACCTTCATTTGAAGTCTGGAGTTCTGTTCAGATGAAATTCATCACATTTGTACTCTGTTCTGTTTGTTTCTGGGCAGGTAAGTCCTGACAATTTCTCTCTAACCGAAAGGAAGTTCTACCCAGAGGGAATGAAATGGAGTGTGTTTCTCGCATTGAATTCCTCACTAGTCTGGATCCTTCGATGAGCAAATCTTCTTTGAGTAGGTGCGGTGGCTTCATAATAAAAACAATCGCAACCCTGTCATCTCCTTGCTGTTTGGCAGATATCAGCCATGAGTGCAGCTGTGGGTGAGAGTCCAAAACCAGAATGGCATCTGACATCGGATTTCATCCATTCAGTCCTCCGCTCTTGCTGCAGAGCAAAGACAGTAGATCGCACAGTAGCATAATTGGAGGTTTCACATTCTTCCAGCCTTCATTAGTGGCACTCCCCCACTCAGATGTGAGCCTCCTGAGTAGAATTTGGAGAATCAGTTTCAGATTTTGAATGACGCTAAAGCTCTAATGCACCATCTCCCAGCACAGAGAAAAAAAGTCTTAGCAAGGTATGGGGAGTCTCCTGAGCAGCTTAGTGTCAAACCCAGTGCTTCTGCTTCAAACGATGCAGTTTAATTTTGTGGATTTTATTCTGCAGTCGTCTGCATTTCTGCAAATTTCAACAAAGACTGTCCAAACTGTCCTATTTAGGACATTCAGATTTCAGTTTTGAGTGTTGAGTGTGTTAGAATTCTCTGATGGAAAAAAAATGATGAAAATGGCACATGAGGAGACAAAAAAAATGCTCACACGCTTAATATATAGACTTTAAAAAAGGAGAAAAGCTGAAAAATCAATCATCAATGTTTCGTTTTACTTTTTCAAATTTGAAAATGATTGTAACGAAATAAAATCATAACTGCCTTGAATAATAGGAATAATGTTTTTATTTGTAAAGGTAAAATGCAAGCCAAATTTCCTCAGCTGGATATATTGACCCTGGATACTCCTATTAATGTGAATCAGAGGGAGTCCAATGCTGCACAAGGTCTACTGACTCATTTTGGGAAGTGCAGGCACTTAAGAAGTAAATGCTGCTCTATTAAAAAATCAGAGAAAGAATTAAGGGAAACACACCCACAAGAACACCCTAGAGTAATTTTGTTTTTCTTTATTGGTGTGTTTTGTTTTGTTTTTTTGAGGTGCAATGCAACCTGGCTTCATTTATCTAAATTGATTTTTTGTGGACAACTTCTTTGTGGAAAAATTACTACATTTTTTAGCCACACCTGATGCACAGTTACTCCCATAAATCTCTGTAGTTATATATGTGTGTGTCTTGCATATGCCTTTTCAATTCATCTTCCTTGTAGCTTTGTATGCTGGTCTTTTCTCTTAGGTCTATTTTCCATCGATGAGCAAAAGGAATCAAGCAAAGGGACCAAGCAAGGGACATAGGCACTTCCAGTTGTAGATGTTAAATTTTCCATCTGAAAAATTCTTATTCATGGATTGCATAGTGGTAAAGGAGCTTTGTAACCAATTTGGGTTCAGTTTGGGCTTTCTGATTTTCCCCAGGTACTTAGCGTTGGGTCACTGACTTGCACAGAACTGAAACACTCTTAGCAGGACTGGGCACCTGGGCACCCCTTCACCTTAACCAGGAGCCAGAGATGAATCAGGGATTCCTTGAATGTACACCAGCATCCTTTAGAATCAATGAAGAGGAGTAGGCACATTGGAGTGACTCTTTCTTCCTCACCCTAAAGTAAATGTTTAAAATAAATCCAAGACTTGCACCCTACAACAGCTTATTTCCCTGTATTGATTCTAAAAAGAACATGAAGTTTATATATAAATTCCAACAACATAGATATAGAAAGTCAGGTGAATTCAGGCCTTCACATCCCTTGAGCTGTGAAGCGCAGCACCAATTAATATTTTCAGAACAGCACACTTACACACTGGCAGAAAGATATTTTCTTTTAAAAGATGTTGTATAAAGTATTTTCCACTTTTTCTTCTACTGTTAACAACCTGTAGGTGTACTTGCCTAGCAAGCAGGAAACAACTGACTTGTTCCTTACTATTGCAGGAACTATAAGCCTGTTAGCTTGTTACCAGCTTGCCATGTCTCCTCCATCTTGTCTAATTGGGAGTAAAATATTGCATTTATTATGTTTCTATATAAAATAAATGATACACATATACACCATACCTATTTTTTCTTTCTTTTCTTCTTTATATATATGTATGTATGTATATATATATATATACACTTCATATAAGACAGCAGGTGTCTGACTTATTTGAGCAGTACAATATCACCTTTTGGTCAATTCTCCATCTCTGATGCTGCTGCTGGTATCAAACAGGGTTTATTCACTCTGAAACTGAGAAAAATCCTAATTAGCATTCCCTAGCCTCCTTTTTTTTTTTCTTAAGAGTGATAGGGTAGTTAGCAAGCTCCTTGGAGACACTGATTATCCCTAGTGACTCCTCAGTGTTCCTTCCACCTCTTCAGTTTTCTGTATGCCTGAGTCCCTCAGAGACCGGAGATTTGGAACATGTTCAGCCTTGCCCAGTGCGTCAGTGTTTCTAAATGCTACTGTCACAGACATGATAAGTGTTACCAATAGCAGGCATATAAAATGTAGTCATTATTCTCCCCATGCAGGTTCTTCAGGTACTGCTTCTTTTTTACTTACTGATGATGTTGTTGTACATTGGTACAGAAAGTTTTCATTTTGTTTTCTTTTAAAATGATGTCAAAAACAGCAGGAGAAACTTCCTGACAGGAAAAACAAATAATCCACTGTCAGTGGAGAAGAGGATAACTATTTCTATGAATTCTGTAAGATGGTTGAGAAGGAAGGGAAGTGGGAAGGGAAGGAAGAGACCAAGGGAAAATAGCTTTATATATATTTGCATCTGTTGGGAGGCTGATTAGAAGGTCAATAATAGGCAAGAGGAATCTCACTGCCATAGTTGCCCCTGTCCATTTTATTTTCAGATGTTTTAATCTTTGATCCATCTGCTCCAAGCATCTGGCACTGTGAACCCTGTGACTCTGGGCCCTGATTTATGGGGAGTCCTTGGGGATGTTCATGCAGGAACAACGTGGCATCCAGCATGACCGCGTCCGCACAGCGTCCCTTGCTCTGCTGGTGTGGGCATCGTCTCCCTCATCTGCTACAGGCTACTTAGTACCTCCTCAGTCAGCCGAGTGTCTCAGGTGCCCAGGGAGAGATGTCTGCCTCCCGATTCCCTCATCTCACACACAGGCCTTGGGGGAGGTGGAGAACTGCCATGACGGCCCAGCAGAGCATCTCTCTTCTCCCTAGATCCCTCTGGTCTTTTTTCCTTCTAGGAACACCATACACTAGGATATCATTTCTACTTTAATCTCTCTTTTTGTCCTTCTACAGACACATTCCTCCTCTCCTTCTCCCAATATATGTTTGTTTGTTTGCTTGTTTGCTTGCTTGTTTTTTACAGATGCCTGTCTCTTCTGTTTACCTGTTTCCAACCTCCTGACCTTCTAGGAATTTCACAGCCCGTGCCCTGTTTGACAGGAAAGGTGGTGCTGGAGGAGCATGTGGTTGTAAGGTGGGGAGGAAGAAGGATGCTCCTTGCCCACCACGCTATGGTAGTGTCAGGAGGAGGGAAGCCCCTGATAACTAGCGGGTTAGGGTAGTCTCTTCTCATCTAACTTACCTCCATCCTTGCAAACGTTAGGGTAAATGCCCTTGGAGTAGTGAGAATTTTACAAACACACAAGCACAAACAATCTGGGTGTATTCTCTGCCTTCTCTGAGGCCTTGGCAGCAACCAGAGGAGCTGGGGAAGGATCTAAAGCTGTTTCTGGGGCTGAACGAGGAGGTGGAGGCTAAAGGGGCCAGGCTGCACACCAGGTAAACACATGCTGGGTCTCCATCCTTTAGGATGAAAGGAGCAGTCAAGCTGGTGGAAAAGAGACAGCAGCAAAGGGAGAGTGGTGGGGAGAAGGGGGTAGGTTAGAAACATATCTGGGGCTGAAGCAATCACTGTCCCTTTTCCCTGTCCCCAAAGAACTTTACCAAAGGAATTCCAGGTGGGCAGATGTGCAGGAAAGGACATGACAGAGCTTAGATGTGGCAAAGCCATCACCCTGGGGGAGCCCAGATCAAGTGGCAGCTGGGATTTGGGTCACGGTAGTCGTTCGAAGGAAAAAAAAAAAAAGAAGTAAAAAAAAAAAAAAAAGAAAATGATAATATTATAAGCAGCAATGAGGGGGGAAAGAGCAGGGAGTGCCAAGCTGTGGAGCAGCAGCAGACAAATTCTGTTAATTCTCGAAAATGGATGCGCAAGCTAATCCTTCCCTGCAAATACAGCCTGGTAAATGGTCGGACCCAGCAGCCTTTTAAATGCCAGATCAGCTCTTACTTAAATGACATTTTGCTGTATTTATTTATTTATTTACTAAGAATAGCTTTGAATAAAGAGATGATCCCAGCCTGACTGTTGTGCAGGGATGGTCTGTGGCCGTTGTGTGTTCCTGCTGTTGCTGCAGCAGCAGTGCAGGGGGGTGCTGAGTTGCTCGGGGCTCAGACTACCTCGTCCCACCTCCTGCCCATCGCGACGCACCCGCACGTCCCTGCTGAGCTGCGGGGCTCGGCGCTGCACCCGTGCCCTGCCGCCTCGGGCACCCGTGCTGCGATGCAGCCGGCAGGGTGAGGAGAGGAACTGCTGAGTGTGAATGAGTGTTGGGTGTGTAGGGATGCGCGTGCGAGGAGGGAGGAGAAAAAGGAGCTGGGGAAGGAAGGGGGAGCTTTGGGAAGATGCCGGGATGCTGGAGGAGCAGGTAATGCTTAGGCTGGCTCGAGGGAAACAGGATTGTCCTGGACAGGTATTTGAGTGTGGGGACACAGATGCTGAGGGGCTTGAGGCAGGGGAGAAGCAGGAGAAGGTCCAGAGGGCACCAAGCTTGTGCACAGAAGGTGGCAGCCAGGTGGGTCTGCAGAACTGCTGAAGATGCTGCATGTGGAGCTAGGGAACGGCAGCACCGGTGGGTCCAGGGAACCAGGTCGGGCTGGCAGAGCTCCAGGGGATGGAGCCCAGTGAGGAGTGGCTGCGTGTGGCACCTGTCTCGGAGACAAGTGGCAGGGCTGGCACAGGAGGGTGGCAGCCTGCAGGGAACAGGACTGGCAGCTCGAGCTGCCCTTGGCCAGGGCATCGCTCCCATCGCTCCTTGTCCCGCCGTGCCTGGTGCTGTTACCTGAGAAAGGAGCGAGAGATGGAGGGGGCCACTTGCCCTCCCAGTGGCGAGCAGACCCTCCTCTCAGCTTGGGTGAGGGCGCTCGTACCCTCCTTCACCCGCCCTCGCCGGGAAGCAGCGGGCAGAACAGGGGGCTGCCCGGCTGCTCGGTGTCCTAGAGGGATCTGTGCCACTTGGTGGCACTAAAAAGTTGCGCGGGAGCCCGGCGCGGTGCGGGGGGTGGCGGCGGAGCCCCGCGGGTGACAGAGCAGCCTCCGCACCCAGGTGGTACCTTTGGGTGACTGCTGCAGCCCTGGAGCGAGCTCGGGTTTATCCCGCTTGCGGAGGGGATGCGCCGGCTCCGCCGCGAGACTTTCGCAACCTTGAGGGCGCCTGGAGCAGCCTCGGCGCGGGGCGGAGCACAGCGTTAACCCCCATTAAAACAGAGAGGCTGGTGCCGTGTGTGCCTGAGGCGGGAGGGAAGGAGATGCTCAACGAGGTGGCTCGAGCTGCAGCAAGTATTTAGTAAGAGCGAGGTGGCAGTGGCAGAGAGCGAAGACCCATCTGTTGTTTCGCTGCTTGTTTGTTTATCCCCCCCGCCTTCTCGGCTTCCTCCCCCGCCTCCCCTTAAAATCCAGGGACCATTCACGCCTCTTGCAAACGAGCCGTGGGCGCAGCTGAGAGCGCGGCGTGGCGCGCGTGGATGCGATCCCGCGGCGGGGGACGGGCAGGGTCCCCGGCTCTCTGCCCGCCTGTGATCAAAGGAAATCAGGATGTGCCCGGAGCTGGAGCAGTGACAGCACGAGGCGAGCGGGGCTCACCTGCTGGCGGTCTTTGCAGAGGCATTTGAGGATTATTCAGCTCCGGAAGGTCTGTGCGAGGAAATGCTATCTCTGCAAGTAGGAGGAGGTGCCTACCCCTACCCGCCTTGATTATCGCCACCGAAAGGACAGCTCCGCTTTACCGTACCAAGAGGCGATCGCTAGCGCGGACAAGGTAACGCTGTGGGAGTGGGGAGGGGGGATTTATCTGCCCCGAATTGCCAGCACAAACCCAGGGGATGCAAGGAGCACTGTCCCCCTCTCCCTGCCCTGCTTGCCGGGGGATGAGCAGGATTCCGCCGGGGAGCTGGCCCGCTGGCGAGCCGCAGCTCCGGAGGCTGCGGAGGCATCGGCAGGTCGGGGCCCCGGGCACTCGCCCACCCCCGGGATGCGCGATGTGGGGGCGGGGGAGCATTGGGGCACCGCAATACCCGGGTCGGTGGGTTTGTGACACAGAGATTTGCCCTGCTGAGCAGGCAGGATGGAAACGGGATGCGTTTATTTTCCAGAGATAGTCAGGCTTAGCTCAGCCATAGACATTCCTGTGTGACCTTGGGACAAATCACTTTGGCTCTGCTCGGCAAGTCCCGTCTGTTCCTTATTTAATAACCGGACCTAATGTCTCTATGAGTAACCGTGATTCATGAAGGGCTGAGAGGGGCTTTAATGCCAGTAGTCGAGCAGGCAGACACCTAAGCATCAGTATATGTGCACACATATGAATAGCCATATGTCAGGGCAGCACAGGTAGCGATGCTGGGAGTTAACCTTCCTTCCTATAAGCCCCAGCTCCTTCGACCTATTGTGGGGGATATAAAAGTGCTCCCGCATGGTAACCGTGACCACTAAGGCAATTTCACCACTGGAAGGATGGTACATGAGGGTCCGTTAGGGTTTTTGATCTCCCCTTCACCTGCTCCTGGTGCATCCACGCGGCGCGGCGGGCGCGCTCAGCACCAGGGACAGCGGCCGCTCCTGCCGGGAAAAGTTCGGGAGGCGCCGGGGCAGCTCCCGGCTCCGTTACCCGCTGGCGGCAGCTTCTCCTCCCCGGGGGCTCATCCTCGGCCTCCCAGAGCCCTCCTTTTTGGGGGGAAAAAGGGGGAGAGAGGGTACATGACCGGATCTGGGGAGAGGGAGAGGCTGGACCTTGTAGTCCCCGAGAGAGAGAAAAAGGAACCCTTTTGGAAAAATACCATTCTTAACCATCCTGAAGTGGAAATGTGTCCAGAGGAGGTAACTGCAAGGTTCTCTTCATTCTCAATTATTTTTATTTCCTCACTCCTGTATTCCTAAGAATTTCCAGTAGATAGTAATGTTTTTCACGCTCTCAAAGAAGACTTTAACAAGGCTGTGTAAAAAGAGATGTTATGGTTGATCATTACTGCAAAGGACCGGAGAGGACTGCTTGGGTATCTATAGAGGTTACTTCTCATTTCATTTGCCCATATATGCATGGCTTTTTCGGTACAGTGGTAGCGCTGGAATGCTGTGCTCTGCTTCTCTTGTTGCGATCTGCTGTTATCTGCTTTCTGCAACTGCTGTTGCTTGCTCTCAATCACTTCCTTTGGATCATACAGTTTTGTTAATTAATAAAAGGCCTGGAATTACAGTACCAGAGCTACTAGTTTCTGCATCATCTGATATAACAGCTTTTTGGTAATAGCAGTAATCAGCAGTGTATTTGAGGGAACTGCAGAGATCATTGCAAGTTTTGGTGACATGTCAATCACCCACTTTTTTTTGTAATGATTTATTAAGGTGAATGTGTGTGTGTGTCAGGGCGTGAGGAAGAACTGTGAAGGATTGCTGTGATTCTTCTTGATAAAAATAATACTCTATGCTTATTGCCTATAAAGGCACAAGATCTGCACACTAGTTTGCTATTTTCAGTGACTGTTCTGGCCAAACAGTTAGATTTTTTTTTTTTTTTTTTCAGTGTTGTTTAATTCATAGTCCCTCCTGTTGTATAAGGCTGTTCGCTTTGTCTAATGGCTTCATCCAAACCCTGTTGGAATTCAAAGCTTAGTGAGTTATGCTAATGAAATGACTAACAGCTATTTGATTTATTTTAGTGAAGGGTAAGGCTAAAGGGCAGTAGAAATCTCAAAATAAAGCATAGTATTTTTTTTCTCAGCTAAAGGTGATCTGTGTGCATCAGGTTTTGCTCCAAGAAGCGGGTGTGTAGGGCATACTGCAAAACGAGCCTCTTTATAGCATTGAGAATTAGATTGTCAGAATACCTTGAACTCAGTGCTTCAGTATCAATAGCCAGCAGACCTGGGCAGAGGTTTAACAAGGCGCACTTTTTTTTCCCTCAAATTGTTCCTTGTCAAGAAGAACTAAGAGGTCTCTGTCCTTACATAATTTTTTTCCAAGGCAGTTCCATCTTTTTCTATCCAAAGCGCTCTATTGTAAGACAAGGATAAGGAAAAGTTGCAGGGTTGACTCTGTGAACTGGGATTTCAGCTGCTGCTTTCTAAGTTTTATCTTCTCTTGTGCTAAAATCTGTGTTAGCTCCTTGGAATATACTGATATGATTTGTATATGGTTAATATCTGATGTCACTGAACTGGTTGAAGTATGTGCTGTAAATGAGTGCTCGAAAAACATTTCATTGGCAGTTATGTGTCTGCAGGCTGTAAGTAACATTTATCATTGCATATGGATTTTAGTACCATGGCTTTTTTCTTCTTCTTCTTCTTATTTATTTTTTTTTTTTTTGGAGGGGATAAGGGGAGGGAATAGCTAGCAGATTGGGGTTTGCTTTATAAATATATTATTGCAACATACATGTTATTGTTCTGATTCAGTAAATCCTTTAAAGAGATGTTTAACTATAGGTGGGTCTTTAGAGATATATAACCAATAGGATTCTTCATGTGGTTAATACTGGACATAATCTTAACTGTTTTTTAAATGCAATGTGTCCTGAGTCCTCACTCCATCACAGGACTTTTCTGTGGTTCAGTAATCCATATTTTTACTTTTATTGTTTTGATCTGGTTTAAGCTTCAAAGACTATGGCTTTTTCTGTTTCTAAAGTTTCTAAATTGTAGTAAAGAGGAAATCTGGATAAAAATATTGCTCTTACTCTCTTCGTTTATTCCTAATAAAAATAGAGTTAATCAAAATCTTCTCTTTTATTGGTTTTGTATCTTACCTATAGAAGCGCAATGGAGCTTCAGATAGCAAAATAAGCAGATTCTCCACTCTGGAGTCACTAGTGGGCGCTCCTATAATAACATAAGTCACAGGGGAAACGAATTCTTAAGACTTAAACACAGTTATAGCTGCTGATACACAAAATCTTAAGTGCCTCATGCATAAAGTCCCAGCAATGCTTATAAAAACTTGCCCTTTCCTGAGCTACTGTTTGACTTCTTTATTTTTCAAATAGGCAAGGGTTAGTTAAAATGCAGGTTAATATTAGGGCTCGTTGTGGTCTGTACAGACTGCAATTACAGAAGTACTTGCTTTTGAGGTTGAAATAAATCATTCTAAGAACTATGTGATATTTCATGGAATATTACAGATGCTCATTTTCTGGTCGGTTAGACCTCAACATGAAGTAGCTGGAACTCTGCCCTAAAGCAACAGCTGAGAATTTTTCCTGACAGAGGCTGACATTAAGTTTCCCTGCCAGGGAGAGCAGAGGTTATAGGAGCACGCTGGTCCCTTATCAGATCTGTGAATTCATCACCTTTTCATCATCTAGGAAAACCCTTAAATTTCTTTCTAGAGCACGAGTGAGAAAAGAACAGATTGGTAGAATCATCTTTCCTTTTCTCTTCTTCAGTTGCTGCAAGTGTGAAGCTGGTGCTGCAAAAAAAGAGAGCTGTGTGTCATTTATTGTTTTAGCAAGGGGCTTCAGGATTAATTTAGAGTTAGATCCATGGCTGAAATAAGCTAAGAACCAGTAATTAAGTGCCTGATTCCATTTTGCCTATGTTGCAGTAAATTAGGAGTAGCTCCCTTGATGCCAAAGAAATTGAACAGTGTGAAAGTAAATTCTGACCCTAAGTGCTGTGCAGGTTGATTTGCTTGTCCATCAATGAAAACAAGGAAATGCAGATATATTATTAACCAGGAAACAATTCCCACTTCTTGATGCATGGTTTCAAGAGTTCCCTGTCTTGGATGCCGTTATTACCTCTGTTCTCAGCCTGAAGACTACAGCATATGAGACTCCCTTTAGGGTTATCCCTAACAATTAACACAGAGGTTATTCTTAGGCTTATAAAGTTTGCTTAATTCTGTTTTAGTAGTCACGCTTCCTGGAATAATAAGGTTTCTGTAGCAAGAAATAATAGGAGAAAAACTACAGAGTCATTTACATGTGATTCTCTTGGGGCAGGATAGCAATAAAATCATGTATTTGGATAGTTCCTGTGGTCATCTCCTTTTCAGGAAGGACTGGAGGTATTTTCTAGGAAATGTAATTAGTGTATTGAGCTATCAGCTCTCTACTCAAGCTTCTTTTTTGCCCCAGTTGGATGTTCCACATGACTTCTCCTGTGCCATCTTCTAATGACATATTCAGTGAACAGATAAGAGTGAATGAGCACAAACTCAGGAAAAAGAGGAAATTCCATTTAAACACTTAACTGCTGTGAGGACAGTCAAACACTGGAACAGATTTCCTGGAGAGGCTGTGAAGCCTCCATCCTTGCAGGGATTCAAAACTCAACTGGACACAGCTCAGTGCATCCTGCACTGGCTCTCCCTGCATTGAGCCAGGTGTTAGACTAAAGCATTCCCAGAGGTCCCCTACAACCTCAGCAATTCTGTGATTTTTATGGACTATGGGGGCAAGAGTAGACTCATAGTCAGAGACCTGTGTCTTTATTATACAGATCCTTAGCAGGCTCACTTAGCTGTCAGAGAAGGAGACTCCACAGCCTCTCTGGGCAGCCTGTGCCGGGGCTCTGTCACCCTCACAGCAAAGAAGTTCTTCCTCATATGGAGGTGGAATTTCCTGTGTTTTAATTTATTCCCATTATTCTTTGTCCTGAAATGATGGATAGGGAACAAATTCACCTGGATCCCCTCCAAATCTATCTGTGCATATGCAGGTGCATAGGCAGGTATGGTTATCAGAAGGAAACTCATTTTAACTCTAGTTATGGTCTGAGACAGGGCTCCAGGGCTGGAGACCCTGGAGGCCTCCAGCGTCTGAGGCTGTCTGGTTACAGATGTGCTTGCCATACCTACCCTTTAGGAAGCTCTGAAAAATAAGCATCCATGATTTTAAATAACACATTAACCTTTGAAAAGAAAGAGTAATAAGCTAATAAATAATTAAAAGACATTTTAAATGTGATAATACATTAAATCCATTGTAGATATAAGATTTTAATAAATGTGATAATATGCAAAGATACCTCTTGACATTCACTCCAAGACTTCAAGACAGGTTATATGTACTATCTTCAGAGTCACTGGAAAAGCAGTTGGAAGACATAAGTAATAGTGATTTTTTTGTAATCAAGAACTAGTTATCTGAATTGAATTCCTTTATTTTGTAGGGGCAAAGCATTGCAGTATTGATAATTCAAGTCTTCACAGACTATACAATGTTTGGAGTGTTCTACAGTTATCTGAACTGTTTCATTATTGATACTTTCTATTGCCATTAAAATTCCTATAAATTTCTATGAGAAATTAATATTACATGAACCTATTAATGTTGCAATTAATTTTACAGGAGCCATTTCTGTCATTTTTTTCACTTTTTCGACATTTATTTAGAATTATTCACTGATGTTCCTACATGAGGTTTATTCTCTGTAAACATTTTCTTTAATTTATAAGTGTCATGATAAAACAATAAAAAAGGGTATCTTCAAGTGGAAAACTTTAGGTTTGAGTATCTCCAAACCAAGAACTTTGTTTTCACTGTGGCACAATCTTGAATGATCTAGTTGTGATTGGTGAGTTTAAGACTAAACTTCTATTTGATTTTGATGCTGTTTGAGTGTCTGTCACTTTGTGGTGTTCAGAATTGTCAGAGATGTCTTGGATGTCAGAGTCATGTAAAAAGTGACTCCTGGGTCTGGATTGTATGGAAATTCCTGTATTTATTTATTTTTTATTACAACAAGGGATTTATGTCAGTAATACCAAGATCAGGCTCTGGCCCAGAGTTTTACTATTTTGTCAATAATGAAATTGGGCATGTGGTACATTGGCAACATCTTAAATTTAAGTGTGTGCCTAACTTTCTGTTCTATCAGTGAATCTACTGGCAGGAGTAATGAGCGATACTTTAATGTACACAGGATTAAGACCTCTAGAAACTACTGTTCAAACAACACACTTGAAACCATAATAACCATAATCAGCCTGCTGCAAGTCCATTGCTAGGTGCAGGGCATTTTCTTGTTCTATTAACCACAATCCAGCAACCCAGGACACAAATTCTTTGCTATTTTTCTTTCTTTCTTTCTTTCTTTCTTTCTTTCTTTCTTTCTTTCTTTCTTTCTTTCTTTCTTTCTTTCTTTCTT
>JAWLRI010000551.1:1735029-1748788 GCA_034781795.1 Crypturellus tataupa
AACTTTTCTGGAATGAAAACCTGGAACAAGTCACACCCAAGGTCGGAATTACATCCAACAAGATATCTAGTCACTGGGCAGTAAAACAGATAGCTGGCATATGAAGCAGTAAATACACTATAGTAGTGGGACTGATGGAGTTGAGTCACAATGGCCATGTCTGCAAATCCAGACAGCTAGTACTAAGGGCCTAATGTCACATTGTTAGTGTATCTCTATTTTTTTTGTTGTTGATTTTTTTTTCAGCTTGGGAGAAGCTTTTTTTGAATGCCATTAAGTGAATGCCCATTTGCTGCTGGGGTACAATAGATACACTTTTGGATTGCACCTTCAAATTTAGTTCAATGTAAAGCAAACAAAACAACAAAAGAAAAATCAGGAGATTCACTTCAGATCTGATATTCTAGCCTGAACTAAAATGTTAATGTAGATGTGACCATTATTTATTAAGACATATTGGCCAAAAATTAAACAAAAAACACCCAGTATATTCAGTTGCTTGTGTGTGTGCTAGATATATTATTATTCATACTGTAGGAAATGAGAGTCTTAAATCTCTTTCGTAAACTGTCAAGCTGATCTTGCCTGGAATATCTATACAGGCGATTTTGATAAACTATCTAGATAAGCTGTATGGAAGTAACAGAAGTACAGAATAAATATCCATGAGTTTCTTGGCTTTATCCCCAGACTGCTCTCCTTCTGAATTTGCCTTTTCCCTTTCTGTGGGGTTCAGCAGAGCATGTTTAGCATAGCAGGACAGATGTAGGATGAGAGAGAGAAAACCTTGATGTCAGTAGTAATTCAGCCAAAAAAAAAAAAAATGTTTAAGCTGATATACAATCTGTGATTGGTCTGCAAAGCCAGTTCTGCAATCAAGTCACGTCCAAAGCAACTGATACCATAAAGGCAGACTCAAATGGGAGGCCCAGTGTGAAAATGAGAAGCTCCATGTGAAAAACCAGGCTCAAATGGGAGGAGTCTGTTAGGGCATTATATTATATAAAAACTTAATTTGTTGCACCAGAAGGAAAACACAGGTAGGGTACACTTTCTTCAACTAGTCTTTATTGCCTTCGTACGGCTGTCTTTCTTTGTCCTTTCCAGATATACGACTACTTAATATTAGTTAGATACTTCAGTGGTTCTCCTTTGGCAGAATATTTGCTGAACATTTGGCATGTCAAAGAAAATGGGAAATATACTGTCCCATATTCATTCTCAGTAGTTTTGCCAAAAGAGGATACAATGAATGAAGGGAATGCCCATCTTTTGGTCACAGGGTCAATCTTGGGGCTTTTCCAGTTTTCTTTACTAGAACCCTACTCTGCAAACTATCATTAATTTAAAGAGAGATCATCTAAACCAGTTAAAAAAGTAGAAAGAAAAGGCTGATAAATAGTCATATAAAGCTTGTGTTGTGCCTGTGGGCGCTTGTCCTCCCTATGCATGCTGATTATTTTATGTTCTTTCTTGCAGAAGGTGCCCTACATTATTTTGCCTCTGTGTGTTCAGATGCTGATAATCTTGCCTTAACATGATGAAGGGGTAAAGCAAAATGTAGATCTTAATATGATAAAATGAAAAAAGTAATTTCATTGCTGGAAAATGGATTTGCTCCATGATATTGAAGGCTCCAATGTAACAAAAGAAAATCATTGGGGAAATAAATAAATAAATAAATGCTGGTAGGCCTTTAATAGGTGATTAAACCACTGTTTTAATTAGGCTCAGAAAAATAATTGGGGCAAGTTTATCACAAGCCATGAGTGATTCTGGGATGGCTGGGAGGAAGAAGAATGGCTGAAAATTAGCCATGAGGAAATGATTAAAAACTAAGTAAATTCTTTGCTCCAGAGCCTCAAAGAAATTCTTGGCTTCCCTAGTACTATAACTCTGAAAGAGATTGGAAAGATTGGGAGCTTATGTATTTATGTCTGAAATCAAGATACCTTAGACAACCATCGGTTTGAGTGCCTGAGCTGATCCCTTAAAACTGTAAAAAAAAAAAAAAAAAGATTCACCTGGCTTCAGCACCAGCTTCTTCAATATTCAACTACAAAATTGAAGTTCATTTTGTCCAAAACTGTTTCATCTTGTCAGATATACTTTTCTAAAAAAATTCCAGAGTGCAGTTCCAAAATTCAGGATAAATGAGTCCATATCTGGAAGTCTGAATGGACAGTCAGATATGGGCACCAAGTGTTGGAATGTAAAAAAGAAACAGGCTGGTCTGTGCCAGTTGATTCCAGCATAGTTAATTTTAATATAAACATAAGCTTTGGTTTTGTTCCAGTCCTATAATTTTATGACCTTTGTCTTGGTTTACCCTTCTTAGCCTTTGTCATGTTCTCTCATTCTTCTCCTGTCTCATTATACCTGATCCCAGTTAACCACTGACTTACTTGTGGCTTTCACTCTGAGTCTTTTTACAGAACAAATTGAGGTTTTAACAGGTAGTGATACTGGTCTTTCAAGTGACACAGTGATTTAGGACATGAAATAGTACACCGTCTCAGTTATCAGAGCTGTCTCAGAGATCTAACAAAGACATTTCTGTCTTCAAATAGCACGGGGAACCAAACTGCATGATGCAGTTGCAGATAAAGAACTATAATTTCGGTTAGGATTTTCAAGAGAATATGCATACGTGTCAGGTTCTCAGTTACCACTGAATTTCAAAGATTTTGAACATCCCTAATTCCCCACACTCCTCTGTAAAATTTCCAGCCTTTATCTATATTTTCCATATTTTGCTATCTGAAATTTTTTTCCCTCTCTGATTTTGTCATTGTCCTCAAAAAAAGAAAAGAATAAGACAAAATTTCCACCTTTCGGTTGTAGAAAGATTATACAATTCTTTTGTTTTCTTTATTATTTTTTTCAGTTTGATTGAAGTTTGTACTTTAGAGAATGAAGCATGTAACTGTTGTGTCACTGTGAATCTTGGAGTTAGGAAACCTGGTCTGCAGTCTGCTAGCAAGTTTGTGTACGTTTTTGCAGAAAGTATTTTCTGACTGAATTATGGGAACTGAGAACTGGACTTTGCTGGATTGTTCATTTTTCAGCCCATACTTAGTCTTAATTCCATGAGCTGCAGGATTTTCAAGAGAGACTCTGCAACTGTTTCATGCAGTTCTGCTTGCATCATAGTCCTGAATATTTATACACCGATTTATAATCTACTCAAGGAAACTTTCCCCCCATCCCACAAAATCTGTCCTTGTTCTCCTCTGTGGAGCAGTTACACTTGCAGTATATGGAATAACTGAGAATAGAGATGTATATATGCAGTGGGGAATCATCTTGAAAGTCTGTAAGAAATGAACTGTAGCACTGTCTTTTTATCAGCCTAGCTGCTAGCCCTTACTCCCAGCCTAATCCATCAGCTTGGTTCTCTCCCACACTAGAAAGTTATATAAAAATTTTAATTCTCCGACTGGTCTTGAATGTCTGTCTTTGTAAGGACGTTGTGTCAATCTGATCTTCTGCACAACCACGTTCATTATCTCCTATGAATATTTCTCCCTTGCTTCCAAAACTTAATAGTAAATTAATTACCTTGCAAAAAGTGATATATTTTGCTTCAGTCCCCTACACTGACTGAAATACACAATATTATCATGAATTACTAATACTCTTTTCTCAGGTTCTTTTCAGTAGGTTATAGAGAAAAATGACATGACTACAAAGACAGCAGAATTCATCTTTCTTCCCTGGTCTCTCCAGCTATGTCTGTATTATTAAATAAAACAACACAGTGACAATTTTTTTAGATTTGGTATCCATTGGCATGATGCTATTAGCATCTAAACTCTTTTATTCAACAGGAGATCACATGAAACTGTGTCCTGGAAATAGTCCTTGGCTGTAGCAACCCCTAAACCATAGCCATACATTATTTCTTACAGTATTAATTACCTGCATGAAAACTTGATAATGACTATGTTAAAGATTAAGCAGTGGATCAATGCTGTGCAAGGGAGTCCTCGTACCCAAACCCTGGCCCATCCAGTTAGGTAGGATAGACCTAATCCTGGTCATCACCTAAAGATAATGATTTTCTCTCTCTTCTTTGGGAATCACATTTTTCCTGTTTGTGTAATGAAAATATCCAAGCTAGGCTGTAGGAACCATATCTGGACTTCATCTTAGAAAGAGAGGCTGGCATTAGCCTATTTTAAGTTGATTTTCTATCTCAATTCTTCTAAAGCTCAGACTACTTTGACATAGGGATATGCTACCTGGTGTGAAGCTGCCCTATTTATTTTCTATTGCAGGGTGGTTCTGGATTTGAACTGGGAACTTCCAGTTCTTCCCTTCTTGAGCCACGCTGGAGAAGCACAGAAGGTTAAAGAGTATTCTTAAGCCAAAGTTCTGCTTAATTTTATCAATTAAATTAAAGCACATGGTGGGGGGAGAAGGAGATTTTAATATAACACATGATCAGTGAGTCAAGCAAACACATTTTCTGGCCATCTTCAAATGTACAGAATATTTGCCTGAAATGCTCCTAAGTTTAGTCTAGACATCATTTCTCTTCTTTTTGGCTTTGTTAGTTGTGAAACAATTTGGCAAGCTATTTTCAAGGTCAAGTCAATCTCCTCAGAACCGTTGGTTCTGTGGTCCTGAAGTGATCTTGTCTTCTCAGCAGTTCTGCTAGACTGTGACTTTATCTTCCAGGTTGGTCCCCCCATCAAACTGCTTGATTTAGCTGAAAGTATTCAGTAGATAACCCAGGGTTTAATACAGTGCGGTCACGCAGTTAATTCCAGCAGAAGGGCAAATATATTAGGGAAAAATATAGAAAGATCCATTGTAGATTGGAGACAAAATGCCTGCAGACCTTTCAGATTTGTGTCACTGAATCACTCATTGACTCTCGCCAGGGACTGTCCAGGGCAACCACCAAGAAAATGGACATTAATATTTCTGTAGCATTCTTCATTTTCATCATATAGGTCAATATTCTCACTCCTACTTAGACTGTCAAGAAACCTGAAGCAAACTTAATTAAATACTCTTTTAGAGGCCACATGGACACTAAATCTCCATTAGAACCATGCACTTTACCTACCGCATCACACTTTCGTGTTTCAGTTCGGTTTAGACATTTGTCTATATTTGATTATAAAAAAAATTGACAGGATATTTCCCATTGCCACTCTTAGTTTGAAGCAGCATGACACCGATTTCAGAAATAAATCTAAAGTCTAATACTATGAAATCTAAAGTCTAATACTACAGACACTAATTTTGAAATGATCTTGCTTGCATCTGTCATATAATCTACATGTCGGTTATGTCCAGATTTTGGAGATGTGTGAGCATGTTATTGCCCCGGTGCATCTGACCTTCTAGATGTTGTAACAGTACTAGAGATCATGAAACACAGGGATGTTATATGAATGGAGACTACATAAATATCTTGGATAAAATAAAAAGGAGAACATCATTTTGACTTAGATCTCTGCCAGATTTATGTTAAAAATATACTGATTCATAGATATCATATGTGCTATGAATCATTCTTTTCCTACGTGAAGAGTGATATAAAGGACTTCAAAAGTCTAGACTAGTTTGCATGCTACTAGGGACACTTCACTGTGGAAAAGACAACCTATTCAAATCTATTAGAGTGAGTGTATGTCCTTATGCTGCCAGTAGGCCAAAACAGACAATAATTAGTATTTTTAGCTTTTCATTTATAGGTATATATAGGAAATATTAAAATAAACTCTGTTAATGTCTGTTATCTAAAAGTCTTCAACCAGAAGAAAGACATACTTTTTCAAAATTCACTATAAACACCCATTTTCACCAAAAGAACAGTGAATTCAAAATAATTTACACCATTTAATCTTTTCATTTATAGTTTTGTACAGAATTGAATGAGTTTTAGTCCATGATTTTCTCCTTGTCTTAACATTTCCAATAAAATCTAGTCACAGTTGCAGGACCAGGGGAAAAAATAACTACATAAAATGCAAATGCTGAGTTAAATGGAAAAAATAGCTGCAAGAAAGAGAGACAGCTTATTTTTATTCAGTCAAAAAATGCTTTGATGTCAAAACCCTTTAAAGTTAAAATGTTTAAAATAGGTAAACCATTGAAAACTTGGCTTCTAATTGGAGTAAACAAGTTCATACTCATGGAAGTCAATGTTCATTGGTGTGTTTGATTGCTTTGATGTTAGGCTATAGACTCTGGGGTAAAAAAAAATCTGATTGCTTTTTTTCCCCCATATATTCATAATTTGAGAGAAGCACCTGAGCTGTATAACACGGCACCTTGAAAAGGAGTAATGCTGGCAGTTGGGGCTTCCCGTGGTACATAATTTTGAACTGTTGAAGTCTCCTCTTGTTGACAGCTTTTGTATCCCAGTGTACAAATTTTCCCCTTGTGTAGTCCATACAATTTAGAAGCTTCAATTAGAATTCTTAAAAATGCCTACGTTTACAAAACCTTTCTGTTTTTCAAATCTTTTTAGTTCTATATTTGAATGAGATCAAACTGGGAATTATCTTTCTATGGAAGAAAATTTCCACTGATGAGTTAAGGGAATAAAGATAGTACTAATTGGCTGCATCGTATTAAAATATCTGGAATGAACATGAAGGCTCACGCTGTTAATTAAGATAAATTGTGAAAATAGTCTTACAGATTATAATTTCCGTGTAGACTTTAAAAGCAAGAAAATGGTGATGGAGAATGAAGGGGAAATATATGGTAATAAATTCATCCAAGAATATGATTCTGCTCTGATAGTTTCTAAATCAGGTCTTAGGGGCATGCACTTTTTATAAATGAAATTTCAGAGAACCCCAATTCCATGCAAAAGGCAAAGCAACATTAGGTTCTCAGACTCTCATGTCCCCAAATCATGAGGTGTTGGCCCAGAGAAGGGCCTTCTAGAGAGCTATTCAGAACATTTATATGAGCAATAACTAGGTTACAGCTTAGGTACTCTGGTTCATCTTAGAAGAATCAGCCTACCTGTGTAAACTCAAATCACACATATATACGTGGTTTTTGCCTCACTATTACCTACATTTTATTCAGTTCAAAAGCACAATTATCAGTTTAGATTGAAAGTGTATAACAATTGTTATAGTTTTCAAATGTTTAATAAACAAAGACTGATTTGTCACCAATAAGTCACAAAACAGGATCAGAAAAATATATATATCAGCTTAAATCCAGTACTTTGAATTTTTCCTAATTGCTTTCTAACCTCTGATTTATCTATCTCATCTGCTCTTCAGTCTCTCTAGAAATAGAGCTTCAACTACCTCCCTTGGAAATACATTTCACTGGCAAGTTGTTATCGCTAGTAAACTTTTGTATCCCTATGCAAGTGCCAAGTTTTCCCTGAGACTCACATATCACCGTAGTGTTCTGATGACTGTTGACAATACAAAGCTGTACAAGCACTGGTGGGAACTGAGAGATAGGCAGTGTTAGGGTAAGGAAAAAATATCATGCACACCTAGTTATTCTACATATAGTGCAGTGTCAGTCTCATCCTTTTTAAATGCATTTAACATGCTCACACCAAGTACTTACTACTCCTCTAGTTGGTATTGCCTTATGCAGCTATTTCAGTATCTCCAAGTGGTTCAGAAATTAAAGCTTGCTGCATGCCCTTGATACACAGAATTCATATTATTCTTAATGTAGAGATAATGAGAAAGCACAGAGTAATGTTTCCCACTGATAGGCGAACAACCTCGATGAGTTTAGAGAGATTTCAAATCAGATTGGATTTCACAGGGCTACCAGGGTTCCTGAGCTCACGGTCTCCATTCACATATTCCAGTTGTCTTCTCTCACTTTGGCAAGACAAGAGTAAGAAAGAAATCTGGTGTCCCTCACCCTTCCCTTCAGAAGTGATGGTGCTGATTCAGTTCCAGACACGTTTCCTGTGCCACATTAGGCCAGCTTTGTGTATGCAGAGACTTCTTCTCCATGATGCTGTTGCTTCTTGTTTGGGTTGAGGAGCCAGACCTGTTCAGCATCCTCCCATACTAGCTTCATGGCTCCTGTCTTGTTTTACTCGTCCCATCCCTAGTATCACTACCCACCTCTCATATCCTGTATCTCCAACTTCTAGTCCTGGTACTATCATAGCTCTTACATTTCCAACACACCCTATTTTTCACTCCAGCCCTGCTCCAACATCCCAATCCCCAGTTAGCATCCACTACTGCCTCCACAACCTGCTGTGGTCCCAACCTTCTCACCTGCAGTACCCATGGTCCCGCAGACCATGCTATTTCAATATCCTTTCCCATCCACCACTCTTCATGGCCCAGTTAACCTCCTACCTCTTCAATATCAACATACTTCCAACCACAGCCACCAGTAATCTTCATGTGACAACTTCATAGCCCTTTTAACTGCGCTCTGAACTTCTACCTATAATAATACTCCAGTAATTCAGTTCCACCATGGTAGCTGCAAACCTGTTCCCAATCAACCCCGGGTCATCCCTGATGACTCTCCTGCATTCACTCTCCCTCTTTATCATCCCACAGCCAAAACTTAACCCCCAGCACCATCTCTATCACTTTCTGCAACTTCTCCTGCTCTCAGAAAGGCATGCGAATCCTCTCTTGGTAGTAATTTAGGAAAGAATTATAACTTTTTCTATTTGTAATATAAAACTCATTAGCATAGCGAACTTGTTCACTCTAAAAATGTCTGTTACAGTTCTTTGTTTTGAGAGGTGAAGAGAATTGCTGATTTGCTCAGCTACATGACATTCAAAGAGACAAGTTGAGGAATTTATTAGTTATTATACAGAAAAATGAGTTCCCTGAGTCATGGTCCATGACTGCTAGAACACTCAGGATGGTGCATTAATAGAAAAAGAACAAAGTAAAACAATTCTTTGAGGAAGGACAAAACCATAGAAAACATAGAAATCGTGCATACCTTGATGCATCTGTGCATTCTTATTTGCCCCATCCCCGATCATATGAGGGGAAAGAATTGATGGGTCACAAATTCTTTTTATGGAGCACCACAAATGGACTATTCACAGCCAACAGGTCCTGGGACCTGCTTTAGATTCTGGGAACATTTCTGCTTTTGTGGAAATCAGTGATTAGCCCTTCCCAAGCTCGGTGACGCAAATTAGAGTCCCTAGCACAGAGCATAAGCCATGTCATATGGAAAACTGGGAGCCTGAAGAATAGTAGAGAGCAAAAGAAGAAGGAGGAAGAGTCATTTTAAGTTCAAAACCTAACCTTTTTCATTAAACCTCAGGAAAACTTTGCTTTACATGATCATTACATGAGTAAAAGGAACACATCCTTTGGTTTGATCCCAGATTATGAATTACTGTTGTTTTTAGTCTACATCTTTTGCCATTACTCTTCACTGCCTGATGCCCAGAGTTTCTTTCTCCTTTAGATTTTGTAGTTAACTCCCTGACAAAAGGATGACCTTCCTTTTGCCCTGTTCATCACCTCTCTTTGACTTCACAGTAAATTAGGAGGAGAAGGACACTTAGAAGTGAGACACAACCCTTTGTAGTGAATTTTTGTGCATGGTCCCCAGTCACTGGAGTTGGGGTAGATGCCTAATATATCTGACAGCAGCCCTACATAGGCAGAGGCTCATGTAGCTGTAAGGGTTTTTCAAGCTGATTTATCTTCATGATTGAAAAGACAGTTTAGAAGAAAGTTGAAAAAAATAAACTGGTCTCAACGGTGGGACTTCACTGCCTGAGCAAGATTTGGATCATTTTTATGTGTTTGTAATACAATCTACCTACTAGCCAGGCTCCTTCCTAATTTCCAGTTTCGTATTTAAATTGTTCTTCTCTCTTCAAAACTGCTCACCCACAGCTGCACACCTTTTTGTGCACTAATCTCATGTTGGGTTTAAATTTTTTGTTTTAGAATCATAGATAGATCACTCTACACAGAACCTCTACTTTTTTTTCCTACCATCTATTAACTAATATGAGATGTTATACCACAAATTGTTGCCTGATCTCTACACTACTACTATCATAGCTAAGACAAGGTAAAATCAGCTCAGGCCAAGACAAATACAGGCCAATCACAGAGCTTGTGTCTTTTATCAATGCTGGCAGAATTACATGTACATGGCTACAGCTTCACAGCTACTGAAATAGTACTGCATATCTGTGTTGAGGCGTGCTCTGAAAGCACAAGATGGAATTTAATGAAGTTTGTTTCCTTAGACTGTTGCATCATCATGGAAATGAAGTTATTGTGTCACTGGACATCCTTCCATCCAGTTCTTCTCCTTGTGCTGTTCCATCAGTCTCTGAATGTTCAAACTCTGACAGTCAAAAAACTGATGCATCTAATCTGCTTGATCCATGAATGCTATTCCACTTCCTTAAATCAATCACTCATGAGTACAAAATCTGCTAGTATTTGGAACAGTTAAAAAAAATAATTGCAGTGTCAACCCAATACACAATCCCACTGCACATCTTGGAATTATCAGGACTGTATTAGGTTTAGGGATTGCTGCATGAACAGGCTCCATACTAAAGCAGGAACTTGCATGCCCCCCTCCTTAGCTGCACTGAGCAATCCAGACTTCTCAGTGTTCTCAGTCATTCCAAACATGTCAGGCTCCTCCAAATGATATGATTTTGATTTATTCAATAAACATTTATTGGCTTGTTGGTTTATGAGCCTCTCAGGTGTAAAAAATGCTTTTATATTTCCTCTGCATCTACTGGAGTAGGAATTTTTATTTTCTGAAAGAGGCTGTATTTCTCCTTATAACCCACATGAATTCAGGACAAGGGACTTAGAGAAAAACAGTCATCAGCTGTGACTGGCAAGAGGCTTTTAGAGTCAATAGTGTTGGGATGCAGACAGATTTTGATTTCTACCCTATTAGCCATACATCAGTGACAACTTGGTTTCAAGGCAGTAGTAGGTAAGGATACATATACTAACCTTCCCTTTTAGCTAAATTGAAAGAAAACTCATATTATTATTGGCCTTATGGATGTAGAGAAAGGAAGGTTTATGTCCAGCATTCTGTCAAGACATGGTTGATTAAAAATATGGTTAGTATCAGCTGCTAATAGGACAGGGATATTGTGAAAAAAAAAGTTACTTCTGCCAGGAAATCTGTTTATACTTACTTAGATGTGTTACTGCAGCAAGTGACTTACAAAGAGATAGACACAGAATTTAATACTGGCCCTTGTTACCCAGAAGTAGATAAGAAGTTGTTTAAATTGGGAAGTGCCTCAAAACATAAAGCGTATAAAGCGCTCTGCATAAAATTTAGCATCAAAATACTGTTTTTATATTTTTGACGTTTTTAGGCTGGTTTAAGTAGGTTTTTCATCAATGCTGAATCACAGCTCCTAAATTTAGCTGATCCCAAGAACTTAATCTGCCTAAGAATGCACAGCAAATCTGAACCATATAATTCATATTAACATTCCAATCAAGCGAAGATAGAAATTTTAACAATTAATTTACTAGAAAATTATTATGCTTTTCTTGGAAGGTGCTTTAACTGTTTTAATTTGTATGCTCCTGAGAATAAGCTTTATCAGGAAGATTCAATAACTGAGATAAGAGAAAATAAAATCATGCTCAAGGCATTTGATATTCTCTACAGATAAGAGTAGAAATCATAATTTGGTCACTGCTATCAGACTCTATTAATATTGAAATCAGATGTCATGTCATGTTCTGTGGTCAATTATTGAGTGAATGAAAAAGTACTATCATAAGAATACTTAAACTGAAGTGTAATTGGAATAAACATATAATTTTGGTCTTTGCAAACTAGGGACTTCTTGCTTCTTTTGAGCTGAGATCCTGGGTTTTCCAGTAGAAAAATATATCCCCATCTTGATTCCCAGAACCTGTGCCCTGCCTTATATCAAAGCAGGTCCATATTGTTTCCATGAGGAAGTCCTCAAGGAACAAAAAGCAAGAAATCTAAAATTTGGGTTAGATATTAGGAAAAACGTTTTCATGGTGAGAGTGATCAAATACCAGAATATATAACCCAGGTTGTTTGTGGGGATCTCTGTCCCTAAAGATATTTAAAATTTGAGGAAATAAGGCACTGCAGATCAACTCAACAGGGTGAGCTCCAGAGATTTCTTCCAACCCAAAATATCCTATAATTCTGTGGAGGCAGGACTGATATTAATGGCGAAGAAAAGCTAAACTTCCCCTATTAATTTGTAGCTTGGCGCCAAAGTCTAAAGAGATGGACTGAGAAATGCATAGACATGTACAAGTGCTGGACTTTGATTTACTGCTGTTCCACTGCAAATCACCCCAGCACCACAGGGGACAGGGACTGTGGTGGCCTTGTGGCACACGAGCCAGCCAGCATACCCTATGTCAGAAAGCAGGGCAGTCTGTGCAACGGGGGGGAATTATCAATGGTAAATCAGCACGCATGCAAGCAAGCAATGGTAAATTAGAAAAATGCAAGTATGCATCTTCGCTTTTAAAAGCTGGATCCCATCACGAGAGTGTTTTTTTGTAGCTATGCAGGATGTTAATTTTTCTACCTTAACCAAGGCCCTGTGCTTTCTTCATCCTGCTGATGTATGCGGCTCTGATCTGCCCTCCAGTGAGTCTGCCCTTTTTCGTACTTAGGTGGTATAAGTCTTTCAGTGACATTTCCTTTGCTGAATTTATAATGAATTTACAATTTATGGTATAGGCTGTGGGATGTGTTCAAAGCTGTTTTTGAAACTTTGTGCTGTATATTCCACAGATGCCAGTTCTCATTTGATATGTTAATTTCAGAACCTAATGATGTTTTAATTAAAATAATTTGAGTTAATAATCATAGATTCTGATCCTCAAAAAGGAAGGAAAATAATGATAGCAATTTAAAAGCAATTATTCAATTTAGTATATATACTGAATGCATGAACTTTTCTTAATAAAAATACTGTGTTCTGGCTAATTAAGGAAAGAAATATAAAACCACTTGTTAGGGAACAGAACAAAGGCTATTCATCATGAAAGGACATAGTACTATTCTTCTAGAGCTCTTGAAGACAAGAGTAGAGTCTGGTCCCTTTGCTTACTGAAGATTTAAATAAACTTATGTAATGGTAACAGTAAATGGATATCATGGATTGTCACTGTGTGCCTGATTCTAAAAAGCATTACGCACTTCTCAATTCCATTATAGTTAAAAAGAGACGCATGTAGAAATTAAGTGTTTTGAAGAATTAGGACCTAATAACTTAATTACTTTAAGTTATAAAGTCCTAATTCAACTGAGTGTTTAAGTACAGGATTTTGCTGTTGTTATTACTGTTGTTTAATGTTAGTATCCTGAAAAATAATAAGGTAAATCCTTTTATAAGAGACACGTTATTTTATGTGTCTCTTACTCAGAAAAAGAAAAATAAAGAGATAGAGAGATGAAAATATCATCAGAGAACATGGTCTAAGCCAGAAAATGTCTTTGTTCTCAGTGAAGTTACCATTGCTGGATCTAGAGATCTGAGACCTTCATAAATATTTTAAGATTAAAAGAAGAAAATTTACCATGCAGTCTATGATCTGTATTATTAGCATCCTGCTGTTTGACCTAAATCAAGAAGTAAGGAGAAAGATGATTGCCAGCAGACCTCAGAATTTCCTGGTTTAACTGTGCCATGTGGAATTCACAGAATCACAGGATGGCTCAGGTTGTCAGGGACCTCTAGAGATCATCCAGTCCAACCCCCTGCTCCAGCAGGGACACCCAGAGCACGGGGCACAGG
>JAWLRI010000551.1:1748831-1760058 GCA_034781795.1 Crypturellus tataupa
AAGGAGACTCCACAGCCTCTCTGGGCAGCCTGTGCCAGGGCTCGGGCACCCTCACAGCAAAGAAGTTCTTCCTCACAGGGAGGTGGAACTGCCTGGGTTTCAACTTACACCCGTTACCCCTTGTCCTGTCACCAGCCACCACAGAGGCCTCATCCTCCCTACAATCACCCCTCAGGTAGTTGAACAATGTGATCAAAATTTGTTGTGTATAAATTGTATACCAACCTGTAAATGTTCAATCAAAATAAATTCAACAGGCAGTTTGATAAACAGATTTAGTGTATTTTAGAGGTAATAGGAAAAGCTTGTAGGCTTGACTATTTCTTTTGCTTTTTTTTTGGTCTTGCCTTCTACTCTTCCTTTAGTGTCTTGAAACATTCCTTAGTGTATTAAAGTCTGATTTTAATGCACAAGACTGAGTATTTTAAAGCATTAATTATATTCCACTCAACCTCACTTGTAGCTGACTCCACTTTTCAGATTTGTAGGATTTGTGGTATTTTGGTCTATGCCTTATTAAATCATGCACTCTTGCTTCTATGGTGATGAATATAGAATGGCACTCTTCAATATGCAAGCAGCTGGGTCTGCAGTCTTACAAAGCCTGTATGACCCTGGTTTCACGACACAGGAGTGTTCGCAGCCTCCATAAAGCCCCTATTTCTTGACACCTTTTAAATGAAGTCTTGCCTGCCTCCAAAGCAATGACTTCACACTTTGCTATTTAAGCCTTCTTATCTTCCTTTTCTAGAACTGACAAGTTGGTTTCATTAACCTACATGAAGTAGGTTAGATTCAGTGGCCTGTGTAGTGCTAATGGTGAATGCAGAGGTCAGTTCTGATCGTTTCTGGCCTTAGAAACCCTTGAGTTCTTTCTTGCTCAAGCTCTCAGATGCTCAAGCTCTTAGGGTCTTGGGAGAGATGCTCCCAATGGTCTTCCATTTTACAGAACCTACTACATGGGTTGCACACCTGAATATTTCTTTCTCTATTCTCCTAAGACCTAGAAGTCAAAATCCTTCCTGCTCAGTTGTTCAGCTAATGTTTTTGTGGCCAAGATGACTGAATAGTAGTGACAAATTATTAGTGTGCAGCTACTGTGTTTCTGTAGCTATCCAGCAGGGAGAGAAACTGAATTTCAGTCTGTGTCCATAAACCGTAGCAGAAATGTTATGATTTTTCTTATGCGTTCAGTAACCCGGAGGATCCTAAGAGGAAATCTTACCTGAGGAAAATTCTTATAGAGACTCAGCAATAATGTGTATAAAACATTTGTATGCTTGATAGAGGATTTTCCATTTAATTAGATTGTTGGTTATTGTTTATTTTTAAATTAAATTTTAGAGAAAAAATGTAGATGCAAAGTTTGTCAGTAAAACAACGTAGATGTAGAGAGAAGTGAAGGATTTCTGTCACAGTAAGACAACGAAGAAAAAATTAAATTTTGTCTCCTATTTTTTTTTCTAAGAATAGATTTCAGTGTGAATTCTGCAAATATATATGTTACTGCAGGAATCTCAATAAGGAGCATGCAATTTGTTTGTGGGTTTTGCCCATAATTAGTATAGAGTAAAAGTGATAATAAATCTTCATGAAATTAACACACTGAAATTGGTCTTATGCCTGGAATCCAGCAGACTTCACTTTTTAACCACTCTTAGTCATGATTCACAGGTAGAACCCTGACTGGAGTACTCATTTTCCTTCCAGGAATTCTTCTTTAATAACAAATGTTTTAAAATTTAGAAAGAAAAATGCAATTTTAAAATGTCACATGATAAGTGTGGCAAGTATTAATTTAGAGATATGTAGACAGCTTTTAACTGTGATCCGTTAATGTCTTTTGAAAGAATCCCATGTATCCTTATTGGCCAAGAGGAGAGAAAGTAGAGAAAGAGTTAGGGACCAAAACTATTAAGCAGTTTGGACAGAATTTGGAGAAACATTTTGTTCTACACAGATTAAAGAAAGTTCAAATATATTAAATATTTCATGCAATTTCAAAATAAAACTTATATTTTTAATGACATTTTTAGTACTACTGCCCAGATGACATTGTTTGTTAGGGAAAGCACTGCCAGTGTCCCCTGTCCACAAAATTAAACCTGACACTCGTATATTCAGAGCAACAGCATCCAGTCATCCTGCTCT
This sequence comes from Crypturellus tataupa, assembly GCA_034781795.1. NCBI lineage: Eukaryota > Metazoa > Chordata > Aves > Tinamiformes > Tinamidae > Crypturellus > Crypturellus tataupa. The sequence goes on from JAWLRI010000551.1 coordinate 1,750,983, forward strand.
TAAATATGATGATCAGGCACAGGGCTGCCTCACTGGTACCCCTGAATAGCCCACATTTTACTACTCCTTATGTTCTACTTTCCTCCTCCCAAATTCTTCCTCTTCACATTCATCCGTTCTGAAACAAGCAACCTATTCCTGTTAGTCTTCCCATATTAGCCCAGGTTTTGCTGACTTGATACCTTTACTTGATGTCTGTGGTATGGTTTCTAAATTTGGTCAGCAATTACGTTAATATGATACACTCTATCTATAGGGATTCTCATTTCTACCATTTCCCATACTGCTATATTTCTAGTCTAGTTGTGCAAGTCAAGGTTACTCATCTGTATACACTTGATCGTTTTCCTACCTGCAACACTTTGAAATTCCTTGTTGGTAAAACAACAGGTGACAGTTGGCCATCCTAACGGTCACAGCTAACCAAAACCATGAAAAATTAGAAAATTCTAATATCTCAGATCTAGTCAGTTATTATCTCTGCAGCTTCAAGTACTTAAAAAGTCAGCGGTCTGGTAATCATTACATTTTTCCAGTCCTTGGGAAAAATCGGGATATCATGAATTAAAAGTCCTCTTACCTTGGAAAACGTTTCATGTGCTTTACAGTAGGAAAGCTTTTCCAGGGACATTTCAGTCTGAGTTATCTTGTTACTCATAATTGGATTTTTTTTTGAATTTTTTACTTCTCCTTTTTTTTTTTTTTTTTTTACTACACAGTGTCTTGTGGGTCTTTTTTGTTTTTGTTTTTTCCTGATATAATTGACAACACAAGTGCCTTAGATGTGTTTTTATTTAGCATTTTACAAAGACAAATTTTATTTCAAGGAATCATCTTACAAGAAAAGACAGGAAAAGCAAATTAGAACTATATTTAGTCACCAAATGGAGTAGAATTCCAGTTCTCCACATAATCACAATATTTTTTTTTAACATTGTGTGTCTTCACTGGGAAAGAATTCCTCTTATTATTGTTCTAAAGAGATGTTTAGATGCTCAGTAATTCCACTCTTAAAGTTTCACAGTCCTTTTGGAATGAAAAACAGCATTTATTAACTTTTAAGTAAAAACCATTTGAGGATTGGTCACAGAGACTGATAAATGACCAGTATCATCTGTGCAAAGAGTAGTAATAAGACAGAATACTGTTTTAGTTATCTGTGTTTGGAAATTCAAATTAAAAATTGAATCTGTCAATATAGGTACAAAGCTGGGGATGCAAACAGAGATTTGATTTGGCTCATAGGCCAGCTGTGCTTACATAAGATTGTTATTGGTTTGAAGCAACTTCATTAAATCCTTCTAAATTTTGTTTTTGATAGAACAATGTGTGCTGTGGAATTTGATTAGCCTGCTACAGAGTAGAGACATAATTTGGTATGGATTAGATAGTTCCAAACGCTTTTTTTTCCCTAAAATGAAAGATTATCACTTTGCTTTGTGGCTGTGGTTATTGAGTAGTTCTTCAGTTTTGTTAATTTTCAGGAACCAACCAAAGTTGTGTTATAGCTTTGTTTCTTGCTATACTTTGTGATCCACACTATTTGTGTCCCAAATGAGATAACATGAATCTGTAATGATTTCCAATCATTATGTGTATCTGTGATGTAATTATAAAGGAGACCTAACATAAGGCTTGATCAGATTATTGACTATGATTTTCAATGTTTTCACAACCTTTACCCTTCCTGGAAGAAATCAATAAAATAAATTTGTAAAAAGCAGATTATGTAAGTCTTGCTTTTAAGTAGGACTTCATAGCAGTTTGATCCTATTAAAGCTGCTACTGTATAATAATCACTCCATTTTAGGACTAGCAGTAAAGTTCTCCAGAGCACTCCCACCTACTGATAAGGATTCACAGCCAACTGTACTATGCAAAACAGCAAAAGATGCTGAGGAAAGATCAGGATTGCACTAACAGTTGCACTAAGCTTACAACTGTGGCAAATTTCTTGGGGGAGATTTCATGTTTCTTATCTTCATTTCAAGTTCTCTTTGAAATTTTTCTTGATAAGAATATGAAATTAAATGGGTCACATATTCTGCCTAGTCAAAGTTGTATCTGAATATGTATCTATACTTCAAAAAGATGGTGGACAACAGACCTATGTCACCAACACTGGCCAAGGTGTTCTGCCTTACCTTGACATGCAAGATGTATCATAAGAAGGAGAAGGAAATAATATATTACCTATTATGTGAGGTGTTTCATTATGTCTCCCAAGAAAGAAACAAGAATCATGAGCTTCTTTATGGTTAAAGCACAGGTCAAGTAGTCACAAAAAAAACAGATCTTTTTACCTCTCAGACTCTCGCTATAAATAATTACTCAGGTATCACAAAGGTCATTTATAGCGAGAGTCTGAGAGATAAAAAGATCTGGTTTTTTGTTTGTTTGCTTGTTTTTAATAATTAATGCAGAGAACAATGTGTAATGGTTACCTTTTGGCACTAACATGGGAAAGACTGGCTTCCCTGCCCAGAAACCTGAATTTTAGCTGGATTTGCCATACAGGCAGAAAAAAATTATCTTCTAGATGGAGCACAGTAGCAAATGTGTGACACACTTTCAGAAAGTTATAGCCTTTTCTCAGATTTTTCCAGTCTTTTACTTCTTAGGCCCAAGGCAGGCTCAGTGAAAGGAAAGAATGACCGGGACTGAGACTAGAAGGAGAAGGTAAAGCAAGGCAATGCAAGACCTGCAGAGGAAAAGGGAAGCTGGACTACTTCATGAAAGCAATGTGCACCTAGTACATCCTCTAGTTCAGGCATTATGGTGTTCAGCTAATGCTGCGCTCTTGTAGTCCATCTCTGCCATCAGGATGCTCTTGAGAGAGTTTCCACGAAGGAGAACAAAGTTTCCAGCTTCACTGCTGTTAATAGAGAAGGTTAAGCCAGCGGCGTAGAACATGTGGCCGTCTATCAGCAGACACAGACTTCCATATCCCCAGGTCTAAGACTTCTGTCGTATAAGGTTACTACTTCAGAGTAGTTTTGAAGAGGGAGTGATGCTTTGCCCCTTAAATGAGACCTTTGGTAAGACTTGCTGTACATCGTGACTTACCCACTGCACAGCAAGTATATTTACACTTTTGTTTAAATAGTTCCTCTCTGAATGTCACAGAGGTGTTTCCAGTCCTAGGTATTTGCTTTTTCAGAAAAATCCTAAAGTAGCGGATAACATATTTAGATAAGAAAACTTATCTTGAGTAACCCAGAGTGAAACCATATAGAATTTCTTAGGAAGATAACTGCAGACCACCTCAAGTAGGTAATGGGATACTGTTTGTCAACAGAGGCTTTCTACCTATTGAAAGACAATTCAATTTTGAATCAGAAAAAGAAAAATTAAAAGGAAACTTAAAAGACTCCTGAAGCAAAAAAAAACCCTCTGTCTCTCTTTCCGCTTTCTTTTCCTGTTGTCCTCACAAATCAAGTTACATTATTTTTGTTTAATTAAAATTTCTCATTTTGAAATATTTTGTTTTGATTTGGACTGTTGATTTATTCTCTAGTCACATTTGTTATTAAACTTATGCTCAAAAGTATGAATTTGATTTTATGCTTAAAATCAAAAATTTCAAAATCAGTTTTATTTCCTACAACTCGATATTTTCCAGTGAAGAAATGCTCCATTACATAATTCTCAATCAGCTTATTTAGTTCCACAGTTCTAAGCTACTCAGTGACCTTTCTGGGCAACTGCAGATGCATTGGAATTCATTTGTTAGATGTCACTACAGTAAGAATATATATCATTCCTGTTACAGTTTGTTTCTTTCCATCAATTTACGTGTCATTTTCTGTCAGTTGTTACAGGGAAAGAATGAAGAAAAAAGATACCAGGCTGAACCATGACTTTTAAAAACGATCATCTAAGTTATTTATTTCTTCTTTAGCAGTTTCTATATGCAACTGAAACATGTTATTTAAGTATAACGAAAATAAATATATAAATGATGGAAAACAGCAGACATTTTCCTCATTATTTCAACAAGTCTCGAAGGCACCTACACCCGTTTCAGCACTTTCCTTGTTATCATAATCCAATTCCCTGCAACAGCTACCACAGTCTCCTCTGCTGTTTGAAGTGAAGGACATGCAATATTTAGTAAGCTGCTTCTCTAAGACTTTGTTAAAAGAAAATTTGGATCACAGATCATAAAGGTTAAATGTAAATGGTAAATCCAAGTCCCTGTAAAAATGAGTTGACAAGTATGTCTCCGTTATTCCTTTCAGAGCTAAGCTTGGACACTAATATAATTAATTTTAATGATTCTTTAAGGGAGCTTGTCAGAAAACTAACTACACCATAACTTACAAATACTGATGCAGAACATAAGATAGCCCGAGAAGTCAAATATGTTTCTGGAGAAGATCCAGAAATGGTTGTTCACAGAGTCTCAGACTTTGGCCAGATTTCCCTGCTACCAGACAGTGAAACACAGACTGGCAAAAAAAGGGAAATCTCAAAGGAGAACATTTTGGAAGTGCTAGTTTTGTTTTGGATGTCTTCCATATTTCATTTCAGAGATTTTCCTCTTTTTCAGAGGTTTTTCAGCCTATACACAACTCTGAGAGTAGAATTCAGAGCAAAGGCAGTCCAGGACACTAGCAATGTCATTGTCATGACCTGGGAGGAAGGGATATTGTAGAGTTTGGTTTTCTGGTGGTAATATAAAGAGGACTCTCACACAGATAGAAAAAAGTTTTCCTTGGCCTGAGGAGAATCAAATTTCCTATATCCCAAGTTACAAGCTGCAAAACATACATCACTCTCCACTCTTCTCATCAAAGCTGGATCACTGAACAGTCAGGAAGGTGCAAAATCTTGAGAACAGCAATATGGATCATGATTCTTTAGAGGACCAACTGATAAATTTCCTACTTCTCAAATAAGTTGTGTTTTTCTCCTGATGACTATGATACAAATTATCTAGGCAATCCTAACAGCAAGAATAGAACTTCTACTCTAACAAAGAGGCAGCAGAAACATGTACTTTTTTGGTTTGTTCTGCATCTAAAAGATTGTTGGACTCTTGGCTGCAATGCAGCCTGGCTTGGGCAAGAAAAATTCCCCCTCACTTTCAACTATTTGGCAACACTTATCATGTCTACATTTTGTACATGCACATTATATATTGTAGCGTATACAAATCTATCTTCTTTCTATCTTCTATAGAATTTTCTTCTAAGAATTGTCTGCTACAACAGAATAGTCTCTGAAGAACTTGGAAGGTGAAAAGAACTTGTAGTTGTCCCTCCTTTGCATTATGTAAATAATTTCAAAGCATAGTTGGACACTTCCAGGTGATAGATGTTTTAGTCTTAAAAAGCTTTTCAAGGAATACTGGCAATTTGAGATAGAATTCCAAAGTTAGTTCCAGCTGTGGCAACTATCATGGTAATGGTTCTCCACAAAAGCCTACTGGATGTACATTTAATATTTAGACAGAAGTCTCCTTATGTTTAAAATTTGGAATATTTTTCCCTTGAACTTCTTGGGAAATATAAAACTGTTTCTGAAATAGCAGTTCAAAGGCACTACTTACTTCCTCCTCAGGAAGAACTCAAAGTTCCATCATCCTATAAGAGGATATTCTTTGACAGAGGTCATGCTTCTAGCTTTGAGTAAAGGCAAACTTGTGAACTTCTCATGTCAGGAATACCAGGTCCTCAGATCTACTGAGTGAAGATGGAAGGAAGGTTTAATTTTCACTTTTCATGTTGTGGGAGGCACCATTTTTTTTTCCCACTCGGATAATATGAAAGGTCACATAACAGAAGGGATTAATTAATTGTGTTTTCTTATGCAACTGACTGTGTGTCATATACACATATATATGCACTCTATCTTACCGAGGGGGTTGTTTTTATTGAATATGCCTATATGAATATGCAGATTATGCTTATATGAATATGCAGGTTATTTTGTCCTTTGGGCTCTAGTCATATGTTCATACTTATAGCAAAGCACCCTGTGTCATCATTTGCTTCTAGGAACAGTATCAACAAAGGTATCAACTTCTACTTCTGTGGATATAGTGGATATAGGGTTCTCTCTTCACTAAGGAAACAGTCCTTGAAATACATCCTGACTTAGCCACGTCCTCTAAAATTGAAAATCAGTGACACTTTGGCATACCTCAGTAGATTCCGATAAGAGTTTTATACTTCTGCTTTTATAGTGCATGCAGAGAAGATGAGTAATTACTGATAAAAGATGTCACTTCCTAAGTATGGTCCTACCAGACAGGTAAGCAGCTCCTGTTGCTTATCTCCTTGCCTGGGAGACTCTTGTTGGATCTCAGTTTAAAACAATTAAAACTTTTTTGTTTCTTGTAGATATATCACATGGAAAATTCTTATGACATTTCCTGCCTCCTTTCCCTCATGGCTTCTAACACGGTATATTTGTCTCATCAACTAAAGACATAACAGGCATTAATGTTTACCATTTACCAAATACTTAATGTCATCACCAATGCACTTATGCTAATTCCCTAGGGCAGAAAAGCACACAAATAAATTGCTTTAGAACTGGATTAAACTGACATATATTTGAAAGGTAGAAGAACAGAAGTGTTAGAGACAAGAAAAGCTAGGAAAATCCAACCTGTCTTCACCTCTGCTGTACTTATTTCATATAAATACCCATTTAATCAATTTTTAAAGAAACATGTATACCAATCCCCCCATATTTGACACAGATCTTTTATTTCATATTGTAGCTGTCATATTTGGAAAGACATTTTAACCAATATAATTTAGTACCTGTCTCATCTTAAGTTCTTATCCCTTCTCAGATTTAATGTTTGCTCAATTAGTCTTATAACAGTTACCCTTTACTTTGCAGTTCTGTGCATTAAAAAGCATAAGGCAAACTTACTGATCTATTAGATTTTTTTAAGTGTGTAGCTCACTTTCTCTGCACCTACTCTGTCTCCATCGCTTTAACTGTTACTAATGATTCAGAAGGCTTCAATCTGGCTAACAATGATGTTGCATTTCATGGACAGTAGTTGTAACCTTGCAGCTGATAACAACAGCATTTTTTCAGAGGGAAGAGTGTAGTTTGCCTGAGACAAAAGACATTTTATATCAGCATCTGAGCTACCTCCTACCTTCAGTAAATACTGGTGTTGCAACTAAGCAATCTCCACACTAGTAAAATAAATAATTGTTTCCTCATTGTCAATGTATCTACCAAATATTTGATAACTCACGTTTTTATCAAAACTTTTTAAAGGCCTTAATTTGCAGATAACATTAAAAGTCATTGGGCATTTTTTTAATTTAATATGGTGAGAGCAGTGTCTTGAGAGTTATATTTAATATGGAGTGTTTTGATTGGTTTCAGGATAAAAACAGCAATTTTTCTCCACACACACGGTTCTCAAGTCAGAGTCAGCAAAAAACTTGATCTGAACGGTTTTCAAAAGTCACTAGGGAGCTCCAATCTTTTCAGCCCCCACTCAAACTCACGGTTATCTTCCATCAGCATTGCCGTGCTATAAACCAGAATCTGAGCTCAGAAACCCACTTCTGCCTGAGCAGGGGGTAAACTGGGTGCATTTCCAAGGACCCTTCTATTCAGAAGATACTTTTCTGCTTCTCCTGGTAACATTCTCTTTCTTGACAAGAAAGTGATCTGCGGTCTCTAAGATCACCCCTTCTTGATTGCCCCATCACAAACAGTGGGGTGAGATCTTAAAATCCAGGTCTGTCACGTAAGACAGCATTAAGCTTCCAAACACAGACCACATTTATCTGCAGCAATCAGATCAGATAGATTATTTTGGTAAGTAAATATTGTGTTCTGTGTAGAATAGTACCTGTTTGGCTTAAGTTTCCTTTACGTCAACCCAATGCTTGCTTTTCAGCATTCTGTATTACTATATGAAAATGTGGGTTGGCTATGGGGTTTTCCCTGTGATTTTACTGAGATCACCCTATTATTGTTTAAACTAGAAATATATGAACTGCTGGGAACAAAATGGGGAAAAAAATCAACAGCAACTATCTGTCCTGTATGTACTACCCAGTATGTTAAATTAAAAAAATGTTCACTTGACAGATAATTTGACATGAAGTACCTTGAAACTGAATTGACTTATTCAAAAGCTAAATACCGGGTTTTCCTCAAACTGAGGAAAAGACACAGCACCTTAACTAACACTAAAAAAAAAAAAACATTTCAAAGGGGCAAATAAAATGTTTGTGTCTTTCACAGAGGTTATCATGGTTCATGGTTATCATATGACATTCTCCTGCTAAAGATTTCAACAAGATCTGAAAATGTCACAACATAGAACTATAGGTAATACACCAGTGTTATATCAAGACACTGATCTGTCTAATCTGTTCTAATAATCCAAAGTATTTCAGCAACTGTTAGCAATGAAGTACTTAGAAATCAGCAGTGAAATAATTCACACCAACAACTGTCATCTGAGAAAAAAATTTAAATGGGATATTTCACCAGCGGGTTTTTCCAAGTTATTACTATATTATTTTATTTGCTTGGGTCATCCAAAAAGAACTTGTATTTTCTTCAAGAAGTTTTGGTGTACTATCTCACTCAATATTTTTGCCATGATTCGTTTATTTCTTTCACTGCATAGATTGATTTCAAACTGTCTGCATTGAATCCTCACCATGGAAAACTGAAGCACTTAGTTGTAGTTTACCAGGGTTGATGGGCTAGCATGACCTAACTTTCTCCATCTCCCATCAGGAGTTCCAGTGTCTGCTCCCAAGGACATGATAAAATGATAGAGTTCCTTTGCTAAATCTTGAACCTGACCTCAATCTATAATAACAGTAATAGAAATAGGCTATTATTTGAAATATATCAATAAACTTCTGTTTAGTTTATTCATATTCCAACAAAAATAATTATATATTATGCAATTCACTCAAGGTAAATTAAAAAGGTTTTGTCAGAGTTAGGATGACAGTCAGATTTATGGCCTTCTCATTCAATTCTCTGTGAGTATGTAATTAAGCCCAGACAGAAAAGCTGCTTTTTTTTTTCTCCTCTCCTCTCCTCTCCTCTCCTCTCCTCTCCTCTC
>JAWLRI010000551.1:1760158-1788025 GCA_034781795.1 Crypturellus tataupa
CTCTCCTCTCCTCTCCTCTCCTCTCCTCTCCTCTCCTCTCCTCTCCTCTCCTCTCCTCTCCTCTCCTCTCCTCTTCCCTGCCTTTTTGTTTGTTTTTCCTTTATCAAGCTGTGAATTTTCTTTTAGGGTGTAGATACAGAATGAAGGAACATAAGAGAGTGTTGAGTTGAATGGCTTTTGAAAATATGTTTGGTTTCAGTGGAAAAAAAAGAAAAAAAAAAAGGAAAATACCATTTTAAGAAAATCTATAATGCCACTTTTATTTTCACTTAATTCTTATATCTGCATGAGTTTTATGGTATTTCAGCGATGTTTCAATAGCAGTAAGACAAAATCATTTGTCACATCACATCAGGATAAATATTATGAAATTTTGTGCTTGCACTATTCCTTCATTTTTTTCAAGATGTTTTGGCCCTTGTGAATGTCATCTCAGAATCTGATTTGCATTGACATGTCATTATGCTCTGCCACTATTTACACACTTTGAAATAACATGAAAAATGACAACACGTATCCATGACAGAGATATATTTTAAAACAAAAATATAATTTGAAGAAATATTAAATTTTCTTTCAAAGTTACCTATTTTGAAATATTTTCAGGATTTTTATTTTTATTTTACATTTTATTTATTTTTTATTTTATTTTACAGCACATTCTGAACTTTTTGTTGTCATTTCTGCCCAAAAAGTTTTGAAATTCATTTTTTGAAACAAAATTTAATACCTAAATATTAACCATGTCTTTCTACACCAGTCTCTGGGTTTCAGAAATTGTTCTTTATTGAAACATTGTTATTTCATATTTCCACATTTTTCTTGGTTTCATTTAGTATATTTAGGACCACTCTAAGATCCATCTGAATCAGTAAGCCTCCAAAGCTGAAGATATTAATAATGAAATTGTAGCCAAACATATCACAAATCACTATCTGGATATTGTTGGCACTATATGTACGTGTAAAGCTTTTGCGTGGAATTAATGGTCAATGTAAACCGCATAGAACGTAGAAGTAGAACTTCTGAAAGCAGAAGAAGGACTAGGAAGGAAGCAAACATCCCAGCAAACTGTAGTAAACTGACTTTATCTGCCATGAGTTGGATAGTTTTCCTGGATTATGTCAATTATGAAGAAATAGTTCTTATTCTCTGTCCTTTTTTTAAGTATTCTTTTACCTTTGGAACAAGCAAACTTAAGGAAAACATTTCTAGAACCTTTCATCCCAGCCTCTTCTGCCTTTTTTCTACTCATTGATTTTTGTTCCACTATTTCATTCTCTAGTTTCTTCTTCCTAACATGGCCTATTTATTTCACTGATTTCTCCTGCATACAGCCCAAGCTATATTTGGCTTTTTGAATAAAACACATCTATTTGGGTTCACTCAGTTGTTTTCTTGACATCTTGTTCTCTAGACTGATGACTAGAGAACTACATATAAAACTTTGCTTCCAGGTTGAGGGCTCTAGAATAGAGACATTCAACACCTGAGATTTTGCCTCATTCACAATTCTTTCTGTCATTCAAAATTCTTACTGACTGCCAGCATATTCACTTGATTGAGACAGGAACCACCTCTCTTGTGTCCCATCGTTATACTGACCCATGCTATAGGTAGAATTCTCTTTCTCCTTGGTAGACTTCTTCCTAAAATCCTGAGATCCTGGAGATATTGCCCCCATCCCTGGTTTCCCTTCCTCTCCCAGTTATGCATCTTAATTGTCTTTTTCTACTTTCTGACAAATTAAAGAGATTAAGCTTCTTTACTCTGTAGTACAAGACATTTCCTTGGCCTTTGAAAATGCCTTGTGGCTCTTTTACCTACCCATTTGCCAGAAATGAGAATACTGGTATGTAGAAATTGATTGTCTGTCTAACCTCTTCTAATACTGAAGAGATAGGGGAAATTAATGCTGCAGTAAATACTGTTCTAGATATTTGGGGAAGATTTATCTAGTGGGAAGATTTTTTATTTTTTTTTTTTTTCTCTAAAGATGATTTACTAGACACACACTCGATTAATTGAATTTTCTCCTTTTTTTTTTCCTGAAATTTCACTTTTGAGAAGGTTTTATTTTACCCTTCTCCTGCAACAGCCTGAATCTTGTGATCTTTTTTCCCAGGTAAAACACACTTCTCTTTGCTGTTAGCTCGTGGATGCTCGTTCTCTGGAGGAGTTGGTGAATAAACCCTAAGCTGCTTTGAAGAAGCAGCTAAAACTTCTGGAAAGCTAAAACTTCTGATTGCTCCCTCAGCTGACCAGGACACATCAGAATTAGGCTGGCCACAGCCTGAATCTTTCCAAATCACCCTGAACAAAAGTGGCGCTCTGCGTCTATCTCTAGCTAACTAGCTTCTCTGTCAAGTCACTTGCAAATCACCTTTAAACCTCTAAAGTGAAGAAATTTCCAAGTTTGAACTCAAGTTGCATCCTTAAATCATCCTTATAATGTTATTATATACAATGTTTATCTTGGCAATGGGTACATTTGAGATATCAATATATAATATCAGGTAAGGATAGAATGTAAGCCATAGATCCTAATTTATTTGCTTCTCTATGCCCAAGTCAGGCCACAATGGGGACATTTATTTCAGTTTGATTCCCTTATTATCTGCTGCAGGAACATAGCGTTTGTGCAGATGAGAGGGGCTCAAAAACAAATTTAAATAAACCATGACCATTTTGCAATATATCCTTCATTTAATCACTGTAGGGTCGTTCAGCTTCTCCCTCTCAACCTAAAAAAGTCCTGTCTTTCTTGCACTGGTGCGCATCTGCACCACAAGTCGTGCCTGAAGGAATACCTCCTTGATACCATTCTAATTTAAAATCTAGTGGGGATATTCTCTGTTTACCTTCTGCCATTTTTTGTTCTTTGGTGAAAATTGGCCCTCTCAGGGAGAGCAAATAGGGTCAGGCAGAGCCTGATGCTGCCTGGTGTGAGATAATATGCTGACAAAATGCATTTTCTCCCCAGATCAAAGGTACCACAGTGGAGGTATGTGGCTGCATTAATCTAATTGTTCACACACTCAGGCTGCTGCTGGGAGACAGGGTGTCTTTTAAAACAGAGTAGTGCTCTTATGGAATAGTGAACGATAGCATTGGAGAACACAGCTTTTTATATACCAACAGAACAGATACAGTAAGTGAGCAGAACAGATACAATAAGTGAGAGGCAATAGGATTATCCTTCCAAGAATAAATCACTTTTGAGTGTGGTATAGAAGAAACCACTTAGAGGAGTGAAATTATAGCCATTTGATTTTTCAGTCTTTTGCCTGGAGCTGCCAACACATACACGAATGACAGCACAAATGCAGTGGTGACGTCTCTTATGGGTGACTTATCTGCAAGGAAACTAGATCTTTGAACTCAGTCCAACAGACTGCTCTCAGAGAACAATAACTGTGGGATGATGCACCTAAAATTGGTGTCTAGCCACCCACGAGAGAGTAAAAGAATTTGATTATTTTTCTATTTGCCGCACTAAAATCTTAAAGAAAAGAAAAGCTGGGCAGAGCAAGAAAAAGTCCATACTACAAATGTGTGAAAATGAAGTTTCAAGAAATCTTATAGTAAGTTTAGTCCCTGAAATGGTTTTTTGAGTCCCTTCTTGTGATTCTTCGGATTTACTTTTTCCAGCATCAACTAGCAGAATAGGAGACAGAGATTTACACAAAATCTTCTTGTAAGAGCTATGATTTAAAGATTCATTTAGTTTGGGGATCATTGCAATTAGGTAGTTATTCATAATAATAATTCCAATCAGATTAAGTACTGCTGAAAACAAGAAAAATTATTTTATGATATATTTGTTCAAACTGATTTTGCATATAATAGCACCATTGTAGCAACATAAATTTTCTAACAGAATGAAAAATGCTTATTGAAGTTCTTCTGACTGTTCCTATAAGCCTTTATGAAATTTAACAATTATTTTATTGTTCATTTTGCCATAATTAAAAGAAATAAACATACCCATATTAGATGCATTTTAGTACATAACTTGACAGAGCTAACAGACAGCTAGCATTCATACCCCTGTTAAATAGAAACTATTGACTGATGCTAGATGGAAATTACTGTGAAGGTCTTTTAGCACAAGTTGCAGAAATTCCACATGTCCACTTCTATTTAAGTTAAATGATCACTTTGTGACAAGCTTAGATGTAGATATCTGCATGGTAAACATCAGAAGTGAGGTGAAATAATCTCATTCTTGTTTGTCTGTTTGCATTTCTTGCTCAATGTTGAGTGAATGAGGTACCCAAATTACCCTTCAATGAGGTCAGCTAAACAGATTGGTCTCTCCCACTCTGTAGTTATGAATCCTGTTGTCTAATCATTTTGAAAGTTCGTTTTCTGAATGGTCATCAGTTTATCATTCTCCTTATTGTTGTATACAAAGCTGATCTAACATTTGCAGTTATATCAAAGCCAGAGATAAGGCGAGCATTTGTTCTGCTTCATTCTACGTTTATTCCAATCTATCACAGTTTATATGTAGCCTTTTGAGCTTAACATTTCTTACCGGTCTATTTTTGGGTATGATTTCCTATGATTCACATCCTTTTCAGGAATCATCAATTCTGAGCACAGAGATTTCCATTCTACAATACAGATTTCCCTCTTTGTTCCAAATATACAAGTTCACATTGGGCTACATGCAAGCGTCTTACTAGTTTAGTCCCAACTTGTGGAGTAATCAAAGATGTTTCATAACCTCGGCCTGTTTTCCTTAATATTTTGAAGTTCCTCTCTCTTCCTGCTGTTTTCAGAATCAGTTAACACATCTTACTTTTTTTTTTCCCAGCCTTTAATGGGAAGGTTAAATACCAGAAGCTTCAGGATTAATCCCTGCAGAATCTGGCTACATTACATTCATTAATTCTCCTTTTTCCTGATTTTGAATCTGTCAATTCTTAATTTACTGTTCCTTTTCTGTAAAATAATCTTTTTAGGTTTCTTAATTAAAATATTTTGCATTATTAAGATGAAATGAATCTTATTGACAATATTAACATCAAACTGATTTATTTTTAAAAATCAAGTTGGCTTGATAACACCTATTTTTTCATAACACATTAATGATATTCATCATTTGATTACTGTTCAGTTGGTTAAAGACTGATCCTTTGGTTGGTTAGGATTTATGTCAAACAGATAGACCTATTATTGCTTGCAATCCCATTCTAACAGCGATCCATGGTAATGCTGCCTATTTGGAAAGAAATGGTTAGACAAAATGGAAAAGGCTGAAATGTTCTTCAGCTGCAGTAGATAGACTAGTCCCTTCCATTTCTTAGAAAACAAAAGATCTGCTACTGAAAATTAATATCTATAAACTATATTTTATTGTTATTGTTATGTATCCCAGAAGCCTTGTAATTGCTCCTATAAATTATCTAGAGTTTTAAAGAGGGATTTAAAAGAACACTTTAATATCTCAAGTTTCCAAGGGTTTTATATTCAGTATGATTCCAGTCATCAGATGCTTGTGTTTATTTTTGGAGCTGAGGCATATTACATTTATTAAATTACATTTTATTTGTCACTTGATAACCTAGTTCGAAGCAGATCACATTCTTCTGAAGGATGTTAAGGTCTTTGTTTTTAAAATCCTTTCTCGCTATTTTAGTATTAAAAGGGATTATTTTATGCTTGCTTAAATCGTCCTACTTTTTGCTATTTTGCATGCCATGGATGCAATATTTATCAAAAGGTGGCCTATTTTAAATACATATCCTAGCAGCTCATTATCTGTCACAGAACAGAGGTTTCCCCATCCTCACTCAGATTTATTGCATATTTCCTGCAGATCTAAATTTTCCATTTATCTCTGGGAATATTTCTGTTTCCCAAATAATTCCAATCTAGACTTCTAGATATTTTGGAAAAGATCATCACAATACCAGTTTTGCATCTAAGTAAGGAACAAATTGTAAGATGTCTTCATCAATCTCAGCTCAAAGAAAGATAAAACATTGACATTTCAAATAGAAAAATGTACAGACCAGAAACTAAAACAAATAATAACAATAAGAAAAGGTCAAAGCACCACACTTTGACAGCTGATATTATTTTAATACTTTCTGAATTGAAATTTTCAAAATTTCTGGCCTCGGTGTTTTTCTTTTTGCCTGACATTTCACTGATGAATTCTTTTTCAGGATAAGAGTAAATGATTAGTGAAATATTGCCCATGCCAGAAAGTCTCACTTTGCTCAGCTCTTACTTTTTGCTTTTGTAAATCGTAGACAGTATTTCATCACCCATTAAAATGTACACATGCTTTCAAGTTACTAATATTTCTACAAGTTATTAATTTCCTTTTCTTAGGATTTTTTTTTAAAGTTTGACCCAAAAGCAAGATATTGATTTCTGAAAGATCTCTAAAGGGGGTTAATTCCAGATGAAAATATACAAATATTCCTACATGCAAGGGTGCATGTGAGCTGTCAGTGTATACGACACCGACAAAGATAGACAACTAAGCATTTAGACAATTAAATTAAATGCAGATATCCAAATGACATTGCCAAGTAACTATTCCACCACTTGCCTCTAACCTCCTGAGCCCAAAGACAACCCTACCAGACAGACGTAATGTGATTCAGTTGCCTAAAGCTAAATATTCAGTGCTATTTTTTAAAAAAATGATGGATATTTCCCTTGCTTTCTACTACTCCAGTCTCCAGGAGTCTTCTGTGAAGCTGTGTCATAAGGACCATATATTTTGGATAGATTAGGATATACAAGAGGCAGTGGGAACTGGTGATCCATTCTTCAGGTGATTTTCATATTTCAAAAAAGAAAAAGAAAATCTGCCTTCATGTTTGTGGGGAAAAAAAAAAACATGGATGTGTCAGCCAAAGCTGACCTAAAGCCACAGGAACCAGAAGGAATGTGAATAGAATTATCACTTTCACTAACGAGAAACTGTATAATTTTGAACAATTTTGTTCTTTTTTACCTTCGTTAGCGTGCAAGTGGTATTCTTGTAATTTGAATATTTATAGTTGATGATATTATATTTATTCAAAGCAAGGTTTTACCTTACAGAAGAGTCAACCATCAATGCACTGTGGGAAAAAAAAATAATGAATTAACAAGAAATGGCAAGGCTGTAAGAGCAGAAACTGGAACATGGAAACTTTGGAACAGATTTGATTGGTGAAGCAGTGTCTGACATCAATTCTGTGAGAAAAAAAAGTCATTTGTAAACAAACTTTGAGACATTAATGATGACATTTGAGAGATGAAATCTGAAAACCTGTCCTGGTGAAACCAAAACAGAATAAATGATTCCCAGTGAGTCAGTAAAGAACTCAGAGCTCTAAAGAAATGAGTCAGAAACTGAATATACTGAGTAGGCTAAAGGCATGAAATAATAACTTCAGCAGAAGTAGAAAGAAGCTGCAGGAGACTCAACCTAATTAAGTCAGGGGCTAATGTGATCAAAATCTGTGAACCAGTTCATTTGTATTAAATATGGTCTTGATCTCTTTGGGGAAAGGGATAACACTTGAGATATCTTGATCACTTTGGGGGAAGCAGTATGAAGCAATCTCCTTGCTAGCAATAGGAATTAAGAGTTCTGTAAGGAAGGCGAGAATTCCCAGAGAGGAAAGGGAAAACAAGGAAAGAAACAGAGGCCCAGATAAAGAATAAATGTTAAGAACTGGTGAAAGTTGCATTGCTCCTACTCTGGACCCATGTGGCAACTGCTCCCTCTGAATTAAGTCATCGGGTAGTCTATAGCCTGAAGGGCTGAGACCCATGCTGCTCTCTTAACGTCATGGTCAGGTGCTCTGCTTGTTATAATATGCATCTACACAATTACAGCAGTTGCTATTGTAAACCTGGCTCTACTAATATAATGCCCTTTTTCATTAGAAACTAGCCAAACTAATGCTTTTGTGTGGTTCGTAGCAATTGAAATGGTGCGCAGAAGCATTTAGCGCATGAGTCACCACTACTTGCCTCTGGTTTCACCAGTAGCAGCTGTGAAAACTGAACATAAAATGGAAGCTAAACCCTAACTAGAAAACATTTTATACTGTTTTTCTCAGTTCTAAGTAGTACTGCAGGGCTAGGGAGATTTGGACCCTCAAAACATGATCAGTAGATCATATCGATCACCTTCCAAATACATCCCTGCTGACTTTTCTTTCTCCTTTTCCTGTTCATACAAGGTTCTATGGAGGAAAATGTTTAAAAGTAATAAAATAATTCTTTATATTAAGTGTGTGGGTGTGGAAAAGGAGGAAAATGTAGCTTATTTTATTTCCTGCATCCTATTTGTTTTTAAAGACTGGACAGTGTTTAGAAAGATGAAGAAAACATGCACCATGGATCTGACTGACAGAAAAGAGGGACTGCAAAACCTGCAGAGGTTGAAGGGAGAGGAGTTGATATTGGATATGGGTATATTGATTTGTATAAAGACAGTCTAAGAACAAAAGAACCCAAAGGATACAAGGTAAAGGAAAAGAGGTTATAATCTGGAGACCGTCAGATAGATGAACACCTTTACAGCTATCATTCAAAAGCAGATTACTCTTCTGTGTTTTTTCCATTCTTCCTCAGATAGTAGCACTGAATGCAAAAGGGAAATAAAGTTTAGAGTTTTCTCAGCATTTTGAAAGAAAAGAAAAAAAAGCGTTTTTTTTTTTGTGTTTTGTATTTTTTTACTTTTTTTCTTCTTCTTCTTCTTCTTCTTCTTTTTTTTTTTTAGCTCTTTTGGGACCAGTTTCACTCTCTGGTTAAAATAACAACTTACACACTCATCTTACACACTATATGTTTTTCTATGTGGAAAATACCTGCTATTCTCCTTCACATCTTTCTATTGCAAAATACTAAAAGGGTAAATTACAACAGTCGTGTGTCAGTGGAAAGCAATTTAAAATTGATTGAGGATGCTTTTCTTCCTTATGTAACACATTAAGAAGAAATGATCGACCACCATGATTATACTCTTCTTTCCTATTCCACAGATTAACTGCCTGTGAAAGCAGAATCAGAGTTGTCTTGTGACAGAATCAGGAACAGAAGTGTTTCAAAAAGTCTTTGTCATTCAAGGAGAATGAATACATCACCTATCTTAGTGGAAAAATACTTCTGAAACAAAAAAACCCAAACATTTAAGTGTCAATGAGACACTTAGAAAACTTTTCAAACTAACATTTGAAATGGGATGATGACAGGCATGGTCAAGCCTCTTACTTTAAGTTAGGCGTTCTAACATCACAAATCGTAGGTACCTGGCCCCAAGAAATTACTTAGAGTTCTGACTGGGATTTAAGATTATAATTCAAAATTTCTCAACATAACCAGTGTTTCCTTCCACAGAGAGGCAGTGGTGGTCCTTAGGGAAGCCGCTATTGCTGCAGCTAGTCAGGAACATCGCAGTCAGAGGTACTGTATGACATTCGGGAGTCTACCTGAGTCCATCAGTGGGGAAAATTTTGTCTGGGAGCATCTGAATGTACCTCTCAGTAGGCGTCTGCACTTCTGCAGTACTTAGGCTGGGGGATTATCAACTGCAGAAGAAAGAAAAAGGCAATAGGCTGTTCAGGGACAACCACTTTGCTGTTCTCTGTCTCCTGGGCATGTATCTCTAGGAAGATACAAATTCAGAATTACTTTGTTTACTTTGCTTACTTTTCTTTTCGGTCTTTCATGCTCCTGTTGCATGTCTTATCAAGAGAGGTGGAAGTTGTATATGTATATGGTTAATTTTAAACTTATATTTCAAGTTCATTTATATGTATTTATTAAATTTTACCAGCCAGTCAGATGGATACATCCAGATGAGAATAACTTTTGCCTATATTTTATCTCATTTCTCTAGATTCCTTCTGTTGCATCTCCTGATTGAATAGACTCTTGAAACACAGAAAAGATATCTACCCACTGCAGGATTCATTCAAAATTGGAGAGAAATGGACATTTTAGTCCACAGTTCATACAACTGGTGCAAAATGTTTTCTTTAAAGTGGATTTTACCTTAAAAGTACTTATTTAATTCTCCCATGAAAGAGTCTGGATGAGAGTATGCATTTGATCAGATGAGTTCCATCTTACATTAATTTGTTTTACCTCCTGGAACTTCATTTTCAGCATCACATTTCTATATTAGTTTTAAGAAGAGTAACCTTCCCAAGATTTTATACCAAAAAGTATAGACTGTTCAATAAGAAGTTCAGAGAGTAAGTGCAAAGTAAATGTGTGAAGACTGAGGAGTATTCTGTGTAAGAAGATTCAAACAGCTTAAAAGTAATTACTCTTCAAGAGATAGTGAAGTTATAATACTGAGAGACTTCCTGGGTTCATTGTGCCTTTTAACCACTCATTTCTGAGAATGAACATTAATGATAATAATAGATAATGGCAATAACACTTAGCAATTAAAGGAGACCTCTTCTCTGATGATCAAATATAAATTAATCTTCCCAGTCTTCCTGTGAAGTCATATACCCATTTACATCAGTGACCAATATATTGAATGCTCTGATTAACATTTACCACATTCTTACTTTCCTTACTTTGAATTATAATCCCTTTTTATGTCTCCATTTAAATTAGATTGTAAGGTTTTGAGAGCATTATTATCTCTTTCTTAAATTCGCTCACTGGCAAGTACTGCATTGTTGGACATTGTCATAATGTTAATGATGCCCACCCAAATTATCAAAAGATTGCCAATATCAGAGTGTGAATGGGGACCAGCTAAGAACTCCTTCAAGCTGCCTGTATTTTGAGGGAGGTTTCAAGGATGATCTAGGCAAGTTGCAAGTAGGTTTTCCTGATTCTACATGTTACAGGATCGTAATTCATTCGCTGTCATCAGTCTCATCTTGTGTCACCATGGTGATGGACTAATGCAAAACTATGTTATATCTCCAAATACCTTATTGCAATGACGCATTACCTGAGGGATCATGCTTGTTAAATAGTTTGAAACCAAGGTTTGGTATATAACTATAATGAATATAGATGGAGTAATTTGTTTCACTAGAAAAATTTATCATCTTAAACATAAAACTTGTTCCAAGCAATTTTCTTCCACGTAGACAAAATTTCCTACTTTTTTGTTCTTCATGACTGTCTAGAATGTGCTTTCAAGGGTCAAGCTTCTGGCAACAGTAAGGAAAAGGAAGTCGCCACTGTTACCAGAAGGGCCCGGAGAACCTAAAATTTGTTGATTTGTATAGTTGTTTACTTCAGTACAAAATGACCATAACATAATATTGTCCTGACTAGAAATATGTGTTCTGTTAAAAGTAGGAGGGAAAAAAAATTGGTCTACTGCCTACCTACAGAAAATACCAACTAAATCATTTCTCTGTATCCATAAAAATCACCATTTAATTCTATACAATGATCATCAACACACTGAATATGAAAACTTTTATGTTGATGGATGTTTCAAATTCAGGTTTCAGTTTTACAAGGTAAAATATGATCTTTACCACTACAGTAGCTTAATGTAAAATGCTTATTTACAGTTTTGAATATTTGAATGTAGATTCTGTCTCCTGCATTCAGCCACTGTGACATCAAAACATTGTACATAAGCATGAAACTGATCCCATTAAATATATACTGTGACTTTTTTGTACCGTTCCTTCTGAAAGCACATCAATGAAATGGAAAATTTTAGGCTTACAAATACAAAGGTCATCCATCACTTATTTTATTTTGAGAGGACTTTGATTGGGAATTAAGAACATATTCTTTAACTGGTCTGTATTTCAATAGATCACTTATTTACAGAGTTGCATTAAAAGTTGCACCATTTATAAATGAAAAATGATCCAAATAGAAGAACTGGTTACATCTCAGAAACAAATCAACGTGAATTGAAGATCGAGCAGATAGAGATGTGATGTAATTAGTAAATTAGTACTTCTGGTCTCATTTACAAGTTACCTTGCACCACTGGTTTTCATACTTAGCACCACACACTCATCTTTTGATGTTAGGATGGATTTAGAAGTGGAAAGACCAGGAGCAGTTTGTTTTGGGAAAACATTGCCCTACACCTTCTGTCAGAAGTATTTTCAGTAATTACTCATTTGAGTTATTGTTTGAGAGTATTTTGTACTATATTCTTGTCTCACTCATAGTTACTCTCAGGCATGAATATCTTTTGCCTGTGTTCTGTGTCACCTCTCATAGACTCTTTCAATACAGCTATTTTACAAATAAAAGAAAATAGATTCCCAATTGCAAACTGCACAGTAATGTTTCCTTTGCTTTTGACTCTAATTCCATGATCAGTGAATGGAATGAAAACTATGCCTACTCAATATTATTATTTGGAAAAAAAATGAAAGGTCTTTAATTATCCCCAATAATTTAGTTTCATGAAATGAATTTTCGTCTTTAATGTGTATTTTGGAATGCAGCATTTGATATTTTCAAGTCTTGGCAAAAGACTGACTGCAAATACATTAAAAAGATGTCTGAATAATAATATGATTTGGATCATAGATTGCAGATGGATATTTGTGACCTGTGCGAACCTTTATTATTTATCTCTTGCAATCTAGCTCTACTGATTATTACTATTTATTAACTATGATACAGTATTGCCCAGATCTTTGCACAGAGTTCTGTGCTGGCTGGGCCATGTATCACAAGAGCAAATGATTAATGGGGTGGTTTAGAGCAAATATCTAACAAAAATCAGGAAGGAAGAAAGAAAAGGATAAGAATATGAGATTGTAGCATTACTTAGGTAGGAGATCGCTCCTGATCTCCTGCATGGTGTTTGCAATAAACAGGAGGCTAATCAGGATGATGGTGGTGGTTAGCTGGCTGATTCACCAAAGACATTGTAGTAGAAGAGATGCAATTGTGCAAAGTGATTATGCATTTGGTTACTTCAGGGATATCAATAAAATTGATAATTCACATTAATAATAGATTCCTTTTTTTTTCAACCTACACATTTATTTTCATTCCAGAAATAATGAAAATAAATTTTTGAAGATAATTGATTCTGGATTAGTCAAAATTGATCACACTGCTGGCAGTTTCTATTCTATGATAATGTAGAATATAGGTATTATTTTATAAATTTGCATTTCAAACTGAATATTGAAATTACATTACAAAAATGCCAGAATGAATGTTTCAATGAAACAAAACTATTTCATTTTTATTTTTTTTTCTAAACGTGATTTCAAACTCATCAGGTTTTCATGTAAAGTTTTCTGTCAAGTCCAATAATTTTTAAAGATTCTATTAAAAAAAAAAAAACATAATTATGAAGTCAGTTCATAACAGTTCTTACTGTTCCTATCAATTCAATTCATAGATTATGTCCCCAAATTGTCCAACCCTGGCAGCCATTCAGGCAAGATGATAGATTTGGCAGGTCCAGGGAGACTATTTTCATTTGGAAGTCATTCACAGTTTTTTTCCCAGCCTGCACATATATAAGAGGAAACATATTGAATGTTCTACTTCTGTTGTGTCGATGCAGTAGCAACCCTCATTCAAAGATGTCCCCTCTCTGGGGTAGGAAGCAACAGGTAGCTGCCTAGAAAAGGTGGTAGACCAGAGGTATCCTAGGAATCACCACACAGGTTTTAATTTTTGATGTGGTGAACCAGAGTGTGTAAATCAGAGTTCATGTTCCTAGTTATGAGACAGATTCCCATTCTTGACTACTCTCCAGATCACACATATGTTCTTCTCTTGCCTCAGTTTCACGTCACCTGTTAATTTTTTGATGCCGACATGAGCCTTCTTATGCTTGGTTATGCTCCGCCAGTTAAACTTTGCTAATTCTTTCAGGTTCTGGGGTTTTAAATATCTCTTGAGTCATTTTAGATGTCATACATCCTATCTCATACACTCGCTATTGCTCTGATGTTCTGTTTAGTGAATTTTATCCTATTATAAGAGCTTACAGTCCCAGTAAATCTCATGGCCATCTGTATTTCCTTCTGACCGTTTCCATCTGTTTCGGTTTCTGACCAGTTTCCTTCATCACTCTGAAGACTATGTAAATCACATAGCAACTAAGCCATGTGGCATTATTTCTGTTTGCTGGTGGGAAAGTACCCAAATCTCCTTCCCCAAAGAAGACCTCAAAGTCAATACTCTGGCAAATCTGCAAAAGCTCATTGCATGTAGATTAGCAACTCTAAATCTCTTGATAAATTTTTGAAACAAGCATTTGAATATCAAAAGGAAGTTAATAAAGTAAGAAAGACATATAAAAATGCTTCAGGCTTTTCTGAGATTGTCTTTGAATATAGGTCTGTGAACACTCTTCAATAGCAATGAAGAGGTCTAGTCAGCTTCAAAATGATTGATATTTTGGAAATTTTATTATAACTCCTAACAGAGTGAAGCTATGTTTTTTTACAAATTACAAACCTGATAGAAATCCATCTTAAACTTTGAACTCAGAATAACTTTCTTGTCAGTTTGGAAAGTGGCTATGTCACTGTAGAGAATACTGAAAACAAATCATAAATTATTTATAGAACTTTGCTTTTGAAATATTTTTGTAAATATGTGACCAGCTCAGGTCAGTTATTTGTGAGATCATATCCCTTTCTTTAAATATGTTTCGACATCTGTCAGTTCATGAATCTTGTCACAAATCCTGAAATGTTGTGCCAATTGTAACCCAAATAATATGCCAGAGGCATATTTTTGTATTGTTTTAGTTATACGATTGGGTGAAAATATAAGCCCAAGCAATTTATGTGGTACTTGTAAGAAGAAAATGATTAAACAGTTTGAAATATGACATCCAGTAGCAAAGAATTCAAGCTATTTTTCTTACAAATCAGTTTATGTTCATTAGTGGTTCCAAAGTTGAAAACTACTACTACTTTTCCCTGCAGGAACTCATAAACAATCAGTTGGTTAGTATTTACATATTTTGTCTGTTCTTCCAGTGAAGTATTAAACATTTCATTATAGTATTTCCCAGAATCACCATCAGTCCTGGCTTTGGCTGGTTGTATAGTGAAACACAAAGATGACTTTCTTATACTACAAAAGTTTCACTTATTTATATGTCACCATTCTGTCCATCAGAGTCCCATGCTGCTAGGAGATATACAAGCATAGAACTAAAAATGGACTTTGATCTGGAGACTCACCTAAGGGTAGAGTCCAGTCTTCACAATTTAAATTTCATAACTGAGCACAGAGTCCCAACCTGAAATTTTGAGCACCCAGTCTGTTACACCTCTAATTGAGGGAGAAGGCAATCCAGTCATGTAGATGATCCTCTTATACATTCTGGGAGAGGCAGATTCCTCTGAAATGCTGAGGAAAGCCCGCTTGTTTTGCTGACAGCCTTTCTGCTACTGACTGACTAGTCTGGAGGTCAGTTCAAGGCCTGCCTTTTCCACTGAAGTTATGGGGACACATAACATATACTACACCTTTTATTTACTTAGTTAGTTCATTTTTCACTTTTATTAGTATCATAGTAACTGTTCTAGGATCTATTTTTATCTTACCAAACATTTAGGCATTCAGGAACCTGACAACACTCTTTGCCCTTCTACAAACAGCAGGTGGGAGACAACCTGTTCCAGTGGCAGTGCAGGCTTCAGCTGGGAGGAGATAAGGTTCTGGTCCCTGAATAATGGTTTATATTATAATTCAAGTAAAATCTTAGTAGAAAACCTGCGTACAAGGAAGATGGGACTTGTCAACATTATAGGCAACATCATATTCTTACCACTCCGACAAACTCACCATTATTGATCTAGGAATGCATTATAGTAAAGTATGTACATAAAGCAGAGGTTTTAAGAGAATAGTCAAGTGGCCTTGAAGATGTTTCTGGAGCACTTCTCCCAGATGCAACAGAGCAGAAAGGTGTCTTTAAAACTATCACAGGCAGTTGAAGGAGGCTGATATCCCTTGTTGGTCAGAGCTGAACCTGTTGTTTCAGTATGCAATGACAAATGATAGAGTAGTCGAGGAGAAGATGCAAACAGCCTTGGAAAGGAAACAACCAGAAGAGAATGTAAATGGAATCAGTAGAAGATGTGCTTAAATATGTCTTTAAGTGAGAAAATAAATAAACCCACTGATTATACTGAAATGATCTATAATTACCTAAATCACTTGTTTGCTGGTTTGTATTTTTAAATTCTGCTGTAGAATGTATTGTTTTAGATTCATAAAAGGCCAACTGCCCTTCCAAAATCCATCTTCATGTGATATGCAGAATTTTTATTGGAAAATGTCAACCTTTCTAAATCTTTGAAATGGCAGAGAGGAAGAGATACATTTAGCTGTGATAGATACATTTCTGCATGAATAACCATCCTCGCTGCTGAAGAGACTCCCCAGAGGATGCTATGTCCACATCAATGAAATGCCCTCAGACTAAGATGTATTATCTTGGCAGCTGTTCTGAAATGAAACTCACAATATCTAAGATGGTGACGCCTGTCAATACATTTTAAAAAATAACACAATAAAGGCACAGGCAGCCACAAAAGCTGAACTCAAATAACACGTAAGTTTCACTGACTTACTAATGCAAAGCAGTTCATTCAGTGTGAATGTTGAAAGTGTATCCTGAATTTACTTTTTGGTCTATTATAATGGTCTACTTGCTGTTAGGGAGGTCAGCAATTAATAAGGTCTGTGGAGACTGGGAAATGCACATATTTTAGTGGATAATACTTTTATATTCTAGTACTGTCTCTTCCATTTAATAGTTCTACACAGCCTTGAAAAAAATTACTTATCTGGACCTCCATATGATGCATGTGAAACAAATCTAATCTTGACCTGCTTTATAGGGTTTTAAAAGCATAGTCCAAAGTTTACATGGTTTAACAGTCTTAAAAGCAAAATATCATATTTGTAATACACATATGTGCAGTCTGGATATATGTACTCATCTTTAGACTGTATTTATCCAGAGGCATGTGTATGCGTGTGCATTCTATAGGAATTTTTGTATAAAGCAGAGTTCAGAGTTCTTAATTGGAATTTTACCTTATATTTTCACACTAAAGTCAGTAATAAATCTTGAAATGAAACTTAATTTTACCTAAGATTCTACTAAGGAAAACTTTGGCCCTACTCTGCCACAAAGATGGTACAACTTGAGTCGTATCACACACAACATACAGCTTGCTATAAGCATCTTGAAACAAAAATATGATACTTCGGAGGATAAAGGAACTCATATACTGGGAGCCTAGTATGGATTATCTAATGATGAATTTCTGCAAGTTGTTCTCTTTTTGCTACAACTGTACACAAATTTGATATTTCTGGTGTCTTTACATCTCAGCCTAACCTGATGTTGTCAAAAAAGTGGTTCATTGGGCTCTGCTGGCCTTGCCAGTTCTGCTTCTCCAGAGATCCACAGGGCTTCCCTCCAGACATCTGCAAGGTTTGGCCATCTCACATAACCCCCTCTCCACTGCCTACGATATCTGGCCTTCTCTCACATCCTTGAGGCTTTTGTCATCTTTTCACAACATTTGACGTCACACAAGCAGCTGCTTGTGTGATGCCCAGGAGTTTCTCTTAGCTAAATTTCGATATACATAACAAGGCAAAAATGAAGGATTTAAGAGAAAGTGCATATTTCAGTTTCAATTTCCGTTCCAAGTGTGCTGAAACTCTGGTGTATTATGTCAACAGTGGGGAACTGTAGGTAATATATACTGAAAAAAAAATGCAGTTAGCTAAAGTTTTAAAGCAATAGGTATTTGAATTATGACAAATAAGTGAATTCCAACTGTGTGATGAAATATTAGATCATCCAAATAATCATAACTGACAATTTTCATATACATATATATATTTATATATATATATTTGTTAAAGAATAAAGAAAAAATCTGGGATGTTAAGCAATACAAAAAAAAAAGTTTCTCTTTAAGACTGAGTGATTTTTTCTAAGTTAGGTAGCTAGTTAAATTCCATAGACATTGTCAAATACTAAAAACTACATGATTACTCACCATGTAAGAAAAGCACTCCCAGTTTCATCAGATTGCCTCATTTTCTAGATATATTCAGTTGTTCTTCCAGAAAGAAACTACTCTGATTTTTAAAGATTTTTAAAGAGATTTTTAAAGAGGCTAAGGATAATCACTGCTTTTTCCATATGGCATTTATGACTATGTCCCCTCAAAATGTTCACCAAGAGTTTTATCATTAACAAGGTACACCAGAAGCTCAGCAGCTCCAGAACAAATTTCTCTTCTCACTATTGACTAAAAGGAGAAGGTGTTTCATTACCATTCATTTGAAAGTTAATGCAGTTAAATCTCAGGGTAGGAAATGTTACTAAGAAAGAGCTCTATCTGCAAGTTTACTAACAAATGCTCTCTCTTTTACAGACAATACTTTTTTCCTGCTAAAGCAAATATGGAACTAGACAGTGCTCACTAAAGTATATGTTTTTAGCAGTTCCTGTTAGTTTACCCCTTAGGCTATTATTCAAGAATTTCCTTCTCTTGTACTGCAAAACAGTTGATTTTCATATGCATTACATAGCTAACAGATTGATTAATTATTTAAGGCCTATTGTAATTGATATTTTGGAAGGGCACTTGAGGGCCAGCTGTACATCACCTGAATAATGAACAGAAATTAACTGTGGATGGTTCTCAGTTTCTGAAACCATAATGCTATGCTTTGCTTTTCATAGTGCTATATGAATAGGCTAATCATGTGCTCCATTTTTGAATAACTACATATTTTTGATGCATATTAATGACCACACTATTACTGCCATACAAAGCCACAGGTCAGAAGAGATATAGGGGAGAGGGTTCCTATCCTAAACAGAAAGAAAAAGAACAATAATGCACATTTATTTTTTTTAAACGCAGATTGTCTAATAAAAAATTATATGGGCAAAATCTCTTCATATCGTGTATTTTGGTCACCCTATGTGTGCTTAACTTTTGAATAAAATCATTATGAATATGAATTTTGGCGCATTTTTAAAAAATTGCTGTGACACAAGGTGTCTCATCGCTCCTGCAAATGCAAAATATCACGTTACACTGGGCTTGGCAGTACTATTAGGTAGTTTGTGTGCATGGTCATTTTCAAAGATTTATCTATTTTTTGGTAAGGCACTGAAAGAGCAAAGATCTAGGAAGCAATGGACTGTGCCTTTTTCGCCTAAGTCTTTACTGCTAAGGCCAGCCCCCATATACTGAGCCTGGAGACAAGAGAGAGAACCATGAGTACTTTCCAACGGTTGAGGAGGATTGGGTTAGGGATTATTTAGGCAGACTGGACACCCATAAATCTATGGGTGTTGATGAGATGCACCCAAGAGTGCTGAGGAAAATGGCAGAGGTCATTGCTCAGCCACTCTCCATCATCTTTGAGATGTCATGGAGAGCAGGGGAGGTGCTGGAGAACTGGAAGAAAGTCAGTGTCATTCCAGTCTTCAAAAAAGGCAAGAGGGAGGAGCAGGGAAACTACAGGCTGGTTAGCCTCACCCCCGTCCCTGGAAAGGGGATGGAGCAGCTCATCCTAGAGACCATCTGTAGGCATGTCAAGGAAAAGAAGGTGATCAGGAGTAGTCAGCATGGATTCACTAAGGGGAATTCATGTGTGACGAACCTGATTGATAGACTTCTACGATGGTGCCCAGCTGGACGGACAATGAGAGAGCTATGGCAGTTGTCTACCTTGACTTCAGCAAGGTTTTTGACACAAGTCTCCCATAATATTCTCATAGGAAAGCTTAGGAAGTGTGGACTGGATGAGTGGACAGTGAGGTGGATTGAGGACTGGCTGGATGGCAGAGCCCAGAGGGTGGTAATAAATGGGGCTGAGTCTGGTTGGAGGTCTGTGGTCAGTGGTGTCCCGCAGGGGTCAGTACTTGTCCCGGTGCTCTTCAACTTGTTCGTCAATGACTTGGACAAGAGGAGAGAGTGCACTCTCTGCAAGTTTGTAGATGACACCAAAGTGGGAGGAGTGGCCAAAATTCCCGAGGACTGTGCTGCCATTCAGAGGGACCTAGACAGGATGGAGGGTTGGGCAGAGAGGAGCCTCATGAGGTTCAACAAGGACAAGTGCAAGGTCCTATATCTGGGGAGGAATAACCCCAGGCACCAGGACAGATTAGGGGCTGACCTACTGGAAAGCAGCTCTGAGGGGAGGGATTTGGGAGTCCTGGTTGACCATGAAGCAGCAGTGTGCCCTCGTGGCCAAGAAGGCAAATGGGATCCTGGCTGCATCAGGAGGAGCG
Organism: Crypturellus tataupa; assembly: GCA_034781795.1. Taxonomy (NCBI): domain Eukaryota; kingdom Metazoa; phylum Chordata; class Aves; order Tinamiformes; family Tinamidae; genus Crypturellus; species Crypturellus tataupa. The sequence continues at coordinate 1,780,407 of JAWLRI010000551.1, forward strand.
TTGCCAGCAGGTGGAGAGAGGGGATCCTGCCCCTCTGTTCAGCTCTGGTGAGGCTGCACCTGGAGTATTGGGGGCAGCTCTGGGCGCCCCAGGACAAGAAGGACATTGAGCTTCTAGAAAGGGTGCAGCATAGAGCCACGAAGATGATTAAGGGATTGGAGCATTTGTCATATGAGGAAAGACTAAGCGAGCTGGACCTGTTTAGTCTGGAGAAAAGAAGGTTGAGAGGAGATTTGCTTAACATGTTCAAGTACCTGAGGGGAGATTGTAGGGAGGATGGGGCTTGGCTCTTCTTTGTAGTGACCAGTGTGACAGGACAAGGGGTAATGGGTACAAGTTGAAACACAAGAAGTTCCACCTCCATGTGAGAAAGAACTTCTTTGCTGTGAGGGTGCCAGAGCCCTGGCACAGGCTGCCCAGAGAGGCTGTGGAGTCTCCTTCTCTGGAGATCTTCCAAACCCACCTGGATGCCACCCTGTGCCCCATGCTCTGGGTGTCCCTGCTGGAGCAGGGGGTTGGACTGGATGATCTCTAATCCATCACCAAAATCACCAAGAACCAAATAAATGGAGCTGGACCCTAATCCCATCAGCTTTTCAACTAGATGGAAATAAATGGGAATAAATGGGAAAGCGCTCATGGGTTTGAATATGTCCATAGTCTACTCAGAATTAAGAAATTTTTCATATCCTGTAACAAAATGATAACAGAGTTGCCTCATAACTCCATTTCTTCGTATGGACTAGATTCTGGAACTTTGTGGCAACTTTGTTTAGGTGGACAATTCTTGGCCAGTACTAAAGTTATAACAGAAATGAAGAACACAGCTTGGAGTTCAAGGAAGAAAAAGACCCTGAGTGATGCCTTCAGAGGTGGTGCTCATCAAACCACAAGTCTGCAGTGTAAATACCCAAAACTATGAGAGATGAATCACAGTTAAGGAGGCTACAAAAATATCATTTCTTATGTAGAGAAATCCAGTGAGCTGAAGACAGTTCCCCTCCCACTCCAACCACTGAATGAACACTGTGCCTTAGGGCAAATGTTTTAGATGCACTGCCTTCCTTTTATGAAGCTGCATCACAACACTGCAGTAGCCAGCTAAAGGTCCAATAATTATGTCCAATATCTAAAACATTTTTATTACCTATCTTGCACAGTATTTGAACTGCTGATAGGTTACATTTGTATAACATAAGAAAGTTTAATGATTTTCCTGAGCCACTCAGTGTTTTCATAACACTGCTAAGAACTAGCCAAAAGAGTAGACGCAGTCCTGTAGTAAAGTCACTTCCCTTTTTAACTTCATAGAAAACATAGTCAGAGGTATTCAATAGTGAGACATAGTTTATTTTTAAAACTGTGTAGCATCACTTTTTCTTTTGCAGCCATTCCCCTTATAGTCCTTTCACTGGACAATGAAAACATTTGGAACAATTATTACGTAGTTGCATAACACACTGTACTGTGCAGACTGCCAGCATATCTTCAAGGCAAACAACTCTGTCGTACCTTGCTTTTTTGTCCACCCACCAGCATATTGTGGCCTTTTCCTTTTTCAGTTTTTGGAGGAAAAAAAAAAAAAGAGGAGACATGCTGATTTTGATGCAAAATATGAGTTTTTGTTTGTTTGGTTTTTTTTATTATCTTGCTCCTTCCAACTATTTTTGCCTTTTTTCCAATGCTTTCATCTTTCCATTGTATCATATAATGAACACTCTGATACCGAAAGTGTGTACTTCATTGGCATTCACTGTGGTTAGAACAGTGGATTGTGATCCTGGATTCTGACTCCTGTGTGTTAGAGTGAGACAAACAACAACAAACCAGGTCTGACTTGCAGCAGACAGCAAATAGTGCCACACTGGAGCCTCCAAACACTAATCAAGTTTTAGCAGCAATAGATAATATGGATCACACACTCCTCACACACACACAAAAAAAAAAAAAAAAAAGAAAAAGAAAAAAAAGAAAAAGAGTGCTCAATGTTCTAAAATCCTCATTTGCCTCCTCACTTTTCCCTTGCTATTTATTTATTTTATATTCCATTATTATAAGTATCTCAGAATGACACTTTGCCATCTTCCCACCTTCATTAATCCAGGTCTGGTGGCTTAGGGGAAGGTGAGGAACTGCCATGCGTTGTTTAAGCAACTGGGCATTATGCAGCCTTACAGTGACAGGGCAGGCAAGACGTTCTGCCAGACACCCTCCTGTGTGTCATGGATGTCTGGTTAGAAGCACAATCTTAAGTTGCAGACAGAGCTAGTAAATTTATATTATTAGAACTATGAGAGAAAAACAATCATTATATTTCAGTGTTTTCAGATCTGTATGGGAATTTTCCAGATCAGATCTATAAAAGTCTGTTGCTGGTCTTATATGAGATGTCAACGGGTTAATTGTGGGTCTTTTTCTCTTCAAAACCTTCAGATGTCGTAGAGAAGTTTAATATTAGCTTTCTAAAGGAGAAAGAAGACTGAATAGAATCTGGTTTCACTTGGAGATTGTTCAGAAAATAATGTTGTCACATTATTAGGCACTGCTTGCAAAACGGGGCAAAAAAATAATATTTAGTGCACACTAAATATTTATATGTATGTAAATACATATATATAAATCATGTAGTGCCCTGTTTAAAAAAAGAAAAGAACAATAGTAGATTTTTTTTTTTTTTGTACTTTGGGAACAAAGTAAACCCAACTGTATTTTGTTTGTACAATTTCCATCAGATTTTGTTCCTTTAAACTGCTTATACTGAGAGGAAATCAGCATAACATGATTAAGCTTAATGCAGGAACCATACCCCAAAGCAAAATAAGTGTTATTAATACTGCACTATAGAGCAACGCTAAGTTGTCAATGCGGCATGAGCTAGCTGGTGCACAAGCACACAGAAACACACACTCATTCCAGAGCAAACAGGCATCACTGTAGAAGTTCTCCACTTGCTGGCCTCACTAATATTATTTTTACTTATGAACCTAATTCATACAGCTTAATTCAGGCCCCGGTTAAAATTACTCACATTATTCATGTACCTTTCAGAATTACAAATCATTTCACATGCTGTGAGGATAGGGAGATGTGCAAAGCAGCTCTTCCTATACATACTAACAAAACACAGTGCAAATCTTCTCAACATATTTATTGGAGAATTAAAGCTGTTTGCTTATTACAAATTGGAAATCTGTGGTGCAGAAATATTATGCATAACCTTGCAAATCAGATTAACTGGTGTTTCTTCTTTCATACAATAAATTCCACAGAGAGCATCTGTTCAAGGCAGTGCCTGGTGACCTGGCAGCAGATCAGAAAGCCTGCTTGCTTTCTGCACTAATTTTGGAACCTAGTCCAAGTGGGAGCATCATTACTTAAACTCAAATCTATTTTATACTTTAACATGCTGTGATACCTGCTCATTGTGGTCCATTAGTCCTTGTACCATTTGAGCAGTCAGCTGTGGTGTGTTCAGCAGCACGCTCTGCTCAGTTTGAAGTGTTAATGCATTTCATAGCATCAGCATTCAACACCGTGGTTGCCTTTTTTAACCAAACACACCATTAAAGTTGATGAGGCAATTAGAAAAGCAAAGAGATCAGAAAAAGCCTGTATGGAGAAGTTTGTTGCAAGCATCCACTTAGTTTTTAACTAGTATTTCTTTGAGTAACAGAAAAAGATATTCACTTATTATGAAAATGATCTAAGAAATAGCAGTTTAAGACAAAAGATGAGGTAGATGAGTTAGCTCTAGGGACAAACTGCAAAGAAAGGTATCAGAGTCTTCATGGCCTCAAATCAAGAAACGAATAAAGAAACTTTAAACATAAGAAGTGACTCAAAGTAAGGATAATAGGATGAATTCCTTTTGTAGGCACATTAGTTTCAGAAGCTCTATGTAGTTGTAGTTGTTAGATTGTTTTTGCTGTTTGTTGTTTCACCTTATGGTGAAAGGTTCAGCTGCATTACATAAGGATGTAGCATTGGTTTTGTAATGAGGCAGCTATTGGACGGAAGAAAGATTTAAGTAATTTTGAGATCTGAATATACAAGTGTAAAAAATCATGTTTATGAAGGTAAGAGAAATTTAAATCATGGAAATACTAGAATTTTTGATGAGGCTACATAAAATGGAAAATAATTATTAACTTATTATTAAAATTATTAATCTCAAAGAGTCATCACTTCACAAAAGAGAAGGTAATGCTAATTACCTCTGTAGTGATTTTGACCAACACTCCGGTGAATTAATAGTGGTTGCAGAGAAAGAACTGTATTTCCTTACTGTTGGGAGATGCTCTTCAACGAAATTGCATGGCTGAAAGGAACCAATGTCTTTATTATTGCAAAGTAGAGGTAGAGTGGCCTCTGTTTTTGAGCAACATGTCAAATCCAACATTTATATTTCCGACATCAATAATGAAATTCATCGTTGCACTAAAGGTTTCACATGTTTCATGCAGCACTGAAGTCTCAGTGGATCAGAGTAACCTAAGCGGAAAGCTTCAGCTGTTGACATGAACTTTTCAGAGAAATTTGATCTGATAAATTCCCTATAAAACTCAACCGCAAATAAGAAACTACACTTTTCAAGTAATGGAGACTTGTCAAATAATATAGTGTCTTTGTACTTCAAGAGGATCAATGCCAAGATTGTCTTAATCTTTTTATTTTTATTTCTAAAGAAGTTATCATTGCCTCCTCAAAGAACAATACACTGCTTAAAAATAATTCAAGATTAAATTGGGTAGGGTGAATAAAATCTATTTTGATCACATTGGCTATAAGATAAAAGTCTTGAAAAAAAAAGAGAGAGAGAGAGACACAGAAGAAATTCTTCTTGAAAGATGTCAAAAATGAGTATATCAACTCATTCTCAGAACACTAAGTTAACTAAAATTATTAGAATGAAATTCTGATTCTCAGTTATAAATCTTAAGCGGCTTCTAGTTTGAAGATCTGCTTTTCATTTGGCTTAAATGTATTATTCAATTTTGATTTATGGCATATTTTGCTGTATCAGCAATGAAGAAGATACTAGCCACTCCAGAATGAGCAGATCAGATCTTTGCGGTGGGTACTGGCACACAATCAGGCAGTGGAAGAAAGCAGGCTCACAGAAACATAGGAGGAAAGTTTTCCAAAGTAACTGGAGATTTCCTAAATATTTCAGTTCTTTCAACCTAATGGCCTCAAATTTCCTGAACACGGTTTTCTTTCCTGCCTCTCTTTTCCTCCTTTGATTAGGAGACTAAGTTGTTTCCTTCATGAAGGTCTCACTAGTATGTGAAATTTATTTTTAAGGATAAGAGCCTAACTCTTATCTCTCTCTAACTCTCAAAATCTTTTGCAGGTTTTAAAGCATGTTGCAAATTAGGTAGTTTTGCCTTGTGGGGAACAGGAAGTAAGATTCTTTTTTTTTTTTGAATTAGATTAGCAAATGAGAAAGGAAGAGATATTCCCATTTCAGTCACTATCTCTGTGATTGGAGCGCACAGCCGGGAAGTGGGAGTACTGCTCTGCTGTTATTTCCTTTCTCTTTTTCAAAGAGTAACATTGCTTTTAAAACTACTTAAACAGCACAAGAAAGGGGAATAAAACGGGTAGGAAAGGGTGGTGAAACATTCTTTCTATAGGTAGGTTTAAATGTGAAGACAGAAAAGTAATTAGCAAAAAAAAAAAAAAAAAAATCCGTATGCTTCTCTCTCCCTCCTTCCTCTTTTCTCTTCTTCAGCTGTGTCACCCTTGGAGATCTGAAAAATAACCCATGGTTATGCCCTTGTGCAAGTGTTGGCTCCTACAGGGTACTATGGTCAGACTCATCAGAAAATTACTTACTGGTAGGGTATGGGTTACTTTTTGTGATCTCCTTGAATATTTGGCATCAATACAAGGTGCCAAGTATAAGCATGATAAGAAGGCCTTCTTTAGGACTTCTGTGGTTGACCTTGTCTCCCGCCTGACACTGAACTCAGGTAGAATTTAATCCAGGGCTGGAGCCCTGAAGAACACGGATATTTCCTTCTAAGCAATATTTAAACTTATTCCATAGGTTAAGGCTGTGATTATTTTATTTATTTATTTATTTATTTCTTCCTCATGAAATTTACCCTGGAGATTTTTATAAAAGCACTTTATAATGAAGAATTTCATTGTCGATGAATAATTACACTAAATTCAAAATCAGATATTTAAACAGGTCTATAAGATTGCCAAGAGCCTTGGGAGTTAGTGGTTTTGAAAAGATAAGAAAGGCAATGAAGTTTTGAAGAGTCTTTGAATACAGACAGGAAATAAAATAAATAAATGCAAATAAAATACTTGTATTCTCTGACTTTTTGTTTTGTGTGTCTGTAAAAGTCCAGGCAGGTTTACACTTCAGGCTCATTTATAAAAATGCAAAGTCTATTATAGTGTCTTAGACTTAATTGTGTTCTTTGGGTGTAGGGCATATATCATTATCTATTTTTTTATCCTTCTGTAACTAAGAGGTCTATACTGGAATTGAGATAAAATTAAACCTTAGAAATGGTTGAGAATCAAACTGAAATATTTTTAATATTCTAGAGTTTTTAAAATTGTAGATCAGAAAGAAAAAATAAGATTCTATGTTTCCCTAGCAAATGAAAATTATCTAATGAAAAAGAAGTCAGATTATTAAAATATTTTCCTTTGGTCTATCAAAGTATTTCATCAAAATAAAATTTCACTTTATATGATAATCTTGATTGTTTTGGTCAAAATGTGCATTATGGTAACAACATGTTATTTCAGCTATGTGGATTGCATATTTTACAATACAAAAAAATCTATATACAGTATGCAATGCATACATTGCACAATAAAATCAATATTCCATTATTTTGAGCTGAATGAAATGAACCATAATAACAAGATTGACATTTCTGAGGCAATACAGTGAATTTTTCTCATTGAAAAAATATAGTCAAAGTTCATGTTTAGCAAAAATTATATCAATTTTTTAATAGCTCAACCCAGGTATTTTAGAGATATTTTTCAAATAATTTAAATTACACATATCCCAAAAGCATTTCTTCTTTATTTTTACCATTTTATTGTTTAAAGTACTATTGCATTACCACTGACAATGTTATAACTATCCTAGATGTAGGAATGCTTATGACAACTCCTGCAGTGGGATTTTATCATGTTAAACACTGCCAAAACATTAAACAGGAACTTAGTGTTTAAATCTGATATTTTACGATTCCTGATTAATATTTAATTTTAGCTCTATTTTAGGTAGGGGCATTATAGCTTGCAATTTTTCTTTTTTCTGCTAATACTTATTACGCTTGATTTCTATTTGAGTTGCAAATTTAAAATCTTTGCATTTATACCTTATCATAAATGAGGACATGAGGAAATATGCAATGATCTGATTTTTCAATGATATACTTACTAGAGTAATACCTGTGATGACCTGTGCAATGTTACAACTGACCATCCTGCTATATCATGTTTCAGAGCTGATAAGAGTCAACATGTCTAATGATGAAAATTGGATTGAGGCAGCATGTCCAGAAAATGTTCTGGGCAGATTTCTGGATAACAGAATTCAGCATTCCCAGCAGGGAGAAGCAAAGCAAAAATGTTAT
>JAWLRI010000551.1:1788125-1820338 GCA_034781795.1 Crypturellus tataupa
CAGAAAATGTTCTGGGCAGATTTCTGGATAACAGAATTCAGCATTCCCAGCAGGGAGAAGCAAAGCAAAAATGTTATTAATGATAATAATAAGGACAAGAATCACCTGGAAAGATTAAACCCTAATTAATGCCATTACTAATTGTTTTGTGGCATGGTGCATAGGCCACCCACAAGTACAAGGTGGGCGATACAGATTCCTGGTGCTCAGAATTCAGAAGAAATTGAGACTGCATTTCCAACATCCTCCATAAATCCTCTAACGAGAAAATATTACTGGCAGTTGGGAAGACCCAACGATTAGCTTCTTTTCCACAAGAAAAGCATTCAGAAAAATAAACTTTTTTTTTTTTTTGCAAACTGTTCTGGGTGACAGAAATCGCATTTTTCCCCAATATATAAACTAACAATTAAAAAACAAGAAAACAAAATTCAGAGGTGTCTATTGTATATCTATCTAATAATATGTCATTGCAAAATTGTCTTGCTTTACCTCTGTTGTTCCTATTGCCTTTGTTACTATCTTTCTCAATATTTTTAACTTAAGTATTCCAAGGTGAGTCTCTATCTCTTCCTAATTTTCTACTCAGTCAACAACAGCCTTAGAAACCTCTACAATTTTTCTGTATCTGGACTGGCATTCTCAGCATCATGCAGTTCAATGTCATCTGCAAATTCCATTAACATTGTTTACTCCCTCTTCAGATCATTAGTGAAGAAGCTAACTATGATAGATGACAGCATTTAGCACATCATAAGAGGTTGTCATCTTATCTTCACTTGAGCATATCACTATCAAACTGATTGTCAAGTTCTGTGACCATTTAACCATCTGCTGTTTGGCCACAAGGCTTCTGCTGTGCATCCTTGCACAGGAGCCCAGGATTCCAGGACTTCTGCACCCATTTTTTAATGCACAGTTCCAGTAAAACCTGTCTGCAGTGTTGCTGTCTGTAAGCATTTTGGTGATACTTTTCCCTCCTGCACCTAAGCAGGCTGTGGCAGTGTGTAAAGTGATAACAGTGACCCAAAGAGCATTTCGTTTAGTGCCAAAGACATCCTTGAAATCATGAAGCTGAAATAGTGCTAAGTGGGGATATCCAGCTAAAAGAGCAGGATCAATCTTCCTCAATGTTGTGAGCACTCATTAATCTGCCATGCAAATACTGCTATACCAAGTTTCTGCAAGTGCTGAAACTTGCAATGTCATGTTGGCAGGAAAACACCATCCGTTCCCCTCTGCTCCATCCCTGCCCTCCGCCTTGGCACTTGGGTTAAGGAGACCTTTCCTGAAGAAAGGGTATTTGCTCATGAAAAATATGGCATGGCTCCTAAACACACTGAAAGGAAATCCTATTGCAAAAGGTAAAGAAGAAAGATCCAGTCTAACACTAAGTGCTATCTCAATCAACATGGTAATATGAATTAATGGGAATATCTTCATAGTAATCTGAGGGGCATTTTCCCACACGTGTGAAACAAACTGACCGTTTCAGTCCATGTCAAACTAGATTAATGTATCCATTCTTTGTGTTGTCTGAAAGCAGAATAGAGAATTGTTTTTCTGTATTTTTTGTTGTTATTTCAGTAGTTAAATGTACTATAGGAATGCTTTGTGGCTCTTTTACTGTATCAGTCAACTAGATATCATGGGGAGAACATTTAATAAACCTGTAGCCAAGAGGTAAGGAATTTGAGATCAACATTTTCCTCAAACTGACTTTTTATTCTATTATATATTGTCTTTTTTACAGTTTATTTCATGTTATTGTGTATGCAGACAAATATAAAAATAATTTTATTGAAATGGATAAAATAGGCAGCTCTTCTCTGAAAGAAAAGGAAAAAAGGTGGAAGTTACTTACTCGAGAGTTCATAATCTCCAGCTGTTATTTTCCAGAAGGATTTCAGGTTATATATGACAATAATTTTATCTATTTCACAAATTGGTTCTGAAACCAATTTGGTTTTAGGTTCCTGATATAATAGCATAGGTCTGGGTTAGTTACCCAAGCTGTCTGTATAGTGTATAGATAGAACAAGACATTTCATAATAAAAAAGATGTTCATGTTAAAAATACAAAAGAGTCTAAAATAAGTACAGATCACATCATCTTTGTTTAAAGTACTACTGTGCAATTGGCTTCCCAGGGTGAAACTTGTCCTGAAAATAGACTTTTGTCTTTTCTTAAGACAAAGGTAGAGGAGGAGACTACTGTTTTTATAATGTAGCCTAATAATTACAGCATACTCCCAGGAACTACTGAAAAGTGAGGCCTCGCTACTTTCTTAGCCCAGGCTCATTCAAACAAACATCCGTCAGTTTCCAGAAAAGTGCCATAATGATCAGGGAATAAATTAATCTTTTTTTTTCTTTTCATTTCTTTTTCTTTTTTTCCTTTTCTTGGCGGAAGAGAGATAATGCATACAAGGGGAGACCATAGCCTATCCATCCTCTTAAAATGATCTCTCTGATTAAAAAATAATACAAGATTTGGGATTTTCGAGGCAGAGAGATACATCTCTAGGTGCCTGGAGACTATAAAGAAAGTCATGATAAAAGCTGACATTTTAAAATTTACACTGCAGTTGCCTGGGGATTTCAGGATTGCATTTTACTTAAGTACTTAAATTCTCACTCTACTATACTCTATATCAGGCTAGAATATGTATATAAGTAGTTGGAAATTACAGCAGTTCATGGTATATTTTCAAATCAGCTGATTCATCTACAGCACTAAGGATATTGACTGAAAGAGTGTTGAAGACTTTAATGGTTCCTCTAGAGATATTTTGGTATATGGTGAAGTTTCAGTAACCTGAAATAAGAAAATACAACCTATTATGAAAAAGAAAGTGGAAGCAGAGCTCAAGCAACCTAATTTCATATTTAGTAAAATACTGTAATGTATAAGCTAGTGTCTGAAAGAAATAGACAATTCCTTTTTGATGGTGGAAAGAAAAGTCAATGTGTGTTCTTCAAAAATAAATCATATCAAGAGAATCTAGCACATTTTTCTCAGAGGCTTTGTGAAGAATGAAAGGCTATTTTAAAATCAACAAATGTTTTGATTATCTTTCACGGTCATTTCTATAAGCACACTGCAGAGATATGATGTTAAATCTAGAATTCCATATGATAGGTGTACAACTGATTCTAAAGATTAATGAAAGGTTATTTCATACTCATTACCTTTCTAATAGGAAAGATACACTGAATGGCCTCGTCAAGATATGCCTTGAATCCCTTTTTAATTGCTATTTCCAATAATACGTGGAATGATGATAAGCCAAGTATGGTTATTAAATCTATAGACAGTACCTAACTGTATGTCATTGCAAGAAGACTGAAAGACAAAATTAACATACAATTTAGACTGAGCCAAAATAAAATAAGACCTGAAAAATTAAGACATATTTCAGTAGAAACAAATACAAATATCTACTCCTGGAACAGAATTCTTTCACTGTGAGGAATCACAAGGCACCATGTCGTTTCAAAAACTGTTTGTCCTTTTTGCTGGGCAATATGGTGAAAATGGAGATTGTTTGAAAGTTAAAAATATGGCAAGAAGTTGACTTGGTAAGAAGTTGCTAAGAAAGTTGGTAAGAAGTTGGTAAGAAAAAGGCTCATCAGGGAAAGATTATATATATATTTTTTTAATCTAGGAAAGAAAAAGAAAATTAAGGGTAGCTATATGGGGTCATATAAACAGCTTCTGAAAAAAATAATTAGAGAAGCTATTGTCTATAATTCATATAATGAAATGTAATGGGCTTAAATTGCAAAAGAACAAGTACATTATAAATTTGGCAATAAAATCTTATGAAAGAACTGCTTCAGTCTGGAACAAGTAGCCCAAGGAAGCTATGTAAACTCCACCATTGAAAAGAGCTTTTAAAGCAAGAATTATTATGGAATTATTTAATAGCTAGTTATTATTTTGCTCTAGGGCAGGTTACTGTGCTCTAGGGAAGATGTTTGGACTACATGACACTTTGACCTATACTTTTGATTTTCTGTGTCTAAGGGTCTGGTCCTGGGTTGCCATTACCTTTCCATCTTGTAGAATGTGCTCTGGCTTGTATGCAGGATTTAAGTTATCAAGTTTTTTTTTAATATTCAAATATTTACATTGAAGAAATGCAAACATATCCTTATTCCCATATGGCCTTGATGATAAGACACACTTTTGAGTTTAACAGATTCTTAACTTGTTTGGAATTTGTGAATTTTGCATTTAAAAAATGCTAATAGTTTCTATTTTTTTAAAAATCATAGCTCAGCATCATTATACAGGTTTTGTAGAGAATTAGGAAATGCCAGTTGATCAGTCAAATTTAAAGCGTAACAAAGTTATCTGAAACAGTCCAAGTTTTTTTAGTAGGATTTAGATCTTGTATGTTTAAATATCAAAGGGCAGAGGTGGGGCAAAAAACTTGAAAAACCGTTCAATATTTATTGAAGGAATTTATGAAATTCTGGAGAAAATGGTTCTGTTCTTTTGTTTTTACCCTTGGCCTCTTACTATCTTATCCTTATCCAAGAAGTTGGTATTAGTAGTTTCCTACTTGGTTACGTTGTTTGAACTTATTAACAGAAAATCACCAATATCTCTCTTAGGAATAACCTTGCCATCACCTGCCTTTGCTGCAGGAAATATTAGGTACTATTACTAGAAAAAACACTAGACATAGTGTGACTCCTGATGGAGTTATTGTTGCACTAAGCAAATGTGAGGTTCTGTGGGGCAAACACATCAGGTTTAATTCAGTTTGTTGCTTCATTCAGCATAAATATGTTACTCTCATTACTGTAATTATTTGAATTTCTCTTGAGATATAGTACATTTATCCTCACACCACCAATGATAGAAAAATATGCTTATCTTCATTTCACATTTGAAGAATTAGCTTAAAGAGGGACACTTATAAAAAAAACAAAAGGGAAGTTAATGGCCTTCAGAGGCAAACTAAGGACTGAATTATATACTTCTTTTTACAAAGTGACTTTTGATAGTGCTCAGCTACTATCATAACAGAATATGGCATAAAATGTATTTTAAAAAGAACGGCTACAAAGCATAGAAGAGTTGAGAAATAATAACGTATGTGAAGGCCACAGATGTGTTCTAGATGAAAAATGTGCCAGAGTGATATTAACCTATGAAAGTAGCCAACCCTTGCTGAGAGATATAATGATCGGTAGAGTAAACACAAAACATGACTGGGTCCAAATATCAGTTCCAGAACCAAAGGCAGTTGCAGTTCATCAGAGACCAAAGTCTTCCCACTGTAAAATTCTTTCCTTTTTGAAAAACATTTACCTCTGATTGCAGTTAAAATACCAGCAGTGTCAAGTCACTTCGTTTATATATGAGAAAAAATAGATAGATAGATAGATAGATAGGTACATTATATATATATATATATATATATATATAAAATGGTAAAGTAATCCTGCAAATGAAAGAGGAGAAAGAATATCTCTGGAGTTATTAAAACCGTGCTTTCATTAAAGATTTCATTTGGAAATAGAATGATGAATTGATACAGGAGGTATCTAAGGGAAATGTCTTAGAGCCAGGTGAAGAGAAAGAGCTATCTTCCAAAAAGAAATGAGAGAAAGTTATTAACCTCTTCGGAATGAAAAGAAGAAGAGTGGTCGGAGATGGCAGCATGTTCAACAAAAGCTGTCGAGTTTAAAATCCTTTAGCAGACATTAACATCACGAGGGACTTCAAATATCATTCATTGAACAAGACCCCAAAGCCCAAGTTCTATCCAGTTATCAAAAAAGATCAAAGGTGATGAGTCGTCAAGGAAAAGTACGTGAAAAAAGACTCTTTCTGACTCTCAGATAACAACAGTGTTTATTAATGAGCCCTTCTTTTATAATTACAAAGTGATCATTTTAAAAGGAAATAGAAGTGAGGTGCATTAAACTGCAGAACTCGGTCATCATTTTCTTAAGGATTTTTTTCTGAGTGCTATTAGATGAGGAGATGATGAACAGGTACAAATTAATTAACTACAATTCTGATATGTTTTGTGTATACTGTGTTATTAATTCACTAAAAGGATTTAATGATAGTTATTTAAAAGGAGACCTAGTGAGTGGAGCTATGCTAAAAGATTTTCCATGAAACCTTTTTTTTGGAAAAAAAGAAGTTTTTATATTGTTGTTTGAGTAATATTTTTGAAAATCTGGAGACATTTCTTGTCCTCAAATCTAAAAAGTTAATAAAATCTCAAAAAATGCTCGTTAAAGAGGAAAATGAGTTTGCAACTAGTGTGATGTTGTGGTAATTTATATCCTTTACATCGGTGTGTCTTTAATTTTATTACCTTCATCTTTCATGCAATAAGTGATGTTGGGACTCCTTTTCTGTCTGTGTTTCATGAACATCTAGCAAGAGATAGATGCTAATCAAAAATTTACAGTGTGCATAGAAAAGATGAACATGAGACAAGATGTATGAGTTGTGTGTGATCTGGTATAGTCATACTAAGATCACAGTAAAAGACAGTAAAGATAACAAGGACATATTCCTAACTAATCATGAGTTTTTATAAGCTTTTTAAGGCCTTAGCTGTTATATCATATACTCTGAATTACTTTAAAGTAGCCTATGCTCAAGAAAAGCAAATATGATAGTTTAAGAGTGGAGTAAGTAGTTTTGTTAAATTAATCACATTGAATTGTTGTGTTTCGAGGTCTTTGAGACACATCTAGCCAATATTACCTGACAGTCTGCTTATGTAGTCACTTCTTTAGAGTATCTTTGCACTAACATGATTGCCTAGTTCTACAAAAAGAAAAAAAAGATGCATCTTCTTGATATGCTATGACAAAGAACATAGCCTTGCAGGAAACCACTCTCATCTGGAAATGTTAATTACATATAACAAGCCATATATTCATTAAGGAGGGCTTTAATCTTATCTGCCTACCAGAGCCCAGTGCGACCCTTTGAAGAAGCAGCTTCTTCCATTACTGATTCCATGCGCTGCTCCAAATGAGGCTCACCTTGGAAATACAAAATAGAGTCGTGTTGATGGAAACCCAATCAGAGCTGCTCCAGATTTACTCCTTTTTACCAGAGCAGTGTTAGGCTGCTTGTCTCCATATTCTTGGAGATTTCTTTTGAAAGAGAGATAGCCTTAAAAACAGAAAAATCCAAACCAGAATACATTTGCATGAAATTAAGACTTTCAGATTGAACATCCTATAAAAAAGAACTTGCCGCCTAGCACACAAGGTAATTGAAGTGGAGCAGCCCAGTCTCAAAGCAATTATTAAGAAAAAGATCTGGTTGGAGACATTTAAGCAGGATTTATTTTGAGGGAAAATGATGATTTATTAAAAGAAAGAAAGATGTTAGTGCCAGTGACAATCTCTCTTGAAAAAAAAATGTAAAAAAGCATATTTCAACAGGCTACAGTCAAAATTTTTTATTTTACAAGTTATATGCAAACTTATATATATAAGTGTATTCTCATTTAAGAATCATCAAAATAAAATTTTTAATGAGATAATATTTAATAGCTTATAGTTCCTTAGCTTTTAGTACATACAGACAACTCCAGGATTTCAGGCACTTCTGATTTGATTTCATGTGATTTGTACCATTTAGAACCCTTGCCACCCTTCCCATAGAACAAAACATTCAAACCCTGAATAGCTCTATTTGCAGAGAAGAACTGTATCAGGAAGGCTGTGATTTTCATCTTGTTATCTCAGAGGCATAACATGGTTCTGGGGTTACTCGCAAAAAAATGAGCAAACCAACCAACAAACAAAAAGGATATCGTGTCCTTATTCCTAGCAGTAATTAAACTTCAGGAGGCTCATGCAGTCACGACTGATAAAGGTGGACAGTATCTCAAAGGTACAGGGTTATTTCTTGTTGTTTTGTCATAATTAATTTTAAGTGTAATAGTGAAAGAGGCTGCTAACATTCCCATTTGGGAAACTATTCAACACATTCATATACTTGACTTTCAGGAAGATCATCTTGATAATCAGCCAGTCTGCTGCCTTTCATAAATTTCTTCCATTACTCCCACATGCATTCTCAACATCATTTCTACTTCCTTTTTTTTTTCTTTTTAGATATTTCTGGCAAAGTTCATCCTATTGATGCCAATAAAATCTAATAAAAAATGCAGCTCTAAATTCCCCGTACTGCTTGCAAAACATCTTCTGAGAAATTTAACCTGACTTGGTTTTTGTGTGTCTCAGACGCAGCACAGAATATTATTCTGTGTTTTGTGCTTCCCTGTCTATAAAAATGATGGTACTACTTCTACTTCAATAAATATACTCCCTGATAGGTAGGATTATTACCAGCTAAATAAATGACATAATATATTTCTTCAATTTCACTTGAGCTTCCTCTTTTGCTTTGTGAATTTTCACTGCATGTTGCCTATAGCAATTTTACATCCTAAATCTCTCTGAAAAGCTGTTTCTCATTTATATTCACTGAAACTCTCTTGTAGACTAAACAATTATCTGATGACAATTTCCATATTTAGATAATGATAAAAAGATTCTTATATTAAAAAAAAAGTATGATATCCCAAAAATCCCTGAGTATAAGAAAATGTAGCTGATTATTCTAATAGACTGTAGGGACTTTATTATCTCATTTTGATAAACTTTATTGTGATAGATTGTGGTATATTATTTTATTTTTTACTATAAAGCTTGTTGTTTTACAGTGCAGTGCAGAGAAGAGCTTAATGGTCTATGTTAAGACAGTTTGACTCAGTCACTGGGCAAGAGGAGTAGCAAGAGCAGCCTGCAGTTTGTCTGGCCCTTTTCTACCGGATTGAAGTATTTATTATTATGTACTGTTCTATATTAAGCTTCATCATGAAAAAAAGCACAATCTGTTCTTTTTAAGCTGCTTAATAGTTTCTAGTACTGATTCATTGGAAGTGGAACTAGCAAACTGTTATAGTTAGACTGTAGGTGGGAATGCATATGCCTTAGTTTAGAGCAAAATTACAGTCTGAAGCAGGGATATGTCTTTTGGCTGATGATGTAACCAAAGTTTTTTTTAAAAAACATGTAGAGCCATATGGGAGCCACATTTGAGCTGGGCTTAGGGCCAGACTTGCAGGTAGGCAACACCCAGGATTCAGGCTGACATTCTGAAAGAACCCAGCTCACAGTTGCTGATGCAAGTACAAGACATATTTCTAAAAGGCAGCAGTTAGAAACTCTGATTTTGTTACCAACAGGCAAAATTTCAAGAGCTGAGGAGCATCCTGTGCAACCTCCTCCTGAGGACCTAGTGACAATGTAGAGGTCCTGGCTCCCTAGAATGGACATGGAGACGGAGTCTGGTCGGCAGCTGAAATGGACTGCATTTCATTTCAGTTTTGCCTTGTGTTGTTTCGAGTCTTTTGTGATGAAATGGAATGAGGCAACTGAAATTAATTCTTCCCTTATGTTTATTTATTTTTTTAGGATCTTTTATTAAATTTAGAAATAGAATGGATAGAATTCTAGAAAATAGGTAGCTTTGTCTCATGGAACTGGCAGACCAAGTCACTTAGGTTCTAGGAGAGGGCTTCTAAAACGATTCTAATTTGGAAATGAAAACAAAAATCTCCTCTTCTGACACTCAGTCCTCCTAAGTCCCAGCCTTGTACATTCACATGTACGAGATCAGAAATCTGTGTTTTATTTTGTCATAGACCTGGCTGAAAACTGGGAACTGGGCAGAATCTTGCTCCTTGCTCTAGCTGGGGAAGTCTGGCTATTGTTAGTGTAGAAAAAACAAACCTCAGGAATCAAAAATCTGTGAGGGGCTATACGGACAGCATAGAGGTGCCCTCCCATTGTGAATCTCCCGTCTCATCCTCAAGGAAATGTGATATAGTGCAATTCTGCAGCTTCCTACATCCTATTAATGCTGCACCTGTACCCTCATGCACACGCAAGCTTTCTTCAGAAAGATAGGTCAGAGTAAGATAAACGGGATTTTACAGAAAAGAATTCTCTTTTTTTCCATCAAGGAGTGTTCATTATCCCCACAGTATAGCTCAGATTAAATATACATACCTCATCAAACCTCTTCCACAACCAGGGAATTCACGATGAATAATTAATTAAGTAGAGTTTAATCAGCAGCGATCATGACAAGAGCTCCACTGGAATATTTGTATGAGCATCTTGAAGCAAAGCTGCTTTCTGTTTTCATCAAAACTCCCATGAGCTGGTGCCATGCAGCTCTGGTTTTCCCAGTAGGAGAAATCAGCCACTTTCAGATATAGAATGTCAGGATGTTTTTCTTCTGAATGCTAAAAACAAAGCACTTTGTTAAGTAGCCTTGGTGTTTTATATGTTTTCTCTCATTGTAGATGAGGCATTGCTTTCTGCGTGGTTTCACAAAATATCTCTGCCTTGATATACAATAAGATCACATTATTTGTGCCCAAGCAGCGTTCACTTGACTGTAAAAGAGTTAATGCATTTCTTGTTCATTTCAAGAACTACTGCTTATTTCAGTATTGTAATTAAACCTATTCTCAACTTTATAGGAAGCCTTAGGGTAACAGTTTGTACATTCATAACACTTTCAAACAAAGGGTTCAGTGTTGGGAGCGCTGCAGAGTTCTAGTTCTGTAAGTTAATTAGACCTGACTGGGAATTTTCCATTGACATTTTTTGACAGAAAATGAAGCCTTCAGAATTTCCACCTCTTTGTGCTATAACATGGAACATTTTTACATCAAAATCCTGCAAAATGATGCATGGCAAAGTTAGATATGCTGCTTTTGGGGTATTTTCTTTTTTACTTTTTATTTGGAAAGCCAAATAAAACATTTATCATTGATTGCAATGTAGCTAAGTGAGAATATTTTTAAACAAAGCAGTGATTCTCCTGTCCAGCTTTAATTTTTATTTAGATGGCCTCAGGGTCTCATGGGAGCTGTAAATGACCGACCCCCATTTTTCCTTCATTCTGAGTTCTGAGGCTACTCTACCTCTTTCATGATGCACCACATCCCTGCCCTCTGCTTGAACTGCTTCAGCGTCTCATGGGAGTCACTTGATGCAGATGCATCACAGGAAATGTGGCTTTTCCTCGAAGCATGACACACAGGGAAGCATGGAGAACCTGATTTAAAGCTCCCAGGAAGAACTGCAACAACTGTGTTTAAAAACCCTATGGCATTTTGTCCAGACATGACAAGTAGTAACGGATTTTCCATCAGGCCTCATCACAGCAGAGAGGAAAATGGAAGTTGGTGCAGTTAGCTAAGAGGAACAGCATCCAGACCTCTGTTCTGGCTGAGCACCATGTGGAAATCTCATAAAGTCTCAGTCATTCATCCCTGATATGAAATGAGGATAATGGTGTTTCCTTTCTTCCACAGTTGGTCTCTTTTGAACTATTCACAGGGTAAGATTTTCAAACTGGAAGCAGTGTCTGTTATGTTATATACAGTGCTGAGTCTAATTCAGCCCCTAAAGTCCAGCACCAGAGTAATAGGGATGATTTCATGGGTGGGTACACAGAATCCCAGTGGATTCAATGCCCAAGTCATCAAAACAGATGAAGACTGACAGAACCAGCTCTTCAGGTCTCACTAGGTTTGACTGTCAGTGCTTTTATATTCTCATGCTTATAGGAAAAGGAATTTTATTCTTACGGGTTCTTTTGCTTAAAAATTGACAAAAATAAGTGAAGAATAAGCAGTGCCATGCATTGCACCTTGGCAGTCCAGTCTTATTAGTCTTATTAATTTTTGCCTCTGTGGAATACTGCTTCGAGGGCTCCTTAGCTCTTGAAATTTTGCCTGTCAGTAGCAAAATTGGAGTTGCTAATTGTTGCCTTTTTGAAATATGTCCTATACTTTCTCTTTTTGGAGAAAAGAGAGTGTCTACCCTAAAGGTCTTCTGATTTAAATGAGACAAGAAACAGATTTAGGAAGCCAGATGGAGGAGCACAGGGAAGCAAAAGGACAGTCTTGGTCAGTGTGAGTGTCAGTGGTATCACTGTACCCACCGTTTAAGCACTGTGATTTTTCTGTAGGCCTGGCAGGAAAGAAATTTTCTACAGTGACATAGAATGAAAAACAATGCACGTAAACACTAACTACTAGATTTTCTGGAAAGGAGGAATAGCCTGAAAGAAAATATGAATATTTTCCCATTGCACTGATTGACATTTAATTAAAAATGATAAAAAACAAACAAAAGTACATTTAGTTGATCTGTGATCCTTTGATCTCGGTAATGCTAATTGTCTGTTTTGCCACACATTTTCCTGAGTCACCGGAAAATATTTCATCAAAGGGTAACTTTTACCTTTCATTGTGTTTAAAATATTGTTGTTGTGCAGACTGCATTGCCAAGTTCTGCTGCTTTTAGTGATTGTTTTGTTTTGCATGCATTCAAAATACTGTACCTAAAAATACATCCTAAATATATATTTTTAGTTTTAGGGTTTTTTTTAAGCAAACCCCAGAGCAAATGATCACTTTCAGTCAAGAGAATCAGAAGGGTGTATGTAATTTATACATACATTATTGCAGACCAGATACACACAGATATTCAGGTGCCTAACAGCCTTTGATTCCAAGAGA
Source organism: Crypturellus tataupa (assembly GCA_034781795.1). NCBI lineage: Eukaryota > Metazoa > Chordata > Aves > Tinamiformes > Tinamidae > Crypturellus > Crypturellus tataupa. Next base: position 1,800,734 of record JAWLRI010000551.1, read on the forward strand.
GATACAGAGAAGAAATCACTATTGAGGTTCCTAAGAAGCTTTGTTGGTCTTGACTTAAAAAATAGATAAATAAATTAAAATATTAATGTTATTTTGTAAAAAATTGACATAGTGATCCCTCTGCAAATGAATTATATATCCTTTAAATTATTTACTCTTTCTGAAGCAAGCAGAATGTCGGCAAGCCTTAATACCTGCCTATGCGTTTCTGTTTGCCTTCAGGAAACTATGGTGAAAGCGGAATGGAAGCGTTCAAAGACATGTCGGCCAAGGAGGGGATCTGCATCGCCCACTCCTACAAGATCTACAGCAACGCCGGGGAGCAGAGCTTTGACAAGCTGCTGCGGAAGCTGCGGAGCCACCTGCCCAAGGCCAGAGTGGTGGCCTGCTTCTGCGAGGGCATGACCGTGAGAGGGCTCCTCATGGCCATGAGGCGCCTGGGCCTCGCCGGGGAGTTCCTGCTGCTGGGCAGGTGAGCGGTGCTGGGTAGTTACAGACGGTCTTTTCTCTAAGTGGTGCAAAATGAAAGATAGGCCAGTCAAGCATGCAGAAAACACATATTCATCATCTCTCCTAGACACACACACATCCAAAAGAAGTAGAAGTGGTCATCTCTTTGTGGTGCACATGCAACAGGCATGTATCACTTGCGAAGGTGCTCTGGAGAAACACATGACTCTTCAACCAGTTCTAGTAACAACCCTGTGTAAGGCAAGACCAACACACAAGCCTTAGATTTATGTCATTTCACTTTACTTGCATCACTTTAACCCACATCCTTTTTCCATGTAAATACACATCCTGAAGCTACATCTCATTTGAGGTACATTATTTTAAGAGATGATCTGACCTCGGGGTTAGACATCTTCAAATAGGTCTCTTCAAAAAGGAGAGACTGTTAACCAGCAGCTTTTCTCCTGGAGCCATCCTACTGCTTTGTGCCATCGCCCCGCAGGCAGCTCTTTTCTTATGCGGAGCTTGATAATAACAGCGTGTTGTGACTACATTTAGTCCTTGGGTTCCTATGAAGGGGAGAGAGGAAAATTCACTCAGATACATTTATCCATCAGGAAAAGTCTTTGGGTTAGTTTTGAAGAGAGGAAAAAAAAAAAAAAAAAGATTTTTTTTTATTTACCACATACCAATAGATGGACCTTAGGAGGAGATAAGAAAAAAGGAGTGTCTCATCCACAAAACAAGCCCCCCCAGGAGTCAGCTTATGTGCTTTGCTGCCTTTCTGGTGTGTAGATATTAGAAGGATGAACTTGTGAACAGTGCAGGAAAAGGCATGAAATAGTGTCAGTGAAACTAGCTGCCTTGGTGAGACTCTTAGTTCAACATGTAAGAAATGCCCCTCTGCCCAGCTGGCCAGTCATGAAGTTTAGACTCTTTTTGCTGGTAACCTCTGACCACAAAGCAGCCTGTGGTGCACAGATGCCCTTCCATCCTGTGCAAAAGAGGACGCAGTCACCATTGCTGCCCTTCCTTTCAAATGCATTTGCTCTGTAGACTCTTCTATGGATTATCTTGATTTTTTTCTAGTCTGATTTTGGAAGGGACATCAGAAGTCCCTTCTCAGCCCTTTGTTTCAGAATCATCTAAGCATAGTAAGATACCTCCTTTTTATATCTTTGCATGTGAGCTAATTGTCAGGATTTCCATTATAGTCAAGGGAGAAAAATAAGACCTTCTTAGGCATTATTTGTAATAAGGGTGTTTAAAGTAGCCCAGAGAAGTCACATTCTAGAAAATGGCTTGCACAGAGACTTCCTTGATGACCAGCTTATTTGGAAAAACTATCTTGCTAGTGATCAAGAGTAAAGTGTAGGAAATGCTACCTCCACTGGATCAGTCTGGAAGAGCTCCCAGCTGAAAGACCTATGCTGTCTTCTTCTCCCCTAAACACAAGAAGTTGTCACATCACTGCAGCATCTCACAAATTGAAAGTGTGGTCCAAAGAAGGACCCAAGTATCATTTTCATTACCTATGGTGACCTTGCAGATTCCAAAACCCACTTAATTTGGTATGAGATTTATTTATGCACAACCTTAGTAGAGAAGTAGTCCTCAGAGATTTTTTTGTGATTAAGGACTTCAGAAACCGATGACTGTGAATAAGACTGGAGCAACACAGCCTAGAGCTCTTCAAAAAAGCAGGGTCTGGAGAGAACTGTCTTTTTTTAATGAAAAAAATGAAACAAAAAACCTCCTTTACTAGCTGTAGTGGGAATTGCCATGCTTAATTATAAAGAGAGTTATTATTCACTATCTGACTTTCTGTCACCATATTGAAGTTTTTTTCAGAAGTCAAAACTCTAAACTCTTTGAAGTTAAAACGGACAAATAAAAAACCTTTACAATTCTACTGGACAAATTTATGCGGGTTCTTGCCTGGGGCAAAACCATGCAGTTTATTTGTCAAAGGAATCTCAGGAAATAGAAGTGTTCAAAAAGAAAGGAAAAAAAAAGAGGTATAGGGAGATCTAGGATCTAGGAGCATTGCATCTTCTTCCAGCGATCTGTTCGGATCTGGTATTAAAATCAGCTATTAAACACCTAGTTTTACCTGCTAAGGACTTTGCTTTTATTTTAGTCATCCTTATGCAGAAATGAAGGTTTGTTTCAGTTCAGCAAGACTCATGTGTGGAGTAGAAGAGGTTGTAGAATCGTCCACAGAAATTCCACGGAAATGTTAATTCTCTCAAAAGTGTTCTCCTTTTGCTATGGGAGAATTACTAGGAAGAAAAAAAATCCAAAACAAACAAAATAACCAAAAGCAGGCAGCTTGCAGAAAAACCATCTGACAAGGGTGGGAGTTCGGATGTATGACAGCAATGCCTTTGCCTCCTGAGATCATGCAGGGATATAGAGCTGCATTTCCCAGAATCTAGACATGCTGAGTTATTTTATTTTATTTTATTTTATTTTATTTTATTTTATTTTATTTTATTTTATTTTATTTTATTTTATTTTTATTTTCTATTTTAGTTCTTTGGCTGGTCCAGAGCTAGGCTGATTCTGTGGAGTGAAGCCTAAGGCACTCACCTGGACCTGACACTGGAATTAAGACAAAATTACAGCCAGAGTAAAACGAAAACTTCTTTGTGCATTATATTATAAGGGCTTTTAGGAAGAGTTTGCCATGAATAGATGATTCAAACCACTCTGAGGGGAAGAAGCTACATCTAAATAGCTCAGTAAAAGCCGAATCATGCAGCTAATTTCTCCTGTGAAACTACCCAGGAAAAGGGACTAGTTTAAAATGCTCCAATCTTTGAGTTGCTGCTCACTAAACTAATATTAGAATAGGACATTGACACTGGAAGAGGCACTGTTTATGGCTGGGTGAAGTGGAATTGGTCCACCCAGAAAACTTAATCTACTAATGGACACTTATTTGGTTTTTCATAAATTCATTTTGCTTCCCCTTTCTTCTGTGAAATTGAGAATTATTATTATTATTATTATTAATGCACTAAATTCAAAAAGCCACACATTAGCATCATGGTTTGACATAAGTATTCAGATTTTCCACTTCTAATCTTTTTTTTCTTCCTTATCTCATTTTCTTTACAACTATTTCTTTCTAAATACTTTCACCTGAGGCCTTGCACAAATAATTATAGGTTTGAAGAGTATAAACTTCATGTCACCTGTTTTATGCTCCGTTAAACAGAAAATGGAGTAGCAAGAAGCGTAGATGTCAGATAAATCTAGACACTTGTAGAACCACAAGGAGACTGGAGGGAGGAGAAAAGATACCCTTCAATGAACACTCCATTCTTGATGTGTTGAAATTGCATTGCCTGCCAGTGACAGAGATGAAAGATAGTGAGCCATTAGTGACTGCAGCCTTCTCGGGATTTTTGACTCACGGAAAACATTTCAAATGTTCAGCAAATATTTACCTCATCCACCTTGAGGAATTGGACTTAACCTGAAATAAAAAGGTGAGTGTGTTGGCTTTCAAGTGTGAAGAAAAGTGCTTATTTTAACCTAACCATTTTTCAGTTTAATTGGACAGCAGGCTGCATCCATCAGTGCTTATTACTTCTGGCATCCACAGGTCACATACCAGGAGATATCCTTGCAGATAAAGTTGATTAGAGAATAAATAATACACACCCACAGAGCAGCATAACTGACTTTGGAAAATATTTCAGAAAGGATTATGGAATACTAATTGTGGTAGGTACTTCGTTTTTAGCTGATTTTTAGCAGTTTCTCATTGTATTAAATAACTGGTCCAGACAACTACTAGTCACAACTGCGCTTATCAACATTAACTACATCCGTGTTGAATGAAATAGGGTCAATGAACAGACTGCAGTACTGGGTATTTTCTGATGTGCTCCCTGGCATTATCTCAGCCTGTATCAGCTAACACATCTGACAGGACCCAGACATGGTGCTGGTGACAGCACTGTCAGAGGTGGTTCCCATGAGGCAGTTTTGATATAGATCCTCTTTTTTTGGGGTCAAAGAGAGTTAAGATATACGGATGCAGGCCTTGCCATGCCTTTTACCTCCAGGTCTGAGAACTGTCCCTTCTTTTTTTTTTATTTAACAACATAAAAGTAGCTATTGCATGAAACTACAGAGCAAGAGATGGGATCTTTCGCAAAGGACTTGTAATTCTAAATGGGATATAGTAGGGCTTCTCTTAACTTAAGGAGAGGAGACAATAAGAAAAAATGAGATGGGAAAGTAGAGGTATATGAAAAATTAATTACTCAAGAGCTCCAGCTTCCAAACAACATTCCAAGGTCAAGCGTGATCAGGAATGAACTACTCAGACTTGCTTTTCTCTACATGTTTCATATTCCAGTGTGCTTATCACGCATCAGAAAAAAATAGAATTAGCTGCCTTGTTTGGCAAAAGACAAATGAATTAGGATGCTTTGGAGTTTCTTCTGTATAAAATGACAAAATGAAACACATACAGTCAAAAAATATCCAGCAGATAGAGAAATGTTTCCTTGAGTTCTAGTACTGATTCTTGTTTTCAAGCTTCTGATAGGTAAAATATGCCCAAAATTCACCAGTCAGAGTTATTTTGTAAATGACTGCTAGATATTTATTCAATCAATCAAGGACTTCTATAGCTGTTGCTATACTGAATGTATGTTAAAAATTTGGAGCAGAGGTATGGGAAATCCAACATTACAGGTCATCTCACAGAATTTTTATGCTTCCTTGAGGAGAAATCAGGAGTTGGTGACCTCTTCCATAGACATCCTTGCAAAATCTAGGATCATGTGGTGCATTTTCAGAATTCACTAGATTGGCTGCTAGGCTCTTAGTGAAGATAAAGTAATACTCTCGAGCATGCTGAGGTGGCAGAGGGTGCCTAACTGAGGATGGGCAAGGGGAGGAACAGCTCTTCTAGCAGTGTGATGATCACAAGGAATCCGAGTGTGATCCTGCAAGAGCGCAAAAGGCAGCCCAGGAAAGGCTTGATGTTGAGCAGCACCGTGGCAGCCAGAATCAATCAAATATTAGGAAACTGTACTCAGAATCAGTGCCCATTCTTCTCAAAACATCACAAGTATTCTCTAATCTTCACAAATTGCTTCCAGAGTCTTGGTTCTCTGCTAATAAAAAATAGCTATTTAGCTCCCATGGAGATAGATTGGAGGAATTATTATCGATTCTGAGGCACTCAGACACTGCAACAAAAAGGACTAAGTAGAATGTGACTAGTAGGAATGTAGATAAGGAAGAAGAACAAAAAGGAGAGAACCATTTGTTCCAGGAAGTCTCAAAAGGAGTTTGACATATAGGAAACTCAGCAATGCATGAATAAAATATGGTTAGTAACTAAAAAGGACTATTGTTGCTACTGTTACTGAAGGAAAATTAAAGTAAGATACACGGAAAATGATTTTCTTCCAATAATTTAGAAAACGATCCTTAGTGAGACTTGCAAAAGTACATGTTGGATGAAGAAAGATTTAACCACGGAGAACTTAATAATTTCCCTTCTGAAAGTTGGTCGGTGCATGTGAATGTGCTGTAGTTAACATACCTTTTTCTGTATTTATACAACTCCAACTGTTGAGAAATCTCTGAAATAAATGAGGGCATGAAACTCTGCAAACTGAAATATGCTTTAAATTAATTTTTGATTATTTTTATTGCCTCAGGGAAAAAATAAATCAAACAAAACGCCTTTGCTTAGAGTATTTCTATTGGAATTGCTTTTGACAAAAATGTGGAAGCTAAACACAGTATGTGTATGGAGATTTCTTTTTTGAGAATAAAATGAGCAGGTACCCTTTCAGAGAGCAATCAGGCAACTTCATCTCTATCCCAGGTGTGTGTGAGGTGTCTGCTACAGGCTCACCCAAATGCCGTTGCCTCTGACACAGCTCTGCAGCCCACTCACTTCTCTCGTGAGTTCTCTTGTTAAGGTATCAATGTGTGGCCAAGAGGCAGCTATCATATTATACCCAGTAATTAAATGCACTGTAATTAGCAGTATTAAGTCAGAATCTTCCCTGCCACTCCAAAGGCAAAGTGCAGGTTTGCTTTTCTAGAGCTGCAAAGATGACTGGAGAAGTGAAAAGCTGTCTCCCCTCCTGTATCCAAACAATGTCCTTAATCAGAAGTAAGGAGGGTAAGTGCATCACGTACTAGAAGGTAAAGACTGTCTTGGCTGTGATGCAGCTTGGAGGCCCCCAGGTTAAGCAATAGTATCTCCCAGCTGAGTTGTACTGAGGAAGGAAGCAGACTCAGTGGCTGGCTCAGACCATTTGCCTAGAAAGGAGTATTCACTGCAATGCAGGTACTTTTAGCACATGAAATACGTCCGAAATAATATGAGCAGCAGAAATTCTTTTTTTCTCTGGTATGAGCTTCAAAAGATTAGCATAAGTAATCATTCCCACAAGTTAATGCTTGGGAGATTTCAAACTGAAGCAATCAAACTTATTTTCTTCTCATCTCCTTTTCTTTATTGTTTAAAATATGTTCTTTTTCACAGCTGACATTTTAATAAACAGATAAAACTGGGAGGTGGCCCAGATTGAAAAACTAAACAGAGAGGCAATCTTAAAGATATTTCCACGTGACTAATGGACAGACACATGCATCCAGTCCTGCAGAAGCTGGAGTCAATGGAGTTCTTGGAAAGTTGTGCCCCTTTGTGGGGATATATCTATTTTCCCCTAAGATATATATGTTTATGATTTTACCTTTGACTTAGAAAGACTAAAAGTAGTTCACCTAAGAATATTCTCTTCAAATTCATCTTCTAAGAGAGACAGGAAATCTTCACTGTGAATTTTCTGAGGTGAACCCGTTTTGCAGATGAAAGGGTCTCAGGGTAAGAAACTAAAAATACTCTTCAAATGATGAAAATATTTTCTTTTTTAGCTTTCTTTTTTTTAAAAAAATGGTTCTTTATTCTTTAAAGAACAAAAAAGATTAAAAGAAATTCATTGCTCAGATACCAGCATGGTTATTCCACCATTTTGTGCAGGCTACACAATAAAAGATAGCTATTTAAACTTAAAAAATAAGGCTAAAAATATGATCCAGTATATATATATCTAGAAATATTTAGAGTCATTCTGAGCAGGATGAGAGTTAGCTTTGTCCTTGAGATTTTCTCATCTTCAGGAGAGTAGCCACAGGCTTCTGGTTAATAAGGTAAACCTACAGTGCTCTTCATTTAATGCTTGCCTTTATATTTTTCTAAAAAAAAAAAAAAATCCCCAGAAATTCTTTGTGTAGGTAAGCAAGAAAAAAGCATCTCCCTAAGAATGGAAAGGAAGTACTAGATTGTTAGAATAGTATTTACTTACTTGTTTTAGCTTTGTACCTTTCGTTACATGTTCCTTTTTTTTCAATTGGAGAGGAATGCAGGATTTGGGAAAACAGAGAGATTTTCTCTAGTTTTATTTTGAGTACCTAAAACACTGCAAAGATCTGAATGCAAAAACATTACCCACACAGCAAAGATTTATACTGAGGAACCCTAACTTTTCTCAGTGACTATAGAAGGATTTTAGTAAAAGTAATGAAAACTTCTGATCTGTAAAATGGTGGTGTAATTCCTTTTTCTCTCACTCTATTAAAATGACAAAGTAATGCATGCAGCAAACACATTTCCAGCCCACTATGGCTGAATTGATAGTTTCTAGTGAAGCTGTTGCATCTCCAGAGGTTAAGGCTGAAGGCAACTGATAACGTGTATGAAATACTAAAACTCTCTAAACCTCAGTCTTGTAAAATTCAGCTTACTACAGCCTTGAAAAGATATTATAAATCTTGGCAAGAAACTACTGCTCTCAGGAAGAAAGAATAAATAAGCCATGTCCTATTTCAAGGAATAGGGCACAAGCTGAATTCTATTGCTCTTTATCCTATTAATTAAGTACTGTGTAATAACAAATGGGTAAGATGAACAATATTTTAATTAGGGAGGAAAAGATAATAAAGTAAAATCTATATTTTCTAAGGATTCATATCCTTCAATCTTTACTTATGGTAAGTGGTATCAGTGAAGAGTGTAGGGACTAGCTGAATTATGAGTAAATGATCTCTACCCTGGGAAAATGTATAGCTGTAAAATATGGTGATTTCATATACTTAAATCAGGATTCTGTTAAATATTCGTTGTCTCTGAGGGCTGATATACACAAATCAATGTTAGCATCAGATGCTAATGCTTAATAAAAATGATCGTCTAAGTTGATTTTTGATACAGTCTACTAATCGACACCAAAAACAAAATTATGCCTATCCTAGCAATTAAAAAAAAAAAAAAAATTAATTATGTTTGATGAATTTCAAAACTGTATATATAACTGATCTCAGAGCCTGGTTGAATCAATGTACTTTCTAAAGCCAAATACATTGATCCCCTGGAAACTATTTGAGGAACAAAAGGTTCATGTTAACTACTCAAACACTCACTCTAACTAACTAAAAGTTTATAAGCTTATGAACATCAGAATGAACATTATACTTTAATTTAGTGTCAGATCTACAATATCATGAAAAGAATGACTGTCACAAGATGCAGGACTTCAAGTTATCTGTGCAGTTAATACAGATTTTGTGTTTTTTAAACAGCAGTATATCACATGTTATTTAGTTGTTTGCAGTAACAGTTAGACATTTATATAAAGTTCTAGAAATGCAAATATCTATAAATTCCTGGATAGAAGTGAATACTCAGAAGCAAAAAGACATATTATGGGATGTTCATCTGGTTTTATCTACATCAGATTATTTGTAATACTCTCACACAGAAGGATAACTATGAATACACAGTTATTTTTCTTTAAAAAACATATGAAAGACAGAATTGATTCTATTATTTCTTAACTGAAATTTTTAAGATTTATCTTATTTATTATAAAATAGATAATGATATTATTTAGCAAGAAAATAGCTTAATTACTTATTCAGCATTGCTCTGACAGGAAAATAATTACTTCTTGCTCCTCCATAAGCCCTTGTCATGAGGGAATCTTCCAGTACAAGGTCTTGAGTAAAGGTAATTAGTGTTTTATAATCAGCTCTCCCCCTTATTTTACACTACACTGAGCTTAATATGCCAATTGCAGCTACTGGCAGACAGGAGGTCTGTGGTGGTTTGGTGTCTCATTCTGGTTGTGCTCTTGTAGCCAGAAGACTAAATGATTCACACTCAACAAAGCATTAACTCCTATTTCCCAGCAGCAAGCAGTAGGCCAAAGAAGCACCCTGGGTACAATAGCAATAACAAACAGTAACAAATTCCACCTATCCTGCATTTTGTTCAAATACAAATAAACCTTGGCAGTGATGGTGAATTGTACCTGCAGGAATGCCTTCAAACTGTCCCTGATGGAGCACTAGAAACCCCACACCATCCTTCTCAGGTTGCCTCTGAAGTGTTCAGGGATCTGCGTAGGGTCAGGATATAGACTCTTATCCCAGGTAGGAAAGCGGTTGTGTTTTTCTGAATCTTTCCTATTACAGGTGGTATATGAAAGCCCTGTTTCCCAGGGAGGGAAGCTCACCTTGAGCTTGAGATGTTTTAGGAAGAAAGTTCTTTTATCTTCTCTGAGACGGGTATTGTCTGACCTTTGAATCATACAAAACACAGAAAAGGTCCTATTTCTTTCCAAAATAAAATGGTAGTGGGTTTACATTCATATCCTCACTCTTCATTCACATAAGTTTATATCCTGACCTTTCAAATCACTAATGAGCAGGATCAATCTCATCTAAAGCCACTCCTAAATTCTCATGAGCTTAGCATGTGCATACACAATTCGTAGAATCATAAAATCACAGAATCACAGAATGCCTGAGGTAGGAAGGGACCTCTAGAGGTCATCAAGTCCAACCCCCCTGCACATGCAGGGCCACCTAGAGCACATGGCACAGGGCTGCATCCAAGCGGGTCTTGAAGATCTCCAGAGAAGGAGACTCCACAACCTCTCTGGGCAGCCTGTGCCAGGGCTCTGTCACTCTCACTGTCAAAAATTTTTTCCTTATGTTCCTGTGGAATATGTTAGATGTGTTAGAACTGCTCTCTGCTTTTGTCTGTGAAGGGAATTTGGGGTGAATACATCCTAACATCAGTTATGCCCTGAGAATTAGGGCAGACAAACCTCGACCAAAGTATCCTTCTCTCCTGCTACCTCTCTGCAGTAAGATGGTATTAAGGTTTCTTGGGATACAAAGGTGTCCTTGGTAATCTAGTGGGTAAGCAGACGTGAAGCCCTTCCTCAGGTACAGGCTTTAATAGACACTTGTTCTTCAAAAAATTGTCCACTGAGAAAGTCTACTCAAGAATAGGATCTTATTCAAGTTTGAGAAGGAGCATTTCTTACCTCGAATTCTTATTTTTAGAAAGAAAACAGCATTATAAATTCAGTTACATTCATAAAGTTAGCTACAAGCATTAATTCCACAAGCATCGCTAACAGACATCTGAGTCCCCAAAACAGAGTGCATCAACTCCAGCTCTGAGGCTTTGAGCGTCTCAAAATCTTTCCAGATCTGGGAGTTCCTGTCCCAAGTGTTCAAGCACTGGAAGTTTGAATCAGTTACAATCTGTGAATCTCAAAAAAAGAGATTTTAAGAAATTTGATTTCTGCTCTTGATTCTAGCCCCAAGCTGATTCTGCCTTTTTTTTTTTCCCCGGTGGTTAGAAGTTCTCAAGACCAGACCAAAATGAATAAACGAATGTGGATGTATTAAATTACTAAATAGTTGCTAAGATTACTCCATACTGCCTGTATGTGGCAAATTTAGTTGTGATTCTCTCCTCTACAAGCACAAACTACATTCTCATACATGGTTATTGTTTCTACAAGTTTATAAGCTTATGAACATCTAGTGGCTATCTGATATCAAAGGGAGTTACATTTTAAGATTTGCTCTAGGCTCTTGCAGATTGTCTACAAGGATACTCTTTGAACTCCTCAGTTTCCAAAGTGAATTTTATAATAGTGTAAAGCTACATGCACTCGTTTTATCTCTTTAATCCATAGCAACGATCAAACTGGAAAACTTCATTAGAAGCATCCAAAATAGACCTCTTACTGAAAGAAATTTGCTGATTAGTACTCATTATTGAAAATGCTTCAAAACTTTTTTTTACATTTTGTGATACACATTTTTCTATGAAAATATTTATTTCATAAAACATGAGAATTTTTATTTTGATAGAAAATGAATTTCACTTGAGAAGTCTCCAATTCTAGTAAACTGTTTACCATAAAAATATATATAATTCTCCAGTAGTCAACAGAGCCCCTGGAGTTATGCAAACTAAATTATTTTCAGTGCCACAACTACAACATTTTTCTGACATAGAGTTTAGTGTTTAAATTTTTTATTATGTTTGTGGACATCATTCCCTCTTCTTGTGATTCAAACCATTTCATTACACTTGTATCACATTAGGGATATATTCTCAACATTACTCTAAAAATGGCATTTAAGTGGGCTCTCAAAGTAGACATAGCATCTGTAAGCAGTAACAATAAACATTTCCATTCTTTGACTATTTGGCAGTATTTTTTGTTATTATTGATATTTTTCACTGAGAGAGAAACTCATTTCAAATTAACTGCTAAGCTTATTCTGTGTGACATAGAAACAGGAATAAGTAACCTTTATGAATTAAAGTTTTTGTGCTTGAGTATTTAGGGAAGAAACCTAAAGCAAAGGTTGCTTTGTGCAACCTTTATATGCAACCTTTATATTATGCAATCTTATGCTTTATTTTTAAAAGCGCTTTATGCAAAGCACTTTTTTCATGGCAGTCCATTATAGCTGGAAACTGCTCCCCATAAATGTGCACAAAAAGTGCCTTAACCTCCTTGAAATCTCTGAATGTCCTTCCTCATGCAAAGTATGGAAAAAAAATAGCATACTAAGAGCATCACCTACCATGTTCTCTCATATTTCTTCTTTGTATTCCCTGCCCAGTTATGTGTATATATAATATATATTTTCTTTCATATTTGCATTCTATGTGCTTTGCACCTATAGAGATTCTAACACACTAGACCCCCAGTTTGTGTATGAAACCTATGTCCTAATGTAATACTAATAATTAATACTAATTATTGTTCCCAATAAAGTAGTTTTACCATTTTAAGTTTAATTCCTTACCCTTGAGACTTTTATAGTCTCAACCTCCCTCAAATACTTTAAAAGATGTAGGAGTTTGAGGTTCCAGAAGACAGCTGAAATAATAGTCATTTAAACCAGAGAGTGTTCCCAGACAGTCCACATATAAACAATTCCAAGTCTCAGAGCTGCTGTGCAAAACATAGGGCACAATTTGTCTTTTATTTCAGAGTTATCACCCTAATTGGCTATCTTGTTATTAGATCTCAGAGAAAATGTTCCACAGTCTTTGGTATTTAATTAAGATATAGTAAATGGTCTTCTAAATTTAATTTTGCATTCTAGCAGATATGGTTATTGAAAAAATCAATTGAATGGAAACAAGTGTTTTAATGAAGAGTTTTCTTCTGCATTTTGAAACAAGTCCTGTATTTGTGTTAATATTGATTAAAGGAAATTTCTCTGGAGCTTTGAATTATCTTAAACTAATAAATCTAATAATCTACTAAATATTTGCAAATAAACATAGACAAATAGAGTAATTTCTGTATGCTTTTTACCTAAAGATAGTTTTATGAAATTAAAAGTTCCTAATTATAAGATAGTCATAGATTTCAGACCATCCACTCAGCTCCTCTTTTTTATATGATATGCTCTTCAAGTGGAGATTAAAGAGCTGAGCCCAATCAATTTGTATGCATTAGAAACCTGTGATAGGCTATAATTGATTGGGTAAGAGGGGTTTGTCATTTAGCAACTCACAGCCCTATTTCAACAATCTAAAAATTATGTTAAGCTCTGGGAGTGCTGAACATCATGTAAGTTTCTGTTTTTAACACGCCAACCTCATTCCTAGTGTTTATTACTGGGCTTTTGTAACCAGCTAGATTGTATTTCACTCAGCTTTATGTAATAATCTATAGATTATTACATCTTCTCAGCACTGTGTGAGGATGTGCAAAATGAGACCATTCCTTATCTTTATAGAGGGAAAATTTAACCTAAACATTGTTTTTAAATAGTTCATGCAGTTAATAATAAAACTGGAGATTTTCATAACTTCTTTTTCCATAGTTAAAAGTCCTAGCATTCAATTTCTTCTTTGTAAATTTGGAATTGGAAATCAATTTAATCTGAAATACTACAAGACACAATGGAGTCTCAAAATATAACCAAAAAAAAAAAAAAAGAAAGACTCATTAAGTGTAACTGAGTTGTTAAACTCTTGTGTGTAGGTGCTGATGATGCTCCTTTCCTCATAGATCAACACACTGTAAGACTGTACAATAATCTGCACTAATAATTTTCAACCTGTGATTTGTAAACCTGTATCTGATATTAATATACAAGCATTCAAATGAGATTCTGATTTCTATGTGTATGAATCTTTCATTTTGCCCCTTAAAATCACAGAAGGAATTCCCATGGGATTTAGTGAGATACTTTCAGGAAGTAAGGCAGTTTTTCTGAAATTTTCTTCCATAAATAATGATCTGGATCTCCTTGTACATGTTCTACTAAAATGTATTGAAAAAGCAGTTAAAGTATGTGCAACACTTTAATAGCAGAAACAGTTTGCTCAGCTTCCTCTAAGTGTCTTATATCATTTGCATGAAACAAGGTCAACCTCCCTTGCATCTTAGGACCTTTTACAGTTAAAAAGAAAAAAAAAAAAGAAAAAGAGAGATTCTATATCTGGAAAGCGTGTCGATTGTGGATCTTAAGGGACTAACTTTATTGGAATAGGGAGGTCTTTTTCTCTAACAATGGTAAAACTGAATTTTTCCATTCTGCAGTGCTGGTATCAATTCTGTTCTTGGGTACCTGAGGCATATACATATCATTAATAGTTTTTCTCACTTTTAATGTGTTTTCTTTGATTTTTTTGTTTATGTGCATCATCTTTCTGATGACTCCACTGTCCTATAAGAACAATAAGTATAGTAATTGAGAATTATCATGGAAATCTATGTCAGATGATAAATAAGCAATTTACGAATGAATATCTCATGATGACACTGATTTAAAAAGAAGCTCTTTCAAATTGCACATTTTGTTATGGCAGCTGAACTGCTGGCACATCAGAGAGTTCACAACACACAGAAACTTCAAGCAGCTTGAAAAAGCCAGTGAAGAAGACAGTAGTTTAAAAATACCAGAGGGCTTTAATCCAGCGTGATGTATCATTTTAAGGGGAATGGAGTGTGTTTGTTCTGAACTAAACATTTGGACTGCCCGTTTGCAGAAGCACTGGGATGGCCATTGGGAGATACATTTTTCTGGGCTTCTTGTACAGTGGGGCTTTATTTGTATCCTGGTCTCTGATCTGTCCAGTTTAACATACATTTTTTTTTCAGACCTCTCTGGTGCTGTTTTATCATTTGGGGGAACATATCTGATGTGTTGGGTCCTGCGATACCTGAGAGACCTCAGTCTTGTGCTCAAGTAGGGCAGATATCTGTGCTTGGAGCATGGGTTCATTGGCTCTGAAAATACTGCAGGATGTTCTTACCAATGATAACCAGAGGATTTCCATCACATTTTGTCCTCTTAAGAGATAATAGCAAAGAAAATGGTCTCTGAGGGTGTTTGCAAGCCCAAGCTTATATGGAAGATAGGCTGGGTAGTATTTGTGCTGTATATTTATTGCTTAGGTGGGAAATCTATAGCTCCCCCTATAAATCGCCCTCTCTATTGTCTATTAATCAGTTAGCTTAATCACTTAATCCTAGCCCCTGAAATTGGGTGGCTTCTTTAGAGCTTCTAAGACCTTTAGTAGGGAGAAGCACCTTTTCATATATTAATTCAAATGCATTGTTGTACTTTATTTCTTTTATAGCTGAAAATTATATTACCTAACAGGCAATTTCAGTGCCTGAAATGAAGTCATAGCCCATATATACCATGTAGGTAAATTCCACAGCTCTGATTTACACAAGGTGGGCTCTAACGAATGGTGTATTCATAAAGTTCAATACTAACCTGGCAAAATGGTCTCAAAATGACTCTGTTTAAACAAGTTAAAATGCAGAGAGAGTAGCTCACATCTATCCTCACAACAACTACCTAAATAACTTGTTCAGCCTCACATAGTAGTGCTGGAAATCAAACGCAGATTTTTGATTTCCTAAAAAGAAATCTATTCTCTTTTCCTCGTGTTAAATGTCTTTACAGTGACCTGACTCTTTGAGAAAAGTTTATGCCTGTGGATTACTCAGAAGACATTTGCATGTCTTAAATCAATAATAAATAAAATAACATGCAAGATTTGTTATATACATGACATTTCCCCTAACTGTAAAAGAACCCAAAGGCATTTTCTTTTTCTTTCCCTCAAAAAATGTCCAATCAAAGAATTTAGATTTTCTTTGATTTGAAAGAAATGTCACATTTGGACATTTATTCCTCATCCTGTAACTAATTATGACCATTGACTTAAAATTACTTGCAAAATCATGCTTATAGGGGCCAGCATAAAACACATATTCCAATCAATTATATATATATTTTAAAGTGTGAATTCAGCTGAACATCAGCTGAAACTAATAAGATATGTGCAAATTTATTTAAATAACACATTAATCTTCTTTCTGTTCTCAAAAGCCTTAGAGAAAAATCAAAGAGAACCCTAACGAGGAATCAGAAGTTGCATACTAGTATACGGACAAATTAAACCACTGCTACTCATTCATTGACTAGTGATGGATAATGACTTCCACTATTTAAGGAAAAATGTATTATCAAGGAAAATAGAGCTAACAGAGAACAGAGAAAATGAGTGTATGTTAAAATGGAGGAAGAAATAGTATAATAGCTTATTGGAAGACAGGAAAACTTAAGCTGAGACGATACGTGAGACATACTCCTGATGAGAACATAAACAACCATAAATTGAACGGAAAAAAAATGAAAAAAAAAGACAGAAGATTAATGATGTTGAGGAACGAAAAAAGCTATTGTGATAATGGACAAGATCATCAGCTGTGACCCTGCTTGGAAAAAAGAAGCCTTAGGAGAAAGTGAAGCACCTTCCAGTAGCCAAGAAAAAGTCTGAAGACCTCATTTCTTTTGCATTCTAGATATGTCACCATGTGGCCAAACCAGTAAAAGTTCTTAAAAATTCCCCTTCAAAGACTACCTGAAAAACATATAATATCACTTCATTTTTATCAGTCTTTTTTCTTCAATAACTTCTAGAAAAGACATAATTCCAAAAGACTTAATTAAGACTTAATCCTTATACGAGGACAAACATTTTAACTCAAAGACAGCAGGAGATGTGTTTTGGCATACTGTTTCCACTTGTGTGTGCTTGAGAGTGTTAATTAGGTACTGCTGAAACGAAAAAATCCCAGAGACTTTTATCACACGAATTTTGAAGAATTGTGGATATAAAACCATACTCAGGACTTGAAACAGATCCAAGTAAAGCCATTACTTTTAAGATACAGTATTAGTATTCACGGCAAGACAGCATATCCTGGTCAATGCCAATGAAATCTTTTGCAGCTCAGCTTGTGATTATTTAAGTACAAACATAGAAAAGCGGCAACATAATTTAGCTTCATAGCTACTGTCATTGTACATGAGATTACAATAGGAAGCACACACAGCTGGAAAAGTTTCACCAAAATCTGCTTCCTTTTACTTCATTATCACCTGATGGCATACAGAGAAAACAGTCCATTGCATTTTGTGCATACTAAAAGAAAGTGGGCAATATGAAGATACATGTGACCCTGAGATAGGGTAATTTCAAAGCTTCTCAGGCCAAAATGCATTGACTATGCAGAATGTTTGTGACTTGTGTACTTTAGGTACATGCAGTTTTCACAGAATGGCTGATATCGAAAGGGACCTCTGGAGATCACCTAGTCCAGTTCCTAAAATGGAGCACCACTAAACTTCAGCTCTCCATGTTTTAGATTTCCTATCTTAACCTCCCTGTTCTCCAGCTGCTGCTGCTAAAGGACTTGTGTATTCTTCAAGTCCTGTGTCATATTAACTAGCCTTTTGCAGATATCTCATGTGTTATAAGATGATTTAAATGAACTAGACACCTGAATATGGGGAAGGGAATCAAATTATACTTGACTAGATATCACTACATAAACAAAATTCAGATGATTTAAAGTTTAAGAGATTATCCTCATACCTACCATTCTAAGCATCCACTCCCCGAAAGAAAAGAGGACTTGTGGATTTGTGATATTCAGAAAAGCAATAGAAAACATTTTGGTATAGCAGTATTTGGTAAAAACACTCTAAGTTTCATCAGCAGAGAGAGAGCTTCAAAGACTTCTTTTATCCTGAATATTATGCAAGGTATATATTAGAATAAAATCTGCATGATCACAAGTACATGAGAAAACTCAAAGTATAATGTCAAGTAGAAGAAAAATGAAGCAGGAAGATATATAGAGTTAGCATCCACCATGATAGAGTCTTTTCTTAATGCATATTTATAATTTTCCATTGTGAATTTGTTTACCAAGTGTTTGGAGACTGAATATAAACTAGAAATCTGATTATTATAAACAATATGGTTATTAATTTGCCTAGAGTCTAAGAAAGAGAGAAGGTAAGGACTTAAATCAAAATATATTGAATAACTACATTTCCACATGGCTCTGTATTTATCAGTGGCTTTTACCCAAAAATGAGTGAAAGATTTATTTATCTGCGTTTCTTTGTTAGCAAGATGCCTAAGTCAAAGGAATAGTGTAGTAAGTGTGACCAATTCCGGAATTTATTTTCAAAAAGTTCTTGAATTCAGATATAATTATTTGCATATCACACTTCCTCTGAGTTGATATTTTTTAGTCTACAGATCATAAGATACTAAAAAATATTTCAAGAAGTGACAATACTTTTTTATACCACCACATATGTGTGGGCATGGCGAGTTACACACAGTATTTTGAATACATTCAATTACTTATTTCTAAATATTATATGATATTAAGCAAATCATACTACTTATTTCATTTTTTGACATTTTAGCACAGACCTTGAAAAGTTTGCTATTCTGCAGATCCCATTTACCATTAATAATACACATAAAGAGTTTGCAAGGTCAGTGTGAAACTTTTTGAAGTCCTTCAACTTTCTCTCCTTTTTAAGCAGCATTACTGTTTTTAGTAGCTTCCAGTGAGACCCCTATCCAGATGTCTGTTTTTCATCACTGACTACTGCTAGATAAGATGAACCTTGGCTTCTGGACTCCACATGCCTGACTTGTTCTGTGCTGTTTGTCCCTGGGAAAGGACACCCCATAGCAGCTGTGGGACAGCCAGAGGCTGATGAAGCTTTTCCTCTTGTTCAGGCGGGGCTGAGGGGAACTCGGGGTTCATGCTGTAGTAGACGTTTATGATTGATAATCATCATTACGTCTATAGGAACATAAGCAGTTTTCCAGGAAAACCTGTTTCACTCAGTTTCATTTTCAAAGTCTTTTAGACCTTGGCTATTCAAATTTATATTAGGAGGCTAGTAGTAATTAATGTAAACAAAATATTATGCATTTCATCTGCAGGGATTCATTAGTAAACATTTGCCATAAAAAAAAGTTACTGCCAGATATATTGAAAAATAATAGGAATGTTTATTTTCATATAAAAAGAAATGTCAGAAAAACTTTAAACCCCTCAAATGCTCAAATGTAACGCAGTGTAGTAGTCACTCCCTGAACAGTGCCAAATATCTTCAAAAGATCGCACTACATGTTACTGGAGGATGTGCCTTAGAAGATCAATGCTGTGTTAATCAAAAACAAACAAACAATCCAACCCAGCCAGGTGGCAAGTCTGACAGCTTTCTAAGACATGTCAGTCAGAAATAGTCTGTTCAGTGTCTAATCTGTTAGACACTAATCTGTCTGTTCAGTGTCTAATGTTGAGGTTGGAAGGGACCTCTAGAGATCATCCAGTCCAACCCTCTGCTTCAGCAGGGACACCCAGAGCACGGGGCACAGGGTGGCATCCAGGCGGGTTTGGAAGATCTCCAGAGAAGGAGACTCCA
>JAWLRI010000551.1:1820438-1843964 GCA_034781795.1 Crypturellus tataupa
CCTCTCTGGGCAGCCTGTGCCAGGGCTCTGGCACCCTCACAGCAAAGAAGTTCTTCCTCACATGGAGGTGGAACTTCTTGTGTTTCAACTTGCACCCATAATCATGAACTAATCATAGAATAGTTTTGCCCAATATTTATCTAATTCCTTTATTTGACTTTTTTCAAAAAAATTGCAATAAAGGAAAGCCAAGCTGCTTGTTTGCCCTAGTAAAAATATCTTTTTAGAGTGGTATGAAGCAGAGCTTATATTATATATATATATATAAATGTTCAGAATATATTTTCCAATTTCTACCTCAATTTCTACCAATTTCTATATTTTAATACTTAGAGGTGGTAAAGTAAAAGTAAGATAGGGGCATTGTTGTTTTAAACTGTATAATGTACCTTATCCCTATATATTTATACCCAACAAGAAGAATTTTGCAAACCAAAGGAGAAAACCACTCAAGTTGCTATTCAAGTCTCTGTTTGTCCTGATTATAATGGGCTCTAATCAACAGGAGGAGAATGGAGTGCAAAATTAACCTGAAGTATTACTTCCTCTGAGATTCATTTTTAAAAGAAATGGGCATTTTATATATATCTTTACACAGCTGTGATTGATAAGAGGGGATTCTTCAGATGGAGCCTCATCAACTTTTTTTTTTGAATTATGCTGCCTGGTGAAATATGAAAAAAATAACTTGGCAGAACTTAGATAACCTAAGAAAAGTAACAGCAATGATTTTCTAGACCATGTTGGTCACAGTTCTAATCACTTATTTTAAGGATTTTCCTCCTGTGCCTGACACATTCTGCCTGACACAGCACAGCCCACACTACGATGCCATCCACCTCGTGTTGCGTAGGGTTTAGGTAAGATAAGCAGGCCTAGAGAAGTTGGGAGTCTGTCCCAGTATCTTCTTTAATCAATGATTTATCCCATTTGTCCCATCTTTCCCCAAGCTCCTGGCTTGCTATGCTACTCCAGACACCCGTATGTTTTTCTCAGTTTCTTTATTTTAGGTAACTGTGTTTCTGTGGATAAGCCTATTTGCACACTTTCAAATGTGTCGTATGGGTTGTTGTCATTTCACCAAATTCTTGTTACTGGATATTTCTCCCCTACAAGTCTGAATGCTTCAGACAGCCCCAAACCTCTGGCAATAATAAGTGTAGTGCAGTGTACGGCACTCCTGAATTGAGCCATGATGTGCTGTGACTCAACAGTTCAAGTGGGTAATGGCCTTCCTTGCCACCACAGCAGCCCCCGTACACCTAGTTTAAGGCAAGTGTGCCCTCAAGGCAATTTGTGACTCCAATCCTAATGAACTATGCAATTTTCTAAAAGAGGCTTATGAAAATAGTTAATTGCTCCAGAGCATAATCACACATTTCTGTTACTAAGTAACAGAAGTTGCTGTTATATCTTTAAAATTTAAATAATGATTAATCTCCACCTACAGCAGATGAAAGACAATAAGCCATAAATTACCTAAAAAATAAAAGAAAAGAAACAATAGATGAGAGATGTTTAAACATATGGCCAAAGGTTAACTTATACTTAGAAAGAATGGCCTTTATTTCATAATCAGAATGGAGTGGGTTTTCCTCTATACTTTTATAGTATTAAAGATAATTCTGAGGGAGAAGAAGTGAAGCCTGGGTTTCTATAGTGAAAAATTTTAAAAGATTGAGATTTATTTTCTTCTAATGTGTTAGTAACCTTCAAATATAAAAACTGATGAAAGACTTTTTGCCTAAAGATAAAGGTCAACTATAATTAACTATAGTTTTGAAACTTTGCTAACCAGTCATTCTATTATATAGTAATTCTCTTATATGTACAAAGACAGTTATATCTTACCTATCATTTATATACAACTACAAATAAAAGCAGCTGATTTTATCTAATAGTGTTTATTGAAAGCATGCGGTGTAGCCCCAGGATATCTGCAACCGATTCTTTAATGCAACCAACATCAACTTCAATCTGGAACTCAACTAACCATGGTACAAGGTACCTGTTTGATGGGAGAGAAGAGCTCTATAGAAAACGAAGTAAGGAGGAATGATCATCAGAAAGGACAACTGAAACTAATGCAAGATGCTTCAGTGACAATACAGGGTACCTAGATACACTGGTCCAGGAGGTGAAAGAAGACATTATAAGAATAAAATAGCTGGCATAAACACAGCCAGCATAAACAAACACTAGAGAAATTATGAAGTGGCATAGCACTCAGTACAGAGCACCACTGCTAAAGGGCATAATGTTCAGGAAAGTAGATGGGCATGGGGCAGTATCCCCAAATTAAAGCTAAGATAGACTTAGTTTCTCTCTATATAAACATATGGAGTGAAGAAGGGCTACAGAGTATGCTCAGGTTAAAATAACTTTGGAATGGCCAAAGAAGTTCCATTACTTTATTAATAGGTAACTGTAATACTTGGAATCAAGAAATAAACATTACCACAAACTAAGTCATCAGGTGAGACTTTAACTTACTAGACTAGATTATTAATATTAATAATTACCTTTTATATCTTCTCCAAATATAGAGCAAAAACAAAAATTATCCTACAATTTTCTGAAAACAAGCAGTGAATTTGTTTTTTTCACACAGAAGTCAAGAAGTCCAAGGATGTAAGATATTATGTAAGTTGTTATGGAATTGGAATGGGGTAACAATTAAAGATAATCTAGGTATCATCCAAAAAAATGCATACATATTTCTCCCTCAGTTTTCAGAAAGGATAAAGTTGCATCATATGAAAAAAAAAAAAAAAAAAGAAGACATGTCTGTTAGCTAATGTGGTGGAGGATGTGGAACTTGTGCTAAGCCATTTGAGGAGATGGTGGAACATCTTCAATTACGTGTTCATCTTTACTTAAAAGTTATCCTTATCCTTAAAGGTTTATCCTGGTGTCAGAACCAGATTTTTCCTTCCAGTCTAGATTAGATGGACTATTAGTAAAAAAGCTTGCAGACTCTGGAGGGGTTGGAATACAATATTCAGGGCACAGAAGAGGATTAACAAACAGCTGGATGTGCCAGGACATGCCAACTTTTTCATGTCCACCTAAAGCAGTCCTGTGGAGCAAACATATGCAGAACATTGAGATGACGTGGAGCGCGCTGTTCATACGAAAGGTCTTCCCTCAGCTGGATTCAGATGTGGCCAAAGACCTCAAAGCACCCAATGATGCAGACCAGCTACTTCTCCTCCTAGAATGTTGCTAGAAAGTTGGTTTGTGAAGTTATGAGGCCAGTAATAAGATTTATTAATAAACAAAATGCCATATTTAAAAAGGGGATGTAATACAGGCAAGCAAAGACTTGTTATCTTTGCTCCGAAGTATGCAGAGATCAATAGAAATTGGAATAAAATTAAATAAAATGGAATGTGCTCAGCTCAGGTAGATTGCATAGCACTTACCTGTTAGTTTTCTTCAGTAAGAGAAGTAATTCTCTCCCACAGTGAACGACTTGGCTTAAGTGAGACAGTTTACAGCATTTGCTATCATAAGAAGGCTTTCACTATGAGCACATAAGGAATGTAACATTATCAGCTAATAAGAAGTACCATAGGTGAAATGCTTGCATATACAAAATCTTCATAGAGGACTGTATTGGATGAATCTGCTGCTGCTCATTTTTTAATTTTCAGAGAGAACCTCAGTAGTTTATGAAAAACTTTACATGACCTGGCACCTGTGCCATCAGGGAACTAGTAACATCAGACAGTCAAACAAGAAAACTCACACTGCCCCATGTTTCTATGTGTCAGGATCAAAAAAAAAAAGAGCATTTGCAGTGTTTTGGTATGGTTGCTGAGCAGTTAATGAGTCAAAGGGCTGCCTTGAACTCTTGTATTTCTAGATCTTCTAAATTGCTTATTTGCAGCTCAGAAAGAGTAAGCCAGAGACCACTCGCTCAAGTACTCCTTCAGCACAGTTTCAGAGTCTGGTCATACTTTTACATCTATCTTAAGAATCCCATAAGAAGAAGCTGCATGAAGGCATGCCTCTCCTGAAGGATGATGATTAACACAAATGCTTGAGGGACCAAAGCCAGTAACCCTTATTCTGCTGTTTCTACTGCATTGTGAATCACGAGAAAAAAAAAAAAAAGGCATCCTGCCAAGCAACGCAAGGACAAATCTATCTAGAGTGCTTCAGTGATCCAGTAGAGGAAGAGATTAAAATGTTTGCAGAGAAAAAGTACATTTCAGAAGGAAGTGGATGAAGGAGAATAGAGCCACATTCACAAAGGAGGAGAGGAATAAATCTAATTATAAATTAAATTATATTGATTAGACCCATAAATTAGACCCCATTGATTAGATATCATCAAATCTATTTTATCTTAGTTATCTTATCATCTCTGTCCTCCCAATACCTAAAATATCCTAGTAGCTACTAAAATTTCCCACTGAACCTTTAACCACTGTTTGGTATTGCTACTGCACATGAATACCCTTCCTTCTAAAAGGATATTTTGTCATGTGCCCAGAAGCACCATCCTTAAGTTTGTCTTCATGTTGACTTTGTGTCATACTCAGACACATGCCCAAGTTCCCTGCAGAGACACATCCCCTCACTGTGACCTTGTGGCCCTTCTCTGCAAGTGCTGACATACTGCTAGTATGGAATGAGAAAAGATGGTTAGATTTCGGCATGTTAAATTCAAATACATGAAGCAAACCTAAGTAAAAGTAGGGAATAATGGTCTGCTCACAGGAGAGATAAGAAAACTTTGAAATACACCAGCAAAAACACAAGGGTAATTCAACGCTGGTAGGGAATTGAAAACAGGGATTTCCAGAAATAATTCAGCTTTCCTGAATAATTTAGCTTTCCTGAATTGATGTCTAACTGATAAACTGAAGAGAAAGTTGTGAAAAGAACTAAAAAGAATTTTTTTTTATTTAAATGGGTCATTTCAAAACTTAGGAAGTGAAATTTACTGAGATAGGAAAGTGTTTGTGTTATTTTTCAGGAATTAGTCTATGATATTACTGGTTTTAATAGATTGTAACGGTTACTATTCACATCAGTAACCAAAAATATCTAGATATAATCAGGGCATATAGCAAAGCATTATACTTAACCCATTAAAGGACAGCTATTTGGCTATTTTTAAATATTAGACTATTCGATATGTAAGAAATTTTTTAAACTAATAGCACATATGTCAACCAGACCAGTCACACCAGTAATTAGAAATAGGAAAGCCAGAATGTTAAAGTCAGAACCTCTGGTATTTTTCAGAAGTGTTCTGGGCCACTTTCTTCCACCATAATTATCCTGCTAAATCCATTAATTGGAAACATTGAAATATGCAGAATGAAATAAACATGTAAATTAATGGATTTGGTTTACATTCAACAAATTATAATTAGAAAAAAATCTCATAATCCTTCTCAGTGGAAAACTTTTTCAAAACTGAATAAATTAATGAGGGTATTTCTATCTTTTTTTCACCCTAATTCTTTCTCTCACAGTGCTGAAGAAAATAACTATGAAGTCAGCTGAAAGGTTCAAATTGATTTCAATTGATTTCATTTTGTTGTTTCAAAATCTTGCCCTGTGTTTCCCATTGTGCAAAAAATAATTTTCTTTCAGTATTCTCTCCTCCTATATTGCACTATCTACATTGTCTTGATTATTTGCCATGCTGCATTTATTATATATTGCCACTTAGACAGAGTTCATTATCAGAAGAATGACAATTTACCAAGACAGATTAATTCATAAAGAAGTAGATCTTCCTATTATGAATCCAATTGATAGTCATGTCCTTTTTACTCCAGGTTTTGAGTTTTCTAAAAAGACAAATGTTAAAGTATTGGTCTTGTTCTAAACAAGTTGTTCTACTAAAATCTAGATGGCATCTGTGAGTCATCTCTGCAGATTACTAGTGGGTCTAAGGGTAGGATTTATCCCACTTTACTTTGCTTGCTACATGCCAGCTGTCTCATCTAATATGGTCATTAATTTTCTCACTATAGCTGGTTTGAGGAGATGGGGAGGTGAATTGCACTCAGGGCATAGAGGCTTAAGTGCCTGTCTTGTCAGTGGGTGATTCACCCTGCTTCATTGATAGAGTAACTTTTTTGGCAGTTTAAATAAAGTGAGATAATCCCACCTAAAAACTAGGCTAGAAACTTTTGAAAGATACTCTTTTTTACATCCAATAACTTACCTAACGACCTTATTTTTAAAGGTATTAATGCCATTAGAGATGCAAGAAAGGATTCAACAGCTTTCCAAAGCTAAGAAAGATCCTCACTTGGTTCTTCCTAGAATTCCAGAGTCTTACTCTCCTAGTTTTACTAGTCTTTACAATCTTGTCTGATTTTTTCTAGAGAAGTTTTAAAAAGTACGTCCAGGTATTCATAGCCCCAGATATTCATAGCCCCTTCCTCTTCATATTCTAACTTGCTGTCTTGCAGCTTACTCATGAGAAAGCAGTATGCCCCAAAGACTTATGAGTCAGAGAGGAAACTGAAAATCATATGATGTGTTCCTCTCAAACAACATGATTTTGATGGGAAATAATATTCAACTGTCAGGTTTTATGTTCCTGCTTTCAGTATAAATGATGCTTCAGAACTAAGTAGAATGACATTTCTAGAAGAGGTTTCTTCTGTGTTCAGGAAGTGCTAAGCACTTTTTCTCTGAGAAAGAACACACTTCAAAGTCTCATGCTGCCCATTGGGGATTACCATAAAATTTCCCTCGTCTCTAAGTAGAAAACTCCTATTTGGGTGCATCAGTGTCGACACACATCATCATCAGGATAACATAGAGTAACACTGCAACAGCTGCCTTGCCATGAAGATTTCTTCACAAAGACTGTACTCACTGTGATACTAGCTGTCCGTCTCAAAACATGTTCACTTGGCACCTTCTATAATGCTCACGAATCAAAAAAGCCAAGCAAATAGGAGCACATTACCAGCCTCATAAACAGGCATGAATGTGGGAAGCCAGGAGACCATCTGTGAGTATCAAATGTGCCTGCCACCAGCGGTGAGTATCACAGCCAAGAACAGCCCTGCTTTCCATACGAGTTGAGAGGCTGTACTAACACACTTCCATCTGAATTACTAGATGCACCTATTAAAACCAACTGCTGCAGCTAGGCCAAATCAAAAAAAAAAAAAAAAATCAAATTACTTCTGGTCTTGCTGAGTGATGTAGTAGCTTTCACTTCAGAGCAGAGAACAAAATCTTCACAGGTGAACATCTGCCAAAGTGTCACACTTGTTCCCACTCCAGGCTGATAGCTGGAATGTTTCCTTGCCATGCTTTCCAAGCTGGAGTTGGATACCGAGGGTGGGATTCAACCCAGCTAAACTTCAGTCACTTGAAACTTCTCATCTACCTGTGTGATTTTTCTTCCATTTGAGGGAGGAGGGGAGTTAGATGTCTCTCCTGTTATCAGGTTATATTCACATAGGTAAATTTTGATTATCAATTTTTCTTTCAAGGTTCTATCAGGATAAATTACAGATGCAAACTTTTGGGGGACATTTTATTGATGAAAATTCATTCATTTGAAATTTTTACTTCCGCCTTCCCACACACGACTTATAGAGCAAAATTTGCCTGTAGAGTATAAGACCTAGGTAGCACTACCCTAACGTGAATTTCTTCCTTAGCTATCACTGACAGAGCAACTAGGTAGGTATGTCCTCTCTCAAGCGGAGGTAGGTTCTGTACTTCACTTGACACCTGCAGATAGGATAACAAGGTCAAACACAGAGGTATCCTGTTTTAATTCACTAGAGCACATAATAATGAGGAATTTATTTTCTCCATTAAAGGGAGAAAAGAGAAATTATTTATGACTTTAAATAAAGGGAACAAAATGAAGAGGAAACATAAGCACATTCATTCTTGTCTTAAAGATTTCTGGAAGACTTTGTGGAAAGGTTGAATTTGATTCCATTAGAAACCAGGTACAGTTTTTTGGTGTGGAATAGCTCACTGCAATTCAAAAGAGTACTTTAAATAGAGGAATCTCATCTTAGGATGACTCTGTGACTTACATTCTTGTGGTTTCATATGCAATTCCTGCATATATTTTCTTCCATTTCTTCCCTGGAAATATTATATGTTTTATTCCAGACCACAACAGAATAAATAGTGTAAGAATGTGCACCATAGTGTTGAGTAATCCTTTCATACTTCATTAAATATTTTGCACAGCTTCAGGGAAAGAAGAAATAACAATGATCAGAAATACAAAACCCTGTACATCACACAAAACAGGTTGATTGAGTAGGCTACTTTGTTCTCCTTTGCTCTTTCTCATTGTCAAAATAGTAGCATCAATGCCAATAGCAAGAGCAACAATTCAAATAATTTACATTTTTATATTCACTCTTATTCCAAAATACATGGCAAATGATAGGTCAAATTTTGATGCCGGTTATGTAGCTTAGTAGATGCACAAATGCTTTCATTTTGGAGTTGCACTTTTGTTACTAAAAGCAGTTGCTCTTTACATGTCCCAAAGAGTGATGAGTGACAACATATCTCTTGGCTGGGATGCAAAAGAAGCATGGAAAAACAGCGGGGGACTCAAAGAAACCAGTTGAATAGCCTAGACACAAATTCTACCTGAAAATGTGTTTCATTACTAAAAGCCTACAGCAAACAGTGAACATTGGTAGTTCATAACAGCTCCTTCCTAAATGACTTGTATCACAAAGCCACCAATGCAAACATTCTTGAAAGACTGAAAGGTACAGGTATATCAAGAACTCCTAAAACTAAAAGTTAGCAAATGTAATTGTTATATAAACATAATTTCAGCCAACTTCCTGCTAGTGAAGCAAATGAAGACAACACTCAGAGGCGTCCTGAGAGCCATCAAAAACTCTTTGTGTTATTCGGGAGTGCTTCCTTCTGAGCTATTCAGTATATTTTCCAGAAGTACCTTGCTATCCGTGCACTAAACACTTGAAATCTGTTTATTGACTGGTTGAAGTAAAGTCCAATGTCATTCCTTCTCCTCTACAGTTGGCAAGATTTCCATATCTGGGCTCTCAGCCTGGATTTTACCAGAGCAGGCAGTGAAGCTGGCCAATAGTTTTAGGGGAGATAGAAGAAAATGCTCTTTTCTTTCAGATTACATTGCCTTTTTGCTTCAGCTCCAGCACCCATATTGCTGTCAAATAAACATACGTAATGCTTCTTTCTGCAGGAAATTTTCCAGCTTCAATGTCTTTTCTTCTTGCCACACTATCATGATCCAAAAGTCAAATGCTTTTTGTTGTTGTTGTTGAAATGGAATGTGTGTCCAGATTTCTAGCTCAAAAACTTGGCTCCTGTAGTGTGGGAAAAACTCCAGGTCTGGAAGAACAGCTACACACTGCTTCTGAGAAGACATTTTCCATCCTAGTGAATTCTGGAACTGACAGGCCTGTGTCCTCTGTGTCTTTGATCAATGCCTTAAATATTATTGTGTTATCACAGAAAATGGCATTATGCATCATTGCATTATGAAAACAGTGCTAAAACAAGCATTTTTTCTTTATCTTCTAAGCCTTTCTCAATGCAAATGGTAGAATAAAGAAAGTTCAACCTTCAGTTGACTAGAAGACACGATTCTTCATGCTGCTACAGAAATTAAGTGCTGTCATAACCTGAAACCTACAAACAGATATATGAAAATGAGGTCTATCGCATTTTGGATAAGAAAATATAATAGAATATTTTATCTATCATGGTAAATAAGGCACAAATGAGTAGAAAAAGAAAGTTATGCCATCAGAAATCAGAGAGATGAGCCCTGAGAAAAGCTTTCAGATATAATTAGTTCCCTTCCAAATGCTTACCTTTTAATAGGTCTAACAATCTCATCCCAGTGCTATGATTTGTCTGTGCAATTAAGTTTACCTCTAACTGGCTTGTGAGATTGTGATTTTATTGACTTGTTTTCTGTCACTTAATAGTGGTCATGTACTAGATATTGATCTGCATCCAAAGCAAAGCAACATTTCTAATTCCTTCAGATGGCAGATATCCCTGGCCTAGAATTATCTCACTTAATGGAGCACTAAATGAAAAAAACATAAAGAGTGGTTAGACTTCTGACTTGGGATTCTCAGAGAAGTTAGGAGATATTAACAGGGCCATGATGTCTCAATTTCTCAGTCAATAAAGTCAGGGTAATAAAGCTCAGCTTCCTCACAAGAGTGAAGTAAGTTAATGTTTCCCTCTGAGCTGAAGGGTTTTTTCTTCCTGAAGATAACAATAGTAATTATGTTTTAGGCATCCTTGCAAGGAGCACAGAGAGGACCCAGGGGCAAGTGCTGTCTATTCTGAGCATTGCCAGTTTGTACTACTAGACCTTGGGGCCAGGCAAGTCCCTGACCTTGTTTTTTTTATGGATATAGCCTGAGACAACAAGTTGTTAGAGACACTGTCTCTCTGGTTTCTCTTCTGCTATATTACTCCTGTGGTACCTCCACAGCATCTCTCCTTACAACACCCTTTGAGTTGAAGGGTCTATCACCCACTTTTTTGGGTGAGAAATAGATATTCAGATTCAGAAATAGATATTCAGATAATTAACTGATCTATGTGAATATAGCTAGAGATTGACCCAGAGCTATAGTTCCTCAATTCCCTGGTTACCAGTGAAATAGCTGATTTTCAACCCATGGAAAACTAATCTTTAATTGGTCTTGGGAAAATGATCTTTTCTGAGGAAAGTCCCATTGCTAACCCCCAGCACACTGAACAGGGGTTCAAGAGCATCTGCTATGGACGTAAATAAATGATAATACGAAGCAAAACCATATGAAACCAGAGGTCTGTTTTATTTGCTTCTTTACCTGTTTTTCTGCAATCTAGAGCCAAGGTCCACCTCCTGGTCCTACTTGCATATGGACTAGTGTTCAAAATTAGATCAGAAAACCTATAAATGCAAACTGAACAACGGGACTTTCGGGTCTCAGGAGTCATCTAGGCAGCATTGCTGGCAAAGGATAACAGCATAAATGAATTGTATAGCAGTACAAATTGCCAATTACTTCTTGTTTGAATGGTAATAACTGTAAGATTTTTTTTTTATTTTCTCTTTGAAGAAAAGCAAAATTTAATTTTTTGATAACTAATTTCAATCAGAGATAACCATGGTTATAGGCAGAGCTGAAAAGCTCTGTAAAACATTTAAGATACGTAAGCCTGGATGTGTATCAGTAATTGCTTAGTAATTAGAATTTCTCACTAAGTGCTAGATTTGCTGCATAGAAGTAGATATCTGCTTCAGCCAAGCCACAAAACATATAAAGAGTCCTAGTGCTGGCTCCAGAAAGTGCTCAGCATGTGCAGATCTATAGGAAGTAATCGGCATTAATCCTTGCAAAGGCTCGTGGAACCACAGCATTAGCAGACGGCGAACATCTTGTCCTATTTCACTGCCTACATTGGCACTTCGGGCACCAACGAGCTACCAATTATTTTAATTATCTCCTGTCTACTAACAATAGTGCTTGACTTCTTAGTTTTTTTAAGATCTTTTCTGGAAGACAGATACTTTGTAAACGGAACTACTAATCCAGGACAGAATCTAAAGGCTTTTTGCTCACATCAAGCAGCAAATGGTGCTGAAAGTAGTTCTGTTAATTATCTCAGAGAAGGGTTAGCAGCAGGTTAGATTTAAGGCTCTCTCTGAATTATCAAGGCAGAAGCTAAAACTTGTTTGGACAACAGGAAAAGTTTACAGATGCTTACTATTTAAATAACATCTTTCAGAAATCTTTTCATATATTTTGAATATCTCACTTTAAAAACGGTCTTGAGCAAAATACATCTGCAAGGAACAAGAATGAAGCTTGCACGAACTTCTCAGGGGTGTGAGGAAATGAAAGTAATAAGTGGACTTAATCATCACTGCTGTTGGTGTAACTTTAAAAGTGGCACTTAACTAGTATATTGGGGGACATAAGAAATTGAATTGGAACATTTTGATTAATTCTTTTTTTGACTTGGTGTTTAAATTAGAAGAATGAATTTCATAATATTAAAAATCTGTGAAGTGTGCTATCAATGTTCAAATATTGAGGGTCCCGGAAGGGACTGTGTTTTTTATTCAGTGTTTGTGGAGCTCGGGTGAAGCTCTTGCTGTTTTGATCACTAAAAGATTCCTTGTTTTTCAACACACATGAGCTGAAATAATGTCATGCCCTATTAAAATTAAATCTGCAGGCTTTGACCTCTGCTCATGCCTTGATGAACTAGACTTAAGCGACAAAATGTCAAAGGCCATGGGGAGCTGAGTCATCTTACAGCAGTGCCGGTCTTGGGGGGTGGTAGTAAATATCTTCCACATAATCTTTCCTACAGGAACAGCAAAAACCATGCAAGCTTGCTCCTGTTCAGGAAGAGAATAGGTGCAGGATGTTATCAAAAGGGAAGAAGTTGAGAGGGGCTAGTGGAGAGTGCTGAAACCAGATGAGGAGAAGGTAGCAGGAGCAAGTTTGTTCTCTGTGGTAGCACATACCTTTTACATGCAGACACACACACACACATTCATTTAAACGGAAAATTTTGACCAACTATTTTTCTCAGACACTGTTTTTCACTAAAAGGTTGACTGCTTTGATAATTC
Source organism: Crypturellus tataupa (assembly GCA_034781795.1). Lineage (NCBI taxonomy): Eukaryota > Metazoa > Chordata > Aves > Tinamiformes > Tinamidae > Crypturellus > Crypturellus tataupa. Next base: position 1,833,058 of record JAWLRI010000551.1, read on the forward strand.
ATCCTAGTTTAAAGTGGCCTTAGATTTGGAACTTGTGTCCCCAAGTTCCTTAGGTATTTGGCATCACTTAGCAAATCTCTCATGTACAGAAGATTCCAGGATGAATATCATGGTCTCTGTTCATTGCTAAATGAATGATTACTATAAGCAGTGGAATATCTGTTACTGTCCTCTGGGGTATGGTAATATTACAATAAAGAATTTTTTATACGTTTAGAACATATAAAGGCACAGGCAAGGAAAAGGTAAGATTGAAAAAAAAAGGTTATATCACATTATGAACAGTCTGAAGAATTCTTTAAATAATCTCTTATTTTTAAGTCAGGCAATAATCATGAAGTTGCATTTCATGGTCTGTATGTCTTCACAAAACTTTCAGGGTATTTATTATATTGTATGCATTTAATGTAAGTGAATTTGCATTTACAAAAACAAATTGTAATTTTATCAATCAATCTTACATCATTGTTTTAAAGTAAAAACAATTGATGAACACTTGTTAAGAGAAAACTGGCTTAAATTGATCCATCACAAGTTTTATTATTCTACAGTCTAGTATAACCATTCCTTCTCCATCTGAAAGGCAAATTATTGCCATTTATATCTGTCTTCAATACTCCTGTTCCAGCAGGCTTTTGCTTTTTCAAACGCAATTATTTTTTTTTTCATATTGAAAGAGAATTAATAAAATTAATTTTATGTTTAAGCAGCACTGTAGGAGATCTAGGGGAAGATTAGAGGGGATTAGATTGTGTTTTTCTGAAGTTATTTTGAGATGTCATAGAATAATAGTGTATAAAGCACAATCTCCCTGGGCAACTGGATACCCCATCATAAAATTTTAATGCAAAAGTTCTATACTTTCAACTCTAAATTTTCAAGGCAAGCAGTACAGAGATATGAACAGAGCAAAAATTTAAAATTTAGGGAAGTTAAAAGCAGAAAAGTTTGCCTGATCTGCAGAACCTGGGATTAAAAAAATAAATGCTTCCATGGTTTGTCATTTTTCATTAAGTATCTTCTCCTGGGAGATACTGCCCTTTTTCATTATTGTTTTTCTGATTTTGTTTGTTTGTTTGTTTGGAGGGGGGGTATTGTACGCACAAAATAATATGACAGCCTGATTCACTGGCAATTTGTAAAAATGCAAACTGGTCCTTTGCCAGCATCCACAGTTACACTACTGCTAGTACTTCTCCATTATTCCTATATTATTCCTTGTCTGTGTTCTGCTTCATACCTCTTTATTCCTGTATAGCTTGATTTATCTCTCCCTCTGACATATTCTATATCTCTTGCCATTTTTTTCCTATATTGTTCCTTTCTGATACTTCTTTCCTATTTTTGTTTCCACTTCTTCCTTTTTATTGCCATCTCACTCTCCTCATGCAACTTTCACAAAGGAATATGGTTAATAAAAATTTATTGTAACATCAGAGAAAATGTAGAGGTGGGGATCTGTTCTTCTAGATCATGTTGGTGCCGGACATAGCTCAGCTAAACTGGATGTGGAAACCAGTCATTAATGCTTGACTTTGATACTTCCTTTTTCTTAGTGCGGTCACTTGTCCTTGAAAGTATTCATCTTGGAAAGCAGCTTTTTGGAGTTTCCTTCATATTCCCTCACTCTTGCTTAAACCTTGAAGTCCTCTCTCCTGTATGTGTTAGATGCCCCGTTTCTACTCCTTTCTCTACTTTCACCGCGGTTCCACATGTATCAGCTTCCATCCCTGAAACACGTACTGTTGGAAGCCACAAGCACCCTAACTTAAAGGACTGCTTTGAAAGATGTTAATGTTTGAACATAGCAGAAGTAACCATATATTTATCCAGAAATCTCAAAGTTAGCAGGGAATTGATAAAAGGAAGAGATACACACAGATCCCAGTTCTTTATTAGGTCTTAGAGGGTCATTTTTGAAGAGTCTGCCCTTCTCATCAAATATTCCAGATTCTCAGATTTAGGTACCAGGGTGACTTCTGGTTATTCACGGATATCTTGATGCTGTAGCTCACTTGAGGAAAGATCAAGAGCCTTTTAAGAATAAAAGAGATATAAGAATAAATAGAAACAAATCTGACCAGTGGCTCAGAGGAAGATATTATTCAGCTGCTTCATTAATACAGCCTTAACTAAGGAGTGACTTGGTGTGTACACAAAGTATTATAAATGCATTATATTACATGCTTGTAAGATTGTGGGAAAAAAATGATAGTATCTCCTGTACTTCTGAAATAGAGTAACAATTTCTCTTCTCCTTTGAAAAAAATTCTGAAAAATTGGGGGAAAATGTCATTTTTGTCATTATTCTTTCTTTACTTTTCTTTCAGTAGATGATAGCCAAGGATTTTGAAACCCTGGAAGAACAGAAGGTGATTGGAGTTTATATGTGTAATTCTCTAAATTAGCAATTTTTTAAGCTTAGACCAAGAACAGGATCTGAACTTTCTATCTGAAAAATGAGAGATTCAGTACAGGGATTTTTGCCTTTGATTTAACTAGATGAATAGTGTCTGGAAATGAGTAATCCTTTAAATGACAAAAGACCTAAGAACTTGGTTTTGAAATCATTTTAAGTACTGCAATCTATAGATCATGAAAAAGCACCTGAAAATCACCTCTTGACGGCAACTCATAGTTGTTAGAATGACTTTGAGGGTAATTTAATGGGACGTGTCAAATCACAGATTGGTTTACATATCATAAAAAATAGCACTGTGGATTGTTTGTCCCAGAAATAAATAATAGAGGCCTCTTCTTTTTAACATGTGTGCGTTTGGGGCAGATGTGGCTCCAAGAAGACAGAGAATTTTTCTAGATCAGGATTTCTTTGAAGTATTGATGCACTGCGTAGGTCAAAACTTATGGCTACAGGTAAATGTGCCTGTCCCTTTCTATTGAGCTGCCAGAGAGCAAAGTGCAAACCAAATCCCTAAGAGAAGCCACTTTCCCTCCTAGAGAGTCGTACCAGTTCATTTAGAGCAATATACTAATTGTGAGCAAGGGAGACTGAGCAACGCCAGACATGGGAGGGAGTGAAAAACCCCATCTTGATTTCTTCTGAAATTTCAGCTTCCTCAAACTCTTCAGAGGAGAAAAAAACAGAATTATGTTTTGGTCCCAACAATAGAAAAAGACACTTGTAATTATCTACAGTCACTCTCTGAGAACATGGATTGGAAAGAATTGTATTTTGTTGGTGATAGACCTACCTCTTGTGTCTGCATGAGCCAAGCAACTCACCTTGGGGGAACTGTGGTTTATGTGCTTTTTAGCAACATGTTATCTAACGAGACATGGTTGTTATAGGCTACATGTCTTGCAATAGCACAAAAATGACATCCAGTTCAAGTGAGCTCTGGGGAACAAATAGCGGGTCATGTTTATCTTTCTAACTGTCTGTCTGGGCCTAATTTGCCCTCTCTCCTGTTAAAAGACAACGACAGTGAGGGTAAGTCATTCTACCCGCACTGTTCTTCCTCCTTTCACGACTCATTCTCACAGTTTTCCCCAGCAACAGAGACAGAAAAACAAAGGGAAGAAGTGAAGAGGGCAGGCTCACAATATTGAGGTCATGAGTTTAGGTCATTAGGCAAGAAGCTTAGGAATTTCATATGTGATATACATAGCTGGCCCTATTCTTAGTAATATAAATGTAAAACTGCAAATGTTGCCAAAGGCTTTAACAGAACCCATAAGTTCAGTATATCTGGAAGACAAGGTAATTCCAGTAGCGGTTGTATGAATAGAAAATTTAAGAATAACTCAGATACTTTCATATTTAAAAATAATATTACCAGTGCTGACAGATTTTCTAAAATGAATGTCTTGTAAAATCTCTAAGAGGAAAATGTGGATAGATTTGTCTCGTAGAAACAAGATGGTTTCCGCTAATACCCTTGAACTAGATGTAGGGCATCATTTTCTATTTAAGATGAGATAGTTGTTCCCAGAATTTTTTTTAAGATTGATAGATTTTTTTTTTCTGTTTCTGATCAATGACCATTAAGGTAGCCGCACTGGTTTCTAGTCGGTAGATATTTAGTTTTTGCACTGTTAATCCTAACCCACCTTTTCTCTCATGTGCCTATACTGATGACCTTGGGACTATATCTCACATGAGCAAAGCCACACACACACTCAAACACAAAATTAGACACTAGGGACAATATTCTCCTAAAGGATGAATCAGCACTATTTCAGTGACATTGATGGGACAGCTCTAAATTAGATAGCTCTAAATTGCTTGAACATTATTTAGGTAATGCAGAAAATATTAAATAGATCATGGAAAAGATTAAAAAAGTATATTTTTCTCTTGTGTCTACTCAAGCAGATTTCAATTTAGGTCAACAATTTTACAGAATGAATATTTGTGCACTGAAAGATAGAATTAGACCACAAATGCATATTACATAATATAAGCTCACATATCTGTAAAATAATTCCTTTAACCACATCTGTCAATTACTGTTTTGCAATCTGTGGATTGGTTAAAATATTTGCAATCCAGTAAGTTATCCAGACACCTGTCAAGGATATACATATCTTGACATACAAAAATGAGTGTACATACATGTATATATAGCATACATCAAGGACATCCTCACCTAGGAATATATGACCCAGGATTTACCTAGGAGATCTAATTTTTGCTGAAGGAAAAGCTGGAAGATGATGGGATTTCCTCAGACTTCATGCTACAAACTTACCTGCTTATGCCTGGGAAAACAAATTCTCCTCTATAGATGTGTGGTAGGAAAAAATAAAAGTATTGGAAATTCGGAAAACATGGAGGCCACTTCATCATCCTAGAAGACCTAGATGACCTAGATGTAGAAGGTTTAGTTCTATTTGAGATGTCACTGGTTATTCTGCCTTGCCCCCTTTACCATTCCTGCTGAGCAAAGGTTTCACGTCAGCTCTATACTGTACCTTCCATTCCTATGAAGACATGAAGAGAGCATTTAAAACAGCAGCAGAAGAGAACATTAATACAATTAAAATTTCCATTCTGAAACCTTGTGGTTCCTATATAAGGCACTAAATTCTCAAGCCCTGCATAACTGTGATCAGGAACATGTTTTGCTGCATTGTGAAAGATGCTGAGATGTCATATCAAACGCTAGGGAAGTGTCCAAATCACAGGGATACTATGGTGAAGGTACAGAGGATAACCAACTTCTCTGGCAAGACCTATTTTTATTATCAAAGTATTAAATATTAATTGTAGGAAATACGAATCTCTCAAATGATCGAGACTGACTCGATCTCCCTTCCTGGGATAATGAATGTGTGTGTCTTTTTTTGCAAGAAACAATCTCAGGCACGTTTAGGCACTGTGCACCCATGGACAAGGGCATTTTTTTGAATATTGTACATGAAATGGACGAAGACAGGCTTGAATTTTTACTCCACGTCAAGAGTATGGACATAAACTCTTCAGGCATGGTGTACCAGGCCTGAAGAGAATTCCTTAAACATTGGTTACTGAGAAGCTCTTTTTGTCTCTGACCTGCAGACTGGAAGTCAGTCAATCTTTTCTATTGAAACTGACACAGGAAAAGACTTCCCAAAGAATATTGGAGTCTGATAAATTACTATTTCCAATTTTACATAATTTTGCTGGAAAATTACCAAGCACCTTATCTTTGAGTATTAAATCTTGGCAGATCTCCCTATTTCCAGTGCTGAAATTCCCTCTGGGAGCAATGATAGGAATAATCAGTGACCAGACAGACTCCTAGGAGAAAAAAAAAGTAATTTTGAAGTCTGAAGCCAGGATGTCACTAGGAAAGCCTTCCTTGCCAAATGAGCTATCACCTCTCAGCTGAGTCTAGGCATCTTTTTAGTCACTGTTTTTTTGTCTGTTTGTTTTCCTTGCAGGTCTTTCAAAATCAAGTCAATGTAGTGACACAGAAAAGCTTTATATTACAGTTTTATAATACCCAATTATCCACCAAGACAACAGCAATGATCATAAAATTACCTTATCTGTATTCTCACATGGTTACATGCCGCCTGCTACTGCACAACATCCTTGCCTATCAGCACTCTCAAAGCAGTGCATATCAAATATCTGCTTTTTTTGTTTTGTTTTTGTTTTGTTTTATATATATATATACATATATATATATAAAAGAAGTTGTGCATAGGTATAAAACACATAAGGTCAAAATGTTCCAAATAACAGACTAAAGTGAGCAACTTACAGCACATAGAGCATAAACAAGAAAAGACAAGGAACAGGAATAGAAAGAGGAGACTCAGGAAACCTAGGGATTTTTTAAAGCCATGTGTCTGCAGCTGTTATACCTGACACGGACAATTGTCACAGGCAAATATTTTACAGACATATTTTTCTATCTTATATAAATGTTGCTTTGTTTTCTCTATAAATTGGAAGCACTATGTTATGACGATACTACCAAGATGGTAGCACCAGTGTTCGTCACTTAATTACGTATTAACTTAATTAGTTGTTAATATCAGATGCAGAGTTCAAGGAAATAAAACATTTACCCTGCAGTGGCAGACTGATTTTACAGGACAAATAGACACAAAGTGTTATTGAACACCTAAACTAAAGCAAACATACAAATTGAAAGAGAAGGAGTGATTTACATTTCTGATAAGCACAGATATTTTCATAAAATACCTATGGAAAACAATAGCCAGAAAAAGAATCTGAGACAGAAAGGTTGTGTAAAGTTGTGTCAACTGTACACAATAATTCAAAGCATAGAAGTTTGGCAGTCTTGTGTCCAGTCTGTTTTCATACGATATCCCCACGTGACTAAGCTTTCTCTGAGTTGTCCTTATAATCCACTCCAGTCACTATTGTCATACAAAAATGTTAGGGACTAGCAATATCTACTGCAAAATTATGTAGCTTTTACGGTTGCTAGATTATCTCTTTACTTAAAATACCAATTCTGTTGGTTAAGCAGTAACTGTGGGCACAGTAAAATTGGAAATGTTTGAAATGTGATATTTTCACCTGTGCTTGGAGGCTGGAGACTTGGACTAAGTGCTGCCTAGTCAGGAGGCAAAGAGAAGGAAGAGATGTTACCAAAGCGTCCATAGCACCAGCAATAGTCTCTCAGAATCCCTTAGTTAAATCACAACCCTGTTTCCAGTGGCTTTTGCCAAACCCACCAAAGAATAAGGGGGACTTGTACTCTTCCTCATGAATGGGAGCCCTGTTTGGATGGCATTGGCTGCAGTCAAACCAGGACAGGTGGCAGTGCCAGATGCAGGCTCTTTAATTCCCTTGGCACTACAGCCCCCTTTCCCCTCCAGTGAAGGAACTGGGATTTCACAGACTGGCAAACAGCCCCAGCCCTGTGAGTTGCACACCAGAATTTAGGCTATAACTCCTACAATTACTCTAATAGTATGGGGTTTTATATTTGGTTACCAAATAAGTGTATTTCCTGAGACACAGGCGAGCTTTGAATTATAAGTGGTGTTTCCACCATTGCTGCAAGGAGGGAATTCTGTTGCCTCAGCTGCCTCCACAGCCACCCTTTGTGTTGGGAGGACTTTAAACGTGGCAAAAAGGCAAACTTTATCTTCAGTAGAGGTACTTTGATAGTCCTTCCCTAGGAGATACTCCAGATGAATTGTAATCCTTATTTTCTTTAATGAGGCTTGACTCTGTTTAAAACTCACGCTGTGTATGTGCATGTTTTAGGACACACATTCTCCCTACATCCATAGAAACACATTAAAAAAAAAAAAAAGAGAGAAAAAAATGCATTCTGGAAGGGTAAAATCAAATGGAAAGTTTAAGACCTCTTGTATGATTGGCTACTGATTTACTTTCACAATTGAAGAGTACCTATAACAAAGGTGCAGTACCATGTGAATTCACAGAACAATCGGATAGTAAATTGGGTACCTTTATCAGGAATAAAAAAAAAAAAACAGAGAGAGAGAAAAAAAGACTTTTCAAAAGTGCCTGACTAAGTAAAAATGCCTGTCTCATTTTCTTAACAATATACTTTAGTGTGCCACATTGAGCAAATGTGGTGATTTTTTCTTTACTTTTCCTGGTTGATAGAGCATATGCTAACAGAGGCATGATATTCTTGTCAGCTACATTTTAATCTCAGTAATCTAGGTGATAGCTGTCAGGTTCCCAACCTTTTACATGCTTAATTCTATAATATTTTCCACTAAAATGAAGTAGGATTATAATTATGCTTAGGAAAATAGTACCAGAATTCTATGATCTTTTTGGCATTATTATTTCCCTGTTTGAATTATGCAAGGGCAGTCAAGTATACTTACAGATCTTTACGTTTATGTTGCATTATGAACATCACATTTACATTTTGCTCAGAGAATTTTTCATTTTAGAAATTTCTGATGTCCAGATACTCTCTATAGATGATATGTTCTGCCAGTGATAACTAGGTACAGTACAACTCCAGTCTGTTTTTCTCAAAAGGAATGGGAAAGTAATGAGGTGTGTTATAACGAAAGTGAATTGTATTTCAGTTATGCAGCTGCTGTGTCAAGCCTTGATCTTTCGGTTGCCCACTGATATGGAAGCCTGTTCTTTGTGTCTGGTTTGGTGATAAGAGAACATGGAAAAGGGTGGACTGCACTCACTTTTAAAAGAATTAGTAGGACTGCTTGCAGCAGGAGGGGGGATTAATCCAGTAAAATAGGAAAAGTGAGTTTATGATTTCATACCACTTGATTTTCATGAACTATCCTCTGGCTCTCATTGCTGTGAGAAAGTGGGAAGTGGGAAGATAAGAAATGAATGTTTAATATATAGACATCCTGTGAAACGGTTAATGTATTTACGCAGAATAAGCAAAAGCATCAGTTCTTATTGTTGTTTTATAGTCTTTTGTTTAAACTCACTAAGGATGTCTATATACCTTTCTATATAGACAACCGATAATCCTGTCATGCTCCACGATTACCCTATTTAGCAAGCACATAGCAGCCTCACCTAACTCCTTATTAGCATATTTATTATTTGAAACATCTAATTTGCTGTTATTCTGCATAATGATAAATTATTTGTGATAATCTAGGTTTGTTTCAAGAGAAACAAACATGGTCTCTGGACAGCAGAGAAGTTGATGCAGGGCTGCCCTCTGGGTTAGACTCCCTACTGACTTGTACTTTGCACGTTCTCTGTAGCTTCCACATGTACAGGGAAAGCAGTTTTCACTCCTTTTAATTTAGCATCTATTTCTACAACACAGTGGAACCTTCCACCCATGCAGAGTTCCACTTAAGCCATAGGATTTTAAGCATAAAGGTCTTGCAAACGGATCGCAGTGCAAAATTGAGGCATGATTACATACCATATTAGTTTATGCAATAAAGAAGAATATTTAAAGAAGGTCTCTGCTGGAAATGAAAGATCAAAAATGCACCACTGAGCTTAATTTTTTTTTCTAAAATTGGATAGAGGACATTTGGCACATGAAACAACTCTATAACAAAGCTTCTATAAAACATTTTGGACCTCTGAAGCTAAAAACTCTGTTCTTTTATAAAGCTCTTAAGAAGAAGCAAAATTCAAAGGCTAACAAGTAGTAATTGCTTTTTAAAAGAACACTGGTTAAAGCGAAGGTTATTTTTGTCCATTTATAGTGCGTACTGCATTTTCTAGCTGGATTATAGAAAATTATATGCCATGATTTTCCTCTTGCCTTTAACTTGGTTTATTTGAATCTCACAGTTCATCTTTGATATTATTTTGTTGCATTGTATGAATTGTATTAAGACTACAAAATAGTTGTTCCTAAACATCCCAGATCTATAATAATTATCTTTTACAGAGACTAATGATGAGCAAGCTATTGTCTTTGATGTAAAACCCTTCAGAAAATCAAGCTCCCTGCTTTTCTTTGGCTCTGCTATCTGCAATACTGAAAAATAAATTATATTCTTTGTGATACATCTTGGTGGAGCAAAAGCTAATGTTATATTATGACCACCACTATGGAAAGAGAACCAGTGGAATAACTGCTTTATTACTTTACAATGAAAATAAATGCTGAAGTAGGTCTCCTAACTTAATATATTCTAAACATTATTCAGTTTTTGGACAATGTATGAAAGACCAAAAAATATATACTTATGGATTGATCCAGGTATTTTCTCACACTTTAATAAAAACACATAATCCGTAACAGGACTTTATATTTGACTTTGATTTCCTTCATTGTAATGTCAGTGCTTTGACAAGAAGTAGGAGGTCATTTAGATTTAGAAATGAATGCTGACCAATGTGTTCATTAGAAACTGTCTTTTTTATGGGGAAGAGATATAATCTACCTCTTCCTCTGAAGAATTCAAAAACTGTTTAGTCGCTGGTTGGTAATTATACCATCCTCTAAAATTTTTCCATAAAAGTGGGAAGAAGGAAACGTCATAACATCAAAATATAACATCAAAATAAAAATATTATCTGTTTTTTTAAAAAAAATAAGTATAGAATACCGTTATAATATATTGGCTATTATAATAAAAATCAAAGAATCATGCAATCATAGAATCATTAAGGTTGGAAGGTAGCTTTAGAGATCATCTAGTCCAACCTCCCTCACACTCAGGGTCACCTAGAGCACATGGCACAGGGCTGTGTTCTAGCAGTTTTTGAAGATCTCCAGAGAAGGAGACTTCACAACCTCTCTGGGCAGCCTCTTCCAGTGCTCTGTCACCCTCACAGTCAAGAATTTTTTCCCTAAGTTCCTGTGGAATTTTTGATGCTTCAGTTTGTGGCCATTTCCTCTGGTTCTGTCAGTGGCCACCACCAAAAAGAGACCGGTCCCATCCTCCTCACTGCCTCCCTTGAAGTACTTGTACACACTGATCAGGTCCCCTCTCAGCCTTCTCTTCTCCAGGCTGAACAGGCCCAGCTCCCTCAGCCT